>JADANM010003811.1:6488611-6531002 GCA_026213755.1 Eurema hecabe | reverse complement strand
AAGAGCACGCGACCATCCGTAAACCACTAACGTAAACACCAAACCGATACCGATAAATCAAAGCGCACGAACGAATTTGAAATCCGCTAAATCCTTACGGATCGCGTAAAAAAATACTAGTATTAAAAACAGTCTTAAGTGGGCTTACGAACGCCGCGCGGTACGGTCCGCACTGACTCTAATCTCGGCCACTTCCCGACGCAATTTGAACCTAACTCCACCACTCTATACATCATCCGCCGGCGACCGCCCACCGCGCCGCCGCGTACTCATACCCTTGTCTCTCTTACACTCGCTAGTTACTCGCTTATGTCCATCTCTCTCGCCCTGAAATCTCATCGCGTGGATTTTTCAGTGCGTACGGGAGCGGGGGACACAGTCAGCTGGCCGAACTTATGCGGATAAAATCGACTTTTTATCGGTTCTCTGTGACGCTTCATGACGTCACTGTTTACTTCGGACGAGCGTGGACATTGGCATTAGACTTACCTAAAATTTCCATTCTTTAGAACTCTCTTATACTTTGGCTACATTTGTTCTATCGTTACTGGTGTTTATTTCGAATATATTTATTTCGAAATTTCAGTAATCAAAACTTGTTATCATTCGGTATCAACGACAGCTCGTTGATAAAGCGGGAAGCAATAAAAGGCGTAGTTAGAAGTAGTCGAAGCGAACAATTTTAATACCGGAGAGTGCATCGATATCCGAATTTCGTCCGGGAGCTTATTTAAATCGTGCAATATGTTTTCTTTATAGCACAAATGATTGCAGTTTAAATCTCGCGCAGCGGCCGCAATAAATAAGCGGATCGCAACGTAAACAGATGAAGCGCATTAACCGCGTCGCCGTACATAAAGAGAGTATAAATATAAAGTTCCACTCGCTGCCGCGCAAACTTAGCTAAACAACGCCATAATTGCCTTCATTACTTAAATTACTGAAATTATTTATTCAAAAAGCTGGCAACATGTAGGAGCGGGTGTTCCCGCCTCCCGGCGGCGCGCCAATGGGGTCGACGCGCGCTAGTGGGATGGGCGGACCGCGGAGGGCAATATGGCGGCCGCCGGGCAAATCTTGAACCGATAGCGCAGCGACGGCAACCCGCCAACACCACGCTTCTTGTGTTTTCTCATTTTTTTTCATGTTTGTTTATAAATGTCAAGTGAATTTGTGAAGAGTTGTGTGATTGAAAATTATCAAGCTTGATTCGTATGGGAACGCCTTTTGGGGTTTTCTTAAAGAAGCACTAAGTCAATACTGCCCTAACTAACTGAAAAAAATAATTTCAATAGATATATCTAATAAGGTAAGCTATAGATAGTGTAAGTAAATAATTATTACTAATTTTCCGTTACCTTACCTAATTGTATTAGAAATATGGTAATCATTATTTTAGTTAGTTACTGTAAAATCAAGAAATAATTTCTTTTGGTACCAAATATAATAATTATAGGTAGAGCATTAACTCTACAATTCTACATTTAGTCAATATTAAGTGTAAATTAAATATTATTAGTTTTAAATTTTATTATATTATAAAGAATAAATATAGTCTCACCTTATAATTTGGCATTAGGTACCAATGCTTGTAAATAGCATAGCAGCTCAATACAATAGACACTACATTAGGTATTAACATTACATTACATTATTTGTAACTAAAATAAACTAATTAGGTATCATAAATAAGCAAAGAAGTTAAAATTGCATTAAATTTCTTTTTATCTATGATTAAGCTTGTTAAATTTTAGATTAAAGGTTAAAATACAAAAGACCAATTTCACAATTTATTAAACAAACGAAAAACGTCATTATTCCACTAGTTTTTGTTTATTTATAAAAATCAATTATACAAAGAACCAAAAAAAGCTATAAGTTATACTTATTTCATACTTACTTGCTTTCTGCATACTTAAAAAAAGGCTTATTTGGTTTCAGCATCTTATTCTTTTTCTACATTATTGACCTACTTAGGTATTTTATTATATAAATACATTCAAACACAAATTATGTATAGGTACATAGGTAAAGTTTAGAATTGCCAGAAAATGGAAATTTTTATATTGCCTTTCTTGTGAGGATGGTGTAACTACAGCCATTTCATTTCAAAGATGCTAAGGGCCAACAAAAAATGTGTCACTTAACCCATTTGTAAATTCCAATTCCCCAATCAGAAACTCATTTAATTAAGACTGTTATATTTAATAATATACGAATTTTAATTACCTATAAATAAATAAATTAAAATACAATGATTGTAAGTATGCATAAGTTGTTTTTAATAGGTAATTCTTAATTTACCGAGATCTATAAAAGTAATGCCTATATTGTTATTAAGAATAAATAATTATGTTAGTGTGTGTTATAACACACTATGTGTATATTTAATGCATCTTTGGTATACCAAAGATTGTATTAAATATAGTTTAAAAACAACATAACTACTAATGTAGATACTATATTAGTGTTAATAATAAAATTTATTCAATAGTACCTAAGGACAAATACAGTTCTCAATGACGTTCTTGTTTTATCTATATTAATAAAGTTTGTGTGTTTGTTAAATGGTAAGGGGTAATCTCGTGATTTACTGAACCGATTTAAAAAAATTTTGCACCAATCGAAAGCCCCATTATTGCTGAGAGTCATAGGCTACATAAAAAGGCGAAAAGTATAATTAACATTATGCCCAACGAAGTGGGCACGGGTCAGCTAGTAGGTTTATAAAAATATAAAAGTTATTTACCGCAGTATTTTATGTTTTCGTTTGTATCGCAATGACCATAATATAGAATAAATCATTTTTGTTCTAGGTGCTGAAGTATACGGGATATATGATAGATATACAGATAACTACAGATCTACTAATAAATTACAAGTCAACGATGAACTATCTCCAAAAGGATTCAAATAAGATTTCGGATTGTCATCTCATTTTGGAATTTATGGTTCGGTTTTTCATGTCATATTTTATTAGTTTTTTATCTTTTATGTCTGAATTTATAGGATGGCGATGGAGTGCAGCTAATGAAATATATATGACGCTGAGAGTGACGTCGTTGTAGTTGTAGTGATGCCGAGGTAATGATTGCTTACTTAATTATGGCGGCTCTTTCTTAGGTTCTTAATAAGTAAAACTTCAGAGTAACATATTCACGGCGTTTATTCAGCTCGTCAATTTTCACAATGCTGACGTTTTTATAGCAACTGATAAATGCCACACAATCCTTTTAAGTTTGAATTTAAACATTATAATAAACCAAGGAGGTTCGACTAATTAACTAACATTGCATAGTTTTCACTTTCTTGATTATTCTTTTCGTCCATCTGCTCCGATATATATATAATTGACTGTGTTCAATAATTAATGCCACACTTGCGTATACATATTTTAAATTGGTTAGTAGGTAAAGTTTTTTTTTCATTAATTAGACATCCTCGTGTATTTTCACAGTATAACTACATGAAGGTAAGCTCTTAACGTATCTAAATCATATTTCTATACATTAAAATCACTTATAATAGAGTAGCTGTTGCCCGCGACTCTGTTCACTTAAACTCTCATATAAACGAGGGGGTGACAAACGCTCATTTCCCCTCTTACAATCTTTTCCAGTTAAAAAGTAGCTATGTCCTTTTGTCAGGCTCTAGAATATCAGTGTACTAAATTTTATTACAACTGATTCGGAGATTTTAGCGTGATAGACAGACAGACAGAGTTACTTTCGCATTTATAATATCAGTATGGATGATAGAATTAGATTAATCAAAATCAATCCCAAATTCTACTCCTATTAAATCTCAAAAGCCGTATATAACATAAGCCTATTGAGCGATACCTTTAGATCTGAAGGTAATATCATTAGAATTAATAGTACTATAAAGGTCCTAATAGGGCAATCAGCAGGTAATATGCGCTAATATGATTAATTAATTATGCATGAAGCTCAAGTAGGTGTTTTATGCATAATCAGGGGTTGGATACTAAGATAAGATAATTAGTTTTAGCGTGAACGTTTATAGATGCAAGGTTATTTTCCTGATTTTTAATATCTATATATGAAATACATACTAGCTGTTTTACTCGTAATTCCCGTTCCCGAGGCAACACATATATAAAATATCCTCATACATAAAGTATCATCAACATTTAAGTTAAAATTCAGGACATCACCTACCTAGATATCAAATTTAAATCTATACAGCCATTTTTGCGTGAAAGAATAACAAACATACAACTTTCACATTTATAAATAGTAGGATGTATTATAGGTGATGCAGTAGGAGAGGAAAGGGGATTTAACTTTCCCCTGAACAAGGGAGGATTCTTGACTAGTCGAACTACTGACTGGCCGGCCATTAGGCCCAATGGTGCGATGTCGAGAAGTTGTATATATGCTTAGTCTGGAAAAAATATCATAAGCGCGATTCAGAAGTCGGCGCATTAGTAACGGTCGCTATACCGTAAGATTTTTGATTTGTAAAAAGTATGCGTAGGACTTAAATTATTAAATTTCACTTTAAATCGGTCAGAATCAAAATCAGAATCCTTTTTCTGCATATGGCAATACTTAAGACCAGAAAAAAAAAGTTTAATACAAAAGACATTCCATTAAATTCAAACGTACCTACGTCCTAATTGTATCTCAGTGCAAAGAGCATACTTCACTACAAATTCGCTTTAAAACACATTTGACGTGATTACGTTCGATGAGAGCGAAAGATTAGCGCAGATTACGGCTAAGAACTTAAGCCTAGCATCAGTGAACTTGACCGGCCATTGTAATTACTTCACACAGCAAATGTCATTGTATCCAGTAGTTCATGTGTTCTCCTTGATGTTATTTTTAAAGCTGTTAACGATTTTCAATAAACTCAATATAAAGGTGCGAAAGAACATGGCATATCACTGGTATTAAGGAATTTGGTTGACTTTTTCCATTGATAATGTTTTACCTAAAGTTTCAGAGTCACATTATAAAATAGAAATGCAGTGATTTAATCATGGAGCGATGACCACTTTCTATCAGGTGAGTTTTATGCAGATATCAGCGTATTAAACGTTTCAGGAATTGCTATATAAATCATTATTAATAAAACGAATAAAATACAAGTCTTACTTTCTATGTAGACTATGTAGGTACTAAGAGGGGATTTTACGCAATTATTATATGTACCCAATATAATAATATTTTTGTGCTAAGAATTTATGTCTCAAAATAACAACATGTCTTAAAACTATGCTTAAAATCGTATTATGTGTGACGTGTTTAAGACGATAAATAAAATGTAAGTCCTATTTGGCGTTAGCGTAATTATTGGAATGAAACAATGACATATTTTTTTAATAAATTATCTAATAAAGTATGTATTGCTTTTTATTTTCCTCGCATGTCTCTTACATAACTAAATGTTTTCGAAATAAGAAAGGTAAGAGTACACAAGAGATGAATCTTCATCATCAGCAATCATACAACAGTAATCTTTATTCAATAAAATTAAATTGTATTATAAATGCAAAAGTTCCTCTGTCTGTCTATCGCATTCAGGCTTAACCAACAGAACCGATTTTGAAATTTCATAGGTACTGAAATAGCCAAAAGATTTAGAAAGACCATATACAGGATTTTAATATGTAATAGTCATAATATCCTTTACGCAGGTGAATCTGCGGGACACAGCTAGTAGTAAATGAAACACATTTGAAGTCTTTTTTGTTATAATAAATAAATATAATATATAATATAAAAAAATATAATTGTTACGTAGGTACATTTTGTCAGAATTACTTAGTAGTTAGTTATGCTGAATCATCTTAACATCCTTAAATATATCCCTTGCATTACTTAACACATTAATAATAGGTAATTTACCAAAATACTTTATACTAGTATGTACTATTTATATGAATTTTGCTTTAATAAGAACGGCTACAAGAACAAAGAATGATGACTTTTATATCCAAGCAAAACATGAACATGAGTCATTATAATACAGTATTATGGTAATAAATTTTGCATTATCAATTTAACTAATCTTGCATTGGAATTTACAAATAAAATTCACTTCATTAAAGTATTAAATAAAGCCGTAATCTTTAAAAGTACGCTACAGATTTTGATATGACGATTTTAAATCGGTATATGTAGGTACTAGCGACTAGATTGGCAAGCATATTGGTCACACATATTGCATAGGTATACTTATTATACATAAACACCTTTTTATTGAATATCTCTCTCTAATAAACTTTAAAAAATAATATTAATAAAAATAATAAAACCGACTTCATGATAATATCTACCTATTCAACAAAAAATAAATCGTTCAAATTGGTTCATAATCGAAGGAGATATTGCGTATAAAAAAGTTCATCCCCAATTTTCTACCCTTGGAGGCTGTTTTTTTTTATTATTAAATTTAAATGGGACCACCCTTGAGGTATACGCTTAACCTATACGCCGAAACAAGATTTTTTGAAATAGGTTCATAATTGGCGGAGTTATCGCGTAATAAACATAGAAAAAAAACATACGGGTCGAATTGAGAACCTTCTCCTTTTTTTGAAGTCGGTTGAAAAACGCATGATAATCGGTTGCATAGTTTCAAAGATTTGGAAAGCATGCATATGGACAGATGAAAAGCGACTTTATTTACTCCGTCCGCATGGACTTTCATATAAACTTTGACCCCCTTCCCCCCTTATAACCCTTTTTTCAGTTAAAAAGTAGGCTATGTCTCAGGCTCTAGACCACCTGTGTACCAAATTTCGTTCTAATTGCTTCAGTAGTTTTAGCCTGATGGAAATACAGACAGACAGAGCTACTTTCGCATTTATAATATTAGTATGAATAGATAGATGTTGTAATTTTTGATCATTAAGTAAAATATTTTAATCTTTGGAGTTTAAGTAGGGACTCGATAAATTAATAATCATGATTTACGAAAGATTTACTAGCAAACATTTTATATCAACAATTAATGTGTCATATTAATTAGACAAAAATTATAAGGAATTCCACAGCTTTCCATGATAATAATATCTTGGGAATAAAATATTAGAACATTTGTCATTTTAGGCTCTATCTAGAGAATAAACAAAAATTTAAGGAACAATGGATGGAAAGAGCTTATGCTCTCGTTTATAAGCTATTTTTTGGTTTTCTGTAAAAGTGTCTACCTTTGACGCAATATAGAATTCGGAATAAATTTATATTAAGTCCTAGTTTAGTTCTTGTTTATTTTTTGTTTATAACCAAATAAAAATACAATATATTTTATGTTTTGGTAACTAACAAAAACGCAAATGCGTGCAAGACGTCAATTAAACGTAGAAATGTCACCAGTTTCAACTGTTGTGGAAGTTTTTTTATTATTCTATGAAGTGGTGAGACGAGCTGGACCTGATTGTAAGAGAAACGCTAGTACTACTTTGAAGTGTGCGTAACACATATAAAAATAGTTTCTAGTATATTGGTAGAAGTCCATCAAGTGTTAAATAAAAAGGAGTATACCTTTTAATTAAATATATGACATTTTAATACTTCATTATAATGACAAAATTCTGAAACGATTCTTACCAATATTATTCTCAATATAACAATATCCACGGAGCTTTTTGGCGATCGAAATAATAATAAAAAATAGGGGACACGTCGCATAATAACTTCATATCAGACTCATATTAAAAAACATACCTAATTTTGGGTTCGTAAAGATAGCCGTAGCAATAAAAGGATTAAAAGTATTTACGTAATAATGTAGGTACACACCGCGTGCATTATCTTCAGAGCCATAAATAATCGTAAATCTAGACTGTTATCAATGCCACTGAATTTTCGATTAGATATCAATCACTATGTTTCTCATACCCACAAATATTACTCCCATATCAGACATCGGGCAGAGCTTATAAATTTCGAAGGTACTTTTTAATCTGTAGGTTTTTCCCAGTGTAACGGATATATTATCGTAATTTTTAAGGATAGATAAGTGAAATAATAAAATATGCTATAGCAGTTTCCTAGCGCCATAACATACCTTTTATAACGTAAACTCGAGCTTTCATTATTTCTTTTTTGGATTCTTATATTGCCTTAAAATAATCTGTTTTACTTAATGTTTACAAATTTGACGTTAAACTATTCTAAGTACATAAATTAATAATATATAAAGCACATTCTAAATTTCCATTTTATATAATTGTAGTCATCCTATTTGAATCCAAATAAATCCCTGTTATTAATCATTTTATTGTTTTAATGAAGCGAAATTATGCATATTCAAAGTGCCGTAACAATGGGCGAGATATTTAGCTTCCGTTTGATAAAAGCTTTTAGATAATAAACAACTTTGAAATTTGCTGTTATTTTATTTTATATTTATCTTATATTATAAACGCCAAAAATTTGTTATTATCTATAAGTAACAACTCTTTTACGTAAAAAGAATTACGTAAGAAATTTTCTGAAGTATGGTATACAGGTGTACCTGTAACCTAATCTACCTGTAGGTAGATTAGGTCCCCTCTGTCTGATAGGACTTGGGGTAAGGATGGGAGCCTTTCCCCACTAACATAAGTCCCAGCGTCGGGGATTGCTTCAGATTGTCGGAGTGTCCCCATTCAGTGTAGTAAGTCCGGTCTAAATTAGATCGGCCGGTCGTGAGGGGTTGTCCTGTGCTAGAAAGATCTGGGACACTCCTCTCAGGAAAACGGCTGAAGGCAATCCGCAGTGTTTTTGGTGGGTATACCGGACGCAGTGATTCGTCGGTGATTAGCGTCGGCGTTGAGCGTTCGGGAGCCCCACATATTCCCGGGTGACCCCTCATTCCCGGGTCGAAGGCACTAATGCCTTTCCACTGCGAAAAAAAGGCAGATTAGGTCCATAAGATATTTTATATCCACGTGTCGGGAATATGGTAACGCTATTTAACTAAGTGGGTGGTAAGTCGCGGCGCACCTGTTTTATATTATACTCCTTTCGACGTCCGAAAACATCAGACAGTCATATCAGTGCTTGCGTTACCCGCTATTTAATAAGGAAAATATTTAAAGAAAAAATCTTTGACGAATGAGAAAATAGCTGGGATAAAGGTGGCACAACAGCATCTATAAATATAAGCTAATTCTCAGTCCTATTAATTAGTAGTAGTTCTATTTTCTGGTGCCGGTGACAAACGCTGTACAAGCTGGTCTAATTCAGCGTTATAGCATGAATCTACCATCTACTATTTGATGACCAAATTCACTACAAAAGTATGTTTTAAATAAACTCACATTTATTCTATTATATGAAATTTATATAGATAGAATTTTAAATAAGTTCCATTGTCTATTCATTACAAAATAATTTATTTACCTACAAAAGCACGTCGTTCCATTTTCTTGTAATACCATCTTAAGTGTCTAATACTTGAGACAACGATGTCGCTAATTTAAATTAAAGGTAAGCCTGGAAAAACAAGAACCTTTGAAGAAAATGTTCTATAAAATGTTTGTATAGGATTACATTAATTACTATGTCTTTAGCAAAAGTACTTAGCCTTTGTGTTATTTTTTTATCAGAACCAGAACTCTTTCTTTCTATATGTTTTTTTAGAACAAAACCGTACTAGATATCGTCCATCCTACCGCAGTGAGTCCTAGACTCTTTCTTGAATGAAAACCAGTGCCCTAGGGTAGAGAGACATCTAATAAAGATACAATCAAATCAGAATAATTTCTTCAAAGGAACTTAATTTTTTTTATATACCCTTATAATAAAAATTGGTAAGGACTTTGCAATAATGTACCTCTGTACATATATATCTGTCTTTAACAATACCTACAAAAAATAATCAATCGATGAAGCAATATAGCTTGTAAGTGCCATATGCTATAGAAATGCAAATATATTTACAAAACAGATAACCACGGGCCAGATAAAACCAGAAATTCGAAATTATTCAACAAGATGTTATGCCGATAGTATATCTTTGTCAAAAATTCACAAATTGAAATTTTATCTTATAATTAAACTTCGACGCGACTTTACATTGCTCCGTGATTAAAATATTTCAATTATTTCGCGGCGGAGTTTTAGATTTGTGCAATCAGTGTTATCTTTGATGCAAATATGAAAATGCTTACGTCACATTATTATACGTCATAGAGTCATAGAAGGATTACAATGTTTGCGAAAACTGTGATAGAAATAAAACCACGACTTGGTAACATATTTAGTGATGATATTGAAAATACGTTCATTCAAGCTGAGATCAGCAGGTAATTGAATAGGTCTAGACACTCAATTTTTTAATTAAGTAAATTTACGAAATGTACTACTGCTATGTCTTGGAATATTATTGCAGGTCGTAGAGCCGTAAGGTTAAAAAGGGCCGGAGGCGGTATCCGCAACTGGATTTACCACCGTAAAAAAGTGAATATAGGGCAGTGCCTACCACCCTCCTACAGAATACTGGCTTCAAGTAAAGTCCTCTTACCGATGTCATTGCATTTCGATCGGTAAGTCGACGTGGCGGAGGCCCATTTTTCTTTCCCACTTCCCGCCTTTCTTTAACGCATACATGATGCGTCTAGATTTAATTATCTATGGATGGCGGATTATCTATTGATGATGACGGAGGTCGCTTGCTAATTAGCGAATCTCCTGCTTAGTTTCCGGAATAACATAAAAAAATATCATTACAGTTTTTTCTTCATATTACTCGTTTGCTCTTCATTTACTATTAGGTACATAAGGAATAGGATGCTAAAAGCAGAGACACATAGTAAGGAACTTACTAACTAAGAACATAGTTTTAATTAAAATCGATTCACTAATATTATTAAACATAACGTATCATTCTTTTAGTGCATGAGAAACATCTACTCTAAGACCAATCAAAGTTTACTGCCAAGCGCGATCCCTCTCAAACTTTTATTGCTCAGCGCGACTATAAAGCTCCCGGTACCGAATAAACGACAAAGGGATCGTCTAAACTAGCGTTTAATTACAATTCAATAAAGCAACGTCTGAAGCTAATGGAATAGTTAGACTCAATCACACGGCTCGTAAAGCCCGCCGATAGTTCAGCCGGTTACTTCCACTACATATAATTACAATTGAATTTATAGCGTTGTTTGTCCTATGGTGTAGGTTAGCTTGAGGTTAGTTCGAGATCCTTTAATTAGGGTACGTTTGATCTTAAGAGCGATATATTAGGAAATTTGGATTTGGGTTTGGCAACACTGCAATGCTGTTTTTACAACGATATTCAATATCGTTGTAAATAAGAAAGCTTAAATACCCTTAGGGGTAGGATATGCCTATAAGTAGATATTGCTTTTTTTCGAGATACGATATTTGTTATTATTCGATAACAATCAGAAAAATAGATTCGAGAAGCATCTGCTATATTGGTAAAAGAATGTACATCAAATTAAACAATGACTGGCCAATATCGCTAAATAAGTTAATCCGGACGCACCACACAAAATCAATCTATTCCCCAAATACAACGAAATTAGCGTGTAATATTTCCTGTTAGAATTATAAATGCCCCCGGTAACGATATATTGCGAATAGACGACGTAGGTGGCGGCACGCTTCCGTCACGTGTCCGACGCGGGCACGACACGGGCCCGACGCGCGACCGTCGTAACGTATTAAACGCCCTACGCCTAGTATTTATTCTACTATCCTCTCGTTTGAATCCGTGTTATCCGACCGACGAGTTCAGTTTAAATTTCATCAGCCCCCACGCATCGCAGTCGCCGAACAAACAGATTCACAGATTGCATTATTATTTAATTGTTTCGAGTGCCACTTTCTTTTGTGAATGTAGAATTAGTGACGCCCGTTTGAAATCTCTATTAGCATAATGTGATCTCGTTCACACGCGTGACTAAGTTTGCCTTCAGAATTAAAAATATTAGAATTTCAATTTAATTTTAAACAAATACCTGGGTATAAAAATCTAATATGATGTACTTGATAATAGATAATGATCCTCTGAAGTTCTTCTTCTGTTAAGAAAAAATAGTTTATAGTCTATCCTAAATAACTAAACACCCCCAAACTTTAAACGTAGCTTAAATGAAAAATCGTATAGCCGTTAGCGAGTGAGTAAAACGGGCAAAGCCAAACCTGAAGTAATACTGCGACCATACATCAACCGCTTCCATTCTAATGGTAATTCGGGATATTCGCCCGATATTGTGCGCGGTCCCTCCATAACAAATGTTTATTTTATACACAACGCCACTAACAATAGTGTGCAAATACCTAAACATCGGGAATGGCGGCGCGATGCGATTTAGATGATAATGCGAGATATTATAATGGACGGTTGTAATTCCAGCTTGTTTTGCCCTCGCCTGCGATCGTGGTTTTGAGTCAACTCATTTGGTAATAATAAACGTCCCTTTTAGTGTTCCTTCTCATATAACTCTACATTTTCACTTAAGAATCTAATTGCCTAGAGGTAATAATTAATTATTTATCATATAAGTTAACTATGAAAAAAGTCTCGTAACTAATAATGTCTCAGATTGTGTATATTTTTGTATATATAAATTTCAATACGTTTTCCAGATACAAACAGGAGAAATATTTATTAAACAAAAAAACATAGTTCATTTCTATCAGATTGCATTTACACCTTTATTTAATTGCTTCGTTGCATTACATTTTAATCTTACCTATACCCTTCATTTAAATAAGACAAACTTTAAAGCTAGCTACACCGCTAATTACTATACAACTTACAAAAGCGTCTTAATTTAAACGGACCCGCAATATTCCAATATACATAATTGTAATATGTACGCGCATAGCGTACATGTTTAATTTGATATTTAAAGGTACCCCGCACCTGACAGCCTCTCCGCTCTAATACATATTCATGCTGGTGATTAATCATCCCCTTTCTCCCTAAACACCTACAAGACTACACGAAATTTCGCGAAAACGTATAATGAAGTATTAGTTATGCATGTCACTGCAATTTGTTATGAAAATTCGAGCGTAAATTGTAAATTGTTTGTAAATAATTGTGTACGTGGTGTTCGTGAGCCGGCAAATCATTACGGTAAATGTTTAGTTTATATTAAACGCTGTTAGTTATTTACTCTGCGATCCTACGGTACGGATTAACTTGAAGTGTATTACATTGTGATTGTAAACAAAAGTAAAGAGAAATGTATAGAAACATACTTTGCGTGGTGTTACCCTCATCTATGAAAACGGAACAAATACCTTAAACATCCCTTTTAAATAGTTTTATTCACTTTACCGATAGAAGGACCGCTATAAGGGTCGAACAAGAGTCTGCCAATTCTGGTTGGTTGTTAGAAGTAACTATATAAACCCAAGGGTAATATTGTACTAATAAATAAAAATACCTAAATACTCAAAGAAGTATACCAATAGAACGAGAAACATATCGAAACAACGCATTTTTCGCGAGCAAACCGCGACATATTAAATTATAGTTATAGTTATAATAAGAAACAATATTTTATGTATAAATGATAAATCCAAAAAAAGTATAAAACTAGTTTGCTTTGTAATTCTGTAACACATTTCATAAAAGCTACCAAAACGTTTCAGTATAATTGAAACAAATTACAATAAATTTGCAGGTAGGCGTATATACATTTAATCTATTTTAAAATCCCGACCACAAACCAGTTAGCCGATTTAATTAAACTTTTATAATGATTTATGTTCGTGGATTAAATGGCGCGTGCCCACGTTTTTTTTATAATTTAAACGTCACCGGTTAGATTTGATGGTTGTGAAAAAATATTAGCATAGAAAATACATATTGAATCCTGCGAGAGACATCTGTTGGTACTTGGTAGGCGGGAGACATAAGACACATGACTTTATGCAAATCACGTCAAACGATTAGCGAATAATGCATTTGCACCCCTTTTATATGGTTTTTAGTCCAACGCGTGCCGAAAGTATTGCAAATATAGAAATATAATTCAAATAAGTATATTCGAATTGATTTTAAAATAGATCAGAATGGGATATGAAGATAGATAGCTTAGATTAAGACCTTAGTAAAGTGATACGCTAATCTTTGAATTAAAAGAATTTTTTAGTACCTACCATGAGTGCGTTCCATAATCAATCTACTTCCTTTCATAGCTTTTTCTAATGCTGCACGAGATAAGATACCTACCTATAGTTGTTTTATTATTTATCAGTGTTCTATCACTTCTGGACTAGTATTTACGTTGGAACAAAACACAGTCGTAGTAGAAATTTACTAACTTATTACTCATTATAGTTTACAATAAGTCCACTACCTTGAATAGCACTAAATTCTTTTTTTATTGAATAGACAATTTATCGAGGAAGACTTTAGGCTACATAACATCACGCTGCGACTAATAGGTAGGAGCGAAGATATAATGGAAAATGTGGAAAAAACGGGGAAAATTATTCATCTTTAAGGGCTTCCTTTGCGTGCGCTGCGAAAACGGTTCAAGATACCAAAAAATATGAATGAAAGAATTATTCCTCTTTAAATGATCTAAAAAAAAGTTTGTGACAGTTTATGCCTATCTTCTAAGATTGACTCACTTTAACATAATAATAGAAATAGATCCGACGGGGACGAAGTCGCGAGCAACAGCTAGTAAATGATAAAGTACCTATAATAATTTTTTGTACATGTGAAAACCAGCCCTAAGCGCATCCAATTCAGCGAAGACGTCACTCATACATTAACAATAGTTGCAGTGACGTGTAGATCAAAGTGTTATCACGTATCGCTTGACAGGCGTCGCTGCCAATCGCGCGGCAATCCGTCAGACAACCAACGCCCAGGGGACCGCTGGCCTGAGGTACTACGTAATTTGCTTCACTTATTGCATGAGGAACATAGAAAATTCAATTGTAATAGACGTTATCTCGGGGCACACGCGTTATAGATTTTTTTAATGTGAATAGTATAAATAGAACTTTGAGAATAAATTTGTAATTGCTTTGTAAATATGTTATGACGAAAAAAAGTGTTTTTTATAAGTAGCTTAGTGAAATAAATAAATATTTGAATTTGACTTATTTTTTTATTGAAAACTCCACTATTCGTCTTTAATCACTACAAAGATTGAGAAATGCTTAACGTGGAACCTGAACTGGAAACCACGTTTAACGTCTAAAGTGAATTTGCCAGCCCTTCAAGAAGAAGTACACTTTCTACTTGAGGCAACTTAAATCATATTGCTTTGGAAATACCGCGTGAGAGAAGTGATTCCCTAGTGGTTCTGCGTGGCAAAGTTACTTTCAAAGCGCACTGTGGTTGACTACCAGCTGTCAAGGTAGTGCGGATAGTATTGCAATCTGTGAGAACAATCAGAAAAACTCCTCTGAAATTTTAATTTGAAATCATACATCGACTCATTTGACCTACATTGATTTAAAGATTTAATTATTAATCTGATAAACTGCATCTTTTTTATGCCTACTTTGAAGTCTGAAATGTTCACAACCTAAAAGAACCCTAAACCACGAAACGAATACGAGTATGTAGTTATATTAACCTCTGGAATTAAATGTTATTTTGACTGCCAACAACGCACAACAAAGTGATTTTTAAATAAAAAAAAAGAATCATCATAATCGGTTCACCCAGCCAATCCTCATGAGACCGCAAACAAAATAAACATTCTTTTTTGAAGTCGGTTTTATCTTATTAACAATTTTATAGATCTACTAGGCTAGGTATTAATGGTGACGCATTTCAATTGTTTTCTCGCAATCAGCAACAAACAATGCAAATTACACAAAAATCGTTTAAAACTGAATAACCTATGAACAAAAAGAACTGAATTCAATTTAAACGGGAAATATATGAAACGAAACGTTAAAACATCGCTCATCGAAATGGATCGTCAATCCCGACATTTGAGCCGATATATTTTCCACTACGTTGAGTCAACATCGGCCCATTCATCGGTGCAATGAAAATATTGCCCATTTATCTTTTGTTTTTCAAAAACACCTCTCTTTTACTGGTGTGAACGGATCGCGTGCCGTCAGTATTCATTTATTCGATTTCGCGATATGAGAAATCACTATTTTTTATATCGGCAGAGCTTTTGTAATCGGGTGGATTTTGCCTGCCATTTAAAATATTGAAATGCATTTTTGTTTACTTAATAAATTTCATTGTCTGCCTTCTTTTTAGTTACCTTTATATCGTTATAAGTTATTATATGTGATAAGACTCGATAACAGTGCCGTAATGTATGTAGTATGTAAGCATATTCTTAAAATTTATACCAACTGCTAATGCTGCAAACCAATAATGAGAATTTATATGACAGCCCAAAATATAACAGTTTTTGTAAGATAATATCTCAAAATGAATATCAAATTATTATCAAGATATTATATTTATTACTTACTTATATTATATCACTACAACGTTATTTATTCTAAGTTAAGTTCATAACTTTAAACGCTTACGTTAAAAAAAAATTGCGTTACATCAATATTCTATACCAGGAGTCCTCCTCCTCTATACCCAAATCATATTCACATTTTCCCTTATAAATCTAGCATACCAAACTAAATACTCACAATTATGTAAATATATCCTAGAGACATCTTGTGGCAAGTAGCAAGATGAATAAGTATCATTAGTTATTTTAGTAAACAATAGATGGCGCTGCTAACAGAATTTCAGAAATCTTTTAGTGAAACATATTTTAACAAATAAATATATATTGTCAATTACTTTAAAATATTGCTCGTTTTATTTTTATTGTTTATTATTTTTAAATGTTTTAAAACTACACTCATATTAATAAGTAATAATTCAAATCAGGGTCTTTATTTAATTAATATTTTACTTTATAATTAATTGTTAAAATAAAAATCGCATTTGAGTATAAAATTGTATATTACAATAACCCGGTACCGACACAATAACAATACAATTGTGATATAAAATACAATATTACATCATTACATCATCACAGGTTGTAAAAATAAATGCTTAATAAAAAAGAACAATTAATCAGATCTTTAACATGTTTTATAATTTTGTTTCGATTCAACAATTTATGTATAAAATAACAAAATAATAAATACATTAATAATACTTAAATTCTAAATGTCCATCCTAAAGATAAAAATAATAGTTGAGGTAAGTAAATAAAGTTGGGAATTAAATTATTTCGTTGCATTGCTTAATATGTAATGCAAATGAAAGTATTGTATTCACATTAAATAAATCGAGATTATAACTTATTAAAATAATTAGATTGAAGTAAAGTGTAGTCACGTTAATTTAAACTTAGTAGTATTAAACCGAATATTTCATAATTTTTTAAAAAAAAAAAAAACTACTATAGTGTGTCATGTTTTCAGGATAAATGAATTAATACAATAACGAACCCTATTTAATAGTACCTAGTTTTCTGAACTACTTCTAATACTTTTCCAATGTTAGGGCACAAAGTGCTTAGACCTAATAAACTATATTGAGCAATTTTAGCTACCATTTTCAACGCCATCTAGCGTCAAAACTTTGAACTATTAGTCTTGTCATCTTGTCAATACACAGATGTCACTAGCCTCTCAAAATTCCTGAACGAATCCGGCAGATGTCACTCATTGTCATGAAATGTTCTAGATTATTCTAAAATTCCTTGAGCAATACTTTTGAGCCATCCTTTTTAAATACATTTGTTTTATTGCATTTGTTATGGAATATTCTCTAGATTCTCTATATCTAAAAATAATGCTTTCAACTATTTTAATATCGTCAGTAAAGCCGTGATTGATAGGAATGTCATAATTGATTTGAACAATACCTCAATTCTATTTTACGCTACAACTATAAGGCGTATGGAATGTTCTACACACAGAATGTTCCAGAATGATTTCGTACTAAGGTTTAGTCATGATTTGTAGGATGTCGTGATAGTTATTCTTTCTAATACTTCTTTGTAAGGAATATTCTAGAATATTCTCATGTTGTTAGCGCAGCCGTGGTTCATACGATATTGCACGTACATCATGGCGGTATTGTGCCAGTAGTATAAAGCTCCCAGAACTAGAACATGCCACCATTGGTGTGAATGTCCGATATAGTCCACTTTACCAGGAAACCAGCGCTCTGGAATCTAAAATCAAAATATTAGTTAGTAGATTATCTAAACAAGGCAACATTATGTTTAGATGGGAGGCGTTGCGTTCTTATTTTGATTATTCATTTTTTTGTCCACCGCCCAAAATTTTAAAACACAACACTGCTTGATAGCAAAGCGTCATGTTTTAAAGAACTCTACATACAACATATTATGCTTGACATTTTGTTGTATTTGAAAAGCTTTTTCAACGATTGTAAAGAAATTGTCGTGTCGTTAGAATATGAGGCCTAAAAATCTATTAAACTAATATATGTATAATAACTAATGGGATTTAGTCACTTTATCTAAGGTTATTCATATATTATTATCTAACAAATTTGAGGATATACTCAATACAGTTTCTGTAAAAAGTTTTACCATGAAAACAAAACCAACGCACCTTGAAAGCATAAATGGCGAATGCGGTGCCACTAATGATGTACATTCCAATCACGCGCGGAAAAAACATCTGAAAACAATGTATGAATACAATCAAACATATTCTTCAAAAACAAACAATATTGAATTTTTGTCAAAAAATTCATTTTATTTGTGCCTTGACAATACCAAGATTACCAGCCTATTTTGTAGTTCAATTTAAACGCAGATATCATACCAAAATTAGCTAAATCAATGTTTAAATAGTTTTTACGTAAATAAGCTACATACATTTCTATATCTACTCATAAGAAGGCTTTGTCTATATGTACCTTAATTACATATAACAATATCGATTACAATGTTATTACTGTCAATCCGGCCTAGTGCACAAACATGACAACAAGACAGATAGACAACAAAAACTACTTTATATTATGCTATAATATAGTCATAACCGAAATTGAGTCACTCAGTTGGCGTGATGAAGCGAAAAATCCTGTATAAGTACTCACTTCTACCATTGGATTATGGAATCCTCCCATCACGTAAGTCCAATGTAGGGTTGGTACGACTCCGTACGCCGCCCAGCCGATGAACACGCACATCTTCACCAAGTACGGCACCTGCAGCCTCGGGATCTGAAGCACCATCGCCACCGTGAAGATCAGGGTCACCGACATCATGTAGAACGCTTTTAGACCCTGAAAGAGGTAAATAAAAATATAAAGTAAAGCTCTTTTTGGAGTCGAAACTTAAGATCGCTTACTTTTCTGAAAAACGTTGTAAAGGAATGATATAAAGTTTATGTAACATTTAATTATTATAGATGAAGTTGTTCTGTTCTTATATTTACGTAAATACTTGTTAATTACTATAACTTATAATTATTATATCTTCTTGACAGATCATGTCCTCTACATTACAGATCTGCATACAAATGATGGTATAATTAAATCAATGTAGAACAATTCATTTCCTATGAACGTCAACAATAGTATTATGTAAATACATACTTGGTGTTTATAAAAAAACGGATTACGTCAACATTATTACTTTTTGATGATAATTTACATACAAAATATGTATAAGAATAAGGCGTAGTTGGTCTTTAAATATTCTCCACCTACATTGTAGTACGAATACATTACAATTTTTAAATAATAAACAGTACGTATTAGTAATATCGGACTAACTAAAGCATTAGGGTCAGAAGGAGCAAGTACAGAAGTAATTTACAATTTAAAAAATAACTAATTGTATGTAATGTAATAATGTAATCTCAATTTTAGTAACAGTTATATTTAGACGTAGTGAAGTCTTTGAAATACAATTTTTTTTTATATAATAGGGAGCAAACAAACTGGCGCGTCACCTGATGGAAAGTGATCAGAGCCGCCCATGAGTACTCGTGATGTCACGAGTGTGTTACCGGCCTTATAATTTACAATAATCTGTATACATTTCCATTTTGTCTGTCTTTGTCTTATTTCTCTTTACAATCGAATTATGGCCAGTACTCAAATCTACATCCTTGTCATCATAATATGAATATATTATCTTTAGAAAGAAACAAAACATAGTGCCAATAAAAACTGTATTATATAACATTATTGTTTACATAACGACGACATTTATCTTAACAACAAACGTGCTCAGTTTGATACAAACAACTCAACTTCGCTGAACTAAATGTTACTACAAAATAAACCAGAAATTATAGCAGTTTTTCTGGAACATTCTAAAGACAAAGACGTGTTAAAACAAACAAAACGTCTTCTAAGAACTGTTGTATGTTTACAAACAGTATTGCGGAAGAGCGAGCATGACCGTGGTCCTTAAACGACGAAGTACTCATACGCAAATCAAATTTAAGCACATCTCAAGTTTAGTCATTTTGACAGATGTGTCCAACGATTTTATATTAAAAAAAGATATGTTATAAGTGCAAAATCTTGAAGACGTAGAAACATCCTAATTAGGACGTTTTGCCTTTAGGTGATTGGTTGCCTGTGCATTGACGCGCAACTGACAAGACTAACTGTCTCTTTTTTTCTTGTTGGTTTTATTCTTTATCTCTTTTCTATCGTTTTGGCTTGCTTGTATGTTACATGTGTGCTGCCGCTACTGTGAGGACTGCGGAACACTTTTTTTTCTTTCGGTTGATTTGTATGGGTATAACATATCTTTTATATAATAATAATATCATTGGATTTGTATGGCGAAAAGTCAAATCGTACCGATTTAAATTGTGCTTACATTTGAACAGCGTTTTAGTATTCCGGCAATAGTATTACAATTTGAATACGCATTGAATGTGTCGATTTCTAAACAATTCGACTACCCCTGAACTATTTACAATAGCCACATACTAATACGAAGGGTAAGGTCAATAACGCGTTTTGCAAGAACTACCTACACATGTTGCTAAACCAATCGTTGAACTGAATCGACAATTGAAACAAGAATACCGGTTGCGATTAATGACACGTTTCTATCACAATTAGAATTTTAGTTAAATAATAAAGTACTGATATAAGTAACATTTTAGACGTATATTCAATATAACATTCATTTAACAACAAGCTTCTAATTATTAGGATATCTTTCCATCAAAATATAGCAATTTCAGACCAAATAGAGACATCGTTGTATGTTATTAATTTACATTCGTAACATACTTACGCTACACAGAAAGCAAAGTCTATCCAAGTCAACAACGATTGGATCGTATTAATATTTCTCGAACAAATTTACGAACATAGGCGTAAAATATTGCAAGATGGTTAGAAAAATAAGGTCATTGCATATATAACTGCGCAATAGACGTCCGTCGCGTCGTTAGCTGTAAGGCTCTAACAGCGGTTTTGTGAAAGTCCGTGACGTAGATAATTACATCTTAATGCTTTCCTTTTAGTGTGTCAAATATTATGTGTATCTGTTGTGTATTTATTTATTTATTTATTTTACTCTTAGTTACAATATACAACAATAACATTTTATTGGATACAGCATTTGTAACAGGCGGCCTTATCACTAATGAGTGATCTCTTCCAGGCAACCCATTATCATAAAGAGAAAAATAACAAAAGAAAATCCGACGGCGATATGCAACTAATACTATTACAAATATTATATATTGTATAGAATATAAACTAAATATATACATAAAATCATAGTATTTAAATAGTATCTATGCTAGTACAAAAATATGATTTCGATTTTTTTTATTTCATTTAATTTTAAAATTTAGATTCCATTTAAAAGTCAGACTTAGTCGGGTATTCGTCTTTCAGAATTCTCGAAGATGCTGGATAGGTTTTCCAAATATACAGCCTCTTTTTACTCGACATACTAGATGCAATATTTTCTTCTTGCCTAATGAATAGTGCAGTCAAATGTCACTTTCTTTAATACAGCCTAGTAATTCCATAGTAGGTGTATATATAATTATATTATTGCTTCAATAACCCTCATTTTCCTGACATTTAGCGAGAGCTTGAAAGCTACGCGATTTATAACGTTAAAAGCAACCTGATTTCTTTGGAATGTGGACAAAATTACGTCAGAGAGCTATTTGTCTTAGACATAGATAAATAACTAATACGAGTACCTACATATCACTCGCGTTATATTCGATCGTATGTTGACAATAACGACGATTTTCCTGATAGATTTTATTGCGTTATAGAAGAAAAATCAACACGTACTATTACATACTTTAGGTGTGAATGCCTGACATACAGACCTGAGAGAGATGCTTATTTATTTAATATTATTCGCCTTAATAATATTAAATAAATAAGTAAGGAAGATATGATTAATTATTTAATAGACTATAAGTATTACATACAATTTGCCAGCCAATATGTTGTATGCTTAACATTACAAACAGAATCTTGAATAATATTTTATAGACAGCAATGATGCGAGATGATTTTGTATAGCTAACTTTCACTCACCTACACTGTCATAGATTTACTTTTACTTGGAGAAAATTTAACTTTAAGATGGTAAGAATGATTTAACGAATACTGATATTTGGATAAACAATTTGAAACACGAAAGTTCAAACAATTTATGGAATTGGGAGTATATAAATCAAATATTTAAATATTTAAAATTGTAAGTTTTAAACTACTGATACATATTTTAAAATATTTTGCCACGGTACTCTATCTATATATATATAAAAGAAAGTCGTGTTAGTTACACCATTTATAACTCGATAACGGCTCAACTGATTTGGCTGAAAATTGGTGGGGATGTAGTTTAGAACCAGGAGAAGGACATAGGATACTTTTTATCCAGTTTCCAGGGGAATAATTTTTTTATGAAAGTAAACGCGGACGGAGTCGCGAGCAACAGCTAGTGAATAATAAAAAATTGTCAATTGCCACAAATCAAAAAATCATATTGACAAAAATCTATACGAAACATATAAGTAAACAACATTATTAGTAACAGTATTGGTAACAAATATATTTTTCATTGATATTTCATTATAAATACATATTATTTATATAATAGATATTAACGGTTTAACGTTATCGAAAATAAGAAACACAGATAGTAACATATTGTTTTAAAATTAACATCACAAAAGTCAATTAAAATATATGAAGATACTTATCATAGTAATATCATCAATGTATCTGCATTTTGAGTGAGGTGTACATTTTTTATTCGTTCGCCTTTTTTGGCATCACTCCCAAATGCTTTAAAAGGTCGTCGAACACTCTGAATGACAATGAACTTAGCACAAGACTTCCGATGGACATCCGACTTTATTGTAAAAACACTAAATTACTTTAATATCACTTTAACGACAGGAGTGTTTTATATAAACGGTTGTTTCTCACTCATGGTAAAGATAACCTGTACATAGAATTGACTTTTTAGTAATAATGCCGCTCTTTACATATCTTTTACTTTGTATATTAAGTCAGTAAAATGAACTGTTAATGTAATAATGGGTATATAAATAAATTAAATAAATAATATATCAATTCGAAAACGCGCTCAATACTACTACTTCTTGTACGTCAGAAGCCTCAATATTCTTGTCTAATGATTACCAAAAATAATTACCAATTAAGTAAAAAACGAGCAACTAAAAATCTTTTAAAATGCACGACGCATTTAATGTGTGAACTCTATCTTCGTGAACAATTTAGTCGCTAATGAATCCTGTTTTATGGAAAAAATAAATTATCTTGGCACTACATATAACTTTATAAAGATATGTGCTTGTTTCGCGTTGTTTTATTGTGCTAGTGACGTCAGCAAGGACATCGGATGGAAAAATATGAATTCATTGAAACGAAGTCATAGAACTCCGGATTCATTCTAAATGACAATATGCATTTCGTCGAATATTATATGATGAGTTTGTAACGTTTTAGAGGGAAATATTGAACCGATTTTGACAATTAATTGACTATTACAAAGAGATTATTCAAGGGTCTCATACAGAACATAGAAAAAAATAAGGCAACACGGGATACATCTAGTAATTAATAAGTATATGAACTGTTTGCTATAGTAAACTTAATGAGAGTCAAAGGTCAACATATCTTAATACTTGACGTATGCAACTACGATTACTTTAAATATTATCAATTTAACACACACACACACACACACATATTACTATATTGAAATAATATGTACCAAACGAAGCCAAGGATATGTTACAAAGATCCTGTTGAAACGATGTAGTTGTTTTCGCCTTTCAAACTTATACTACTAGCCGTAACGCGGAAATAACCCCCGCGGTTTTAACCGTGGTTGCCGTTCCCGGGGCAATACCGGGATATAAAGTATCATATGTGTTAATCCAGGGTATCACCTATCTACATTCCAAATTTCAACTAAATCGGCATAGTAGATTTTGCGTGAAAGAATCACAAACAAACATCCATGCATACATTCTCACAAACTTCCACATTTATTATATTAGTAGATTATTTTTTTAACGTATTATTACGATTTATACGATTGTTATTTCAAAGAGATTATAATCGCATATAGTTTATCAATTGCGGCGTAATAATGAAATCAATAAAAATTCCGCATCGCTCACATTAATTATGCTAATTGCCACGTTATCTGATTGCTATCATTTTGCTTATTAATAATTTATTTTTCAGTACGCATGTCCTAATAGTTAGTTTGTAAAATAGGTAATTAATCGCTTATGACAAAATATAAGACGGGACAATAGTACCTAATAAAAAAACAACAATAATATATTTTTTGTTGAATTTCGAATAAATACATATCTAGTTTAATTGGTGTATTATATGAATGAGTGAATAAAGTTAAACTTGCTTTCACTAATATCGTTTGTTTTGATTACATTTAAAAAAAATAGTTTGACTCAGATTCCCAAGCTGTACAAAACTGTTCGTCGGATCTTGTATTATAAATTTACAATACGTACCATGATGGTATACCATATCGATAAAATTTAAAGAACAAATCTGTGTTAAATTTATTTACGAATCAGTGCGACTTTTTGTTTTAAAAACTTTTTTAGAGATTTCAGCTTTATATTTATAATAATTATCTAACGTTTTTACTAATATAAATGCGTCATTTTAGTTTCATTTTAACTTTTTAAATGGATAAAGCACTAACTAATTAATAACTACAGACCTATCTTACAGAAAACCTATAGCTACATTTCTCAATCATTTGCAACTTTAATTGAATATAGCATTACGTATAAAACTTGTCGCAATATAATTAACTTTTCATACGTTTTGTAAAGCAATTTAAAAATTAATAATTTTCCTTCTAGAACAACTCAGTGCATGCCAAAATAAGACCTATATATTATTAATATTATTTTTATTCTTACGAGTGTCTTTGTTTTCGTTTTTTAATATCGCGATAAAATTAATAAGATATTTTAAGAGTTCTTACTTTGTTCGATATGTTGTACATATGTGACTTCATTATTTTAGATTTTTATTTTACTATTAATTACATTATTATCCTTCGGCGATATATTATCCGCTACAAACAGCTACTGCTTTATTGTCGCCAAATATTCAATTAATTCATACACAGCAATCTCGCTGGAGTGTTATCAATAAAAAGTCTGTAGTAAATTGTTCAAAAATCTAAGTCATACATTTCGGTATACTCACATGGTTACACCAGAAAGCGTAGTAGACTCCGGAGGTGTAAATGGCAAGCAAAGACAGGGCAATACCGAAGAGATCATACATTAGGAACGTATTGTAATCCGTCTCGGAGCGGCACGAGAAGGTGTGGTACAGCGCGGACAACGCCATACATATCTGAAATAGGTTTATAGTTGTGTATTTTATATTTAAAGCATACTGTTAACAATATTTCTATAATAATGAGACATACGAGTGTGAGTGTGAGTCAGTTCATGGAAAGTGGTGATCGCCACACGTGAATTATCGTAGAACTTGACAGTTTCGATGGTTAAAAACAAATAACTTTTTTGGCTGTCAGTAAATGAAGTCTCTAACACAATAAATTATAACACATAAGCTATCGTTATCGTAGTTTAGTATTAGACACCTACAGAAAGTCGCAGTCAGTCTTTGGTAATATGTCAGATATTCGATTACATTACATGCGGTAAGGTTACCACCAAAGGAATCGAAATAAGACTACCGGCTTCTTTAAAGTCCTTTTTCGTCATATTTTGTTTAATTTTCTCCTATTTAAATGATGCATTCACGAATTGGTCATTTCGTTTCTCGTATTATACAATTATGTAGGTATATCATATGGTCGTGAAGAATCAATTGATTTTAATATCAAAGTTAATAATAAACACGGCTGTTCAAATAAGAATGTTTATAAACAAAACATAACTTCATTAGAAGCATAGATAGATAACATTAGTAAATATAAAATCAGTAAAATATCAGACATTAATGCATGTCATAACGTTAATAGCTTAGTAGTGCTAATTTATTTCATTTGAAAGACGATGATATCATAATCAAAATTCTTTTAATGAATATTTTTAAATAGTCTGTAAATTTGTACTAAAAAACAAAGGACCTTCGTTATGCAAATACGTGCCAATTCTAAGTATATCCAAATATATATTTTGTAAAAAGACGCTGTTTTCCTAATAGTATGGTACGGTTTCATAAACACATTTAAGGACTTTCCATTTTTTAGTTTTTGTAAAAACCTATTACTGTATCAATGTTAAACGTGGGTAGTATTCATTATAGGTATATAATTTTAATACGACCTTGTGCATGAAAAAAATATTATGGCAAGAATTTTATTCTCGCATGCGGAAGTTTTACCTAATAAAACGACGACATACAAAATTATTAAATACCAATTATTATTACTATATTCCTTAATGTTAAAGCGATACGTGGTAGGTACCTAATTATGATGATACGAATAAAATAACGATAATTAATCACAGTAGCCAGCTAGTTTTTAACAGCTAGCAAAAAAATTAAAAGCTATAAAAAGATCAAACTTTTAGAATTTGTAAATTTATACCAAGTACTTAGGTAAAATATAATTATGGTAACACATAATTTTTAAAATTTTATGTGACCATTATTATATATAATGTATTAATAATATATTTTAAGATAATTTCAGATCCTCTGTTTTGGACACAATTCTACACTTTCATTCATACATTGCGGTAAGCTAAAGTCACGCACTACACCATTTTCCAAACTTTTTAACCTTAAAATGTAAAATGCATTGTATTCACACATTATTACGAATTCCGATATAAAAAAGAGATACGGACTTCGTTGTAATTATAAATATACGAGCCGTTGACCATAAATTCATGACGTACCTATATAATTATAGTGCACGTAATATAAACGAAACATCAAGTAAACTGCGACGGCATAATAGCCTTTTCATAGTTTCAAAATCAGAAATCTTCAAAGTAAATATTGAGCTTGAGCTATATAGGCTAATTAGAATTTTGTATGTAATTATAGTTTTACTTCTAAGGTTCAGTTTCTATATGAAACTTAGAACTACATTCGCTTATAACTGAAACCATTCTATTTGTAATTTAAAAGTCATATTATAAAAATGTTATTAAATAAAACTTGTAGTAGTTCAAGATTAATGAACCGAGTTGCTTTATAAAAAAATATTTATAAAAATTAATATAAATATTTATTCATTGGTCTGTATCATGTATAGATTAAAAAAGCTTCGGTCACGAACCGAAGTATTCGCCATTAATGTGAAAGTTCAACTTATCTTCAGCCCGTAAGGAAAGTGCGATGCGATCTCGCAGGTGCATATAATGACATGACATTACATACGTTACGTCATTCAAACCAGTAAAAACTGCCAATGTGATATTAATATGGCTATTGAAAGTTCAAACTATTGTGGGTGATATAATAATGTGTGTGTTTGTGTGAGTGAGTGCGTATGTGTGTTAGTAGACAGAGTAAAACGTACTTGCGTGGTTTTTTATTATTTCTTTTGCTTTTGTTAATAATTTTAATGCACGCGTATTATTTCTGAAGCGCAAAGAACCCGGATTTGTCAACCTATTGGCCAGTTATCGAAGACATATTCCATCTATACTAATATTATATAGAAGTAAAGTTTGTGCGTTTGTTAAATTGTAAGGGGTAATCTCGGGATCTACTGAACAGATTTTTAAAATTCTTTCACCAATAGAAAGTCACATTATTGCTGAGTGTCATCAATATAAAAAAGGATTGCTAACATTATGCCCAACGAAGTGAGCACGGGGCAGCTAGTAGTCATACAAAGACGAACATAGTCAAACTTTTGATGATTGTGGATATAGTTTATTTTGTCTAACGTACTAATTACGTAAATATATAAGTTAATACAACTGCGCATTTTCCAATCAGACTAGTGCACCAAAGATTCTTCTATTATAGTAGCTTATATTACCTATATTATCAGTACTATTTTATCAGTACCTATTTTCGAATAAATATTTCAAATTTGTAAGTCTATTTATTTACCAGACTGCTTAAAACCTTTTTACCTAGCTGATTTAAAACACTGGGGATTCTTCAAAAACTTCTGTTAATTATGTTTGTTTACGATTGAGTTTCCTGCATTGGTCGACGCATGCGGCAAACAACTTTATTAGGATTATGCAAATTATGAAGGTATAACTTTATAAGTTTGTAAACATGCGTAAAATATTTACATATCGCGATTATACAAATTATGTTGAACTTATTCTCTTAAGTTATATATGCACGTTCATAAGCCTTCATAAGGTTTGATTTGATTAAACATACATATAAACTAGTGATTTATTTTGATTTTATTTTATTTCGCATTATAAAAGTGCCAATAATTGTCCTCTTAATCCTTCAAATAAATAACTGGCTGTTGGTTTAACTACGTATATACGTATCGATCAGTTTTAATTTTTATTCATATGTACTAGTAAATGCTACTAAAGACGAACGCAAACACGACAGAATATTTCATTAACAACAGTAATTATTAGTAGTGTGTAACTCTCTGTGTTGTGTATGAGTTATTTGAACATTAAATGTAATTTTATTGTAGACAACCTTACCAGTCATACATATAAAACAGCTTTAAAAACCCGTTTTTAGATTATTTACAAGGCAATTTTTCTGGCTGTTTATTATAGTATAAATACATACAAAGGTAATACGAATTATATCCTTCAGATAAAAGGATGGGGTACTCTTTTGAAATTTACTCGTGACTGACACTAATAAGTTTGCTTCAGACTTTCAAGTTCTCATTGAACGATGAGACAAGACGTTCTGAGCTCTGTTTCGTAACAACATATCCAAAAGCAAACACTATAGGATAGCTTGGCTGTCTTCAAAAATATTCCGTTGTATGAATCAAAAGTGTCACATCGAGAACCTGTTTAACATGTGGTAAACCGTAAATACCATATCCGGAATAATTTTTCAACGATTCTACGATAATAAATGCTAAGAAAGTTATGACAATGAAATCTTAAGAGGTAAAGAAATGGTTTTTACTATTATAGAAACTTTTGTAAAAAGATTAAATATATTTTTTTATGGTTTAACAGCTCCATCAATATTTTAATTAACACCAATATGCGATTATCATTGTGTACCCTTTTGATGTCAAAGACGTATAGGTCGCGTCACGAATGTTTAGCACTGGACGAGAATAGCTGCGCATCGGTAGAATCGCGCTCGTAATTGACTGGGACAACCAATCAACGCTCGCGCACCCGATGATCACGCGCCCAGCGCGCCGCGCCTTTACCTCGATACCTTATTTTTCGTTCAGCGCTAAAGATTCGTGACGCGACCTATACGTATACGCTTATACAAACAGACACACAATCACTCATTGCGAGACTTGTAAGAAAACTTTAACTTTGCAAAAATCAAACTTAGAACTAGTTATCATACGAAATATCTAAGATTACAACCAGTTATGTAAATCTTATGGCCATCTAAAAATGTATTGAGATCAGGAAGTTAGCAAATCGATACGTACATAACTTAAGTGAATAAGTATTGATATCCTTCTTATGTTAACAAGTTCAACAAGGGAAATAAAACATTTCACTAGTCCCTTGAACTTACATCAATCGAGAAGTAGGTACAGTCGCAATTGTGAGTGTGGAATTAAATATATTTGGCTGATCGTTGAATCTGAATCAATTACTTTACAATGTTGTTATCTTGCCCTAACAAAACGTTTGTTTTCATTACTTGTAAATAAAGCTATCATATAAACAAAAAAAATATTAAGTATTAGATTACGTATAGTACGCGTCATTTATGTTTAGCGATTGACGAGAATAGCTGCGCATCGGTAGAATAGCGCTCGTAATTGACGTATTGGTGCGAGAAAGACAACACGACTGGGACAACCAATCAACGCTCGCGCACCCGACGATCACGCGCCCCGCGCACCGCGCCGCTACCTCGATACCTTATTTTTGACTTCTGCGCAGGTTTCGTTCAGCGCTAAAGATTCGTGAGGCGTACTATACCTAGTTCTTAAAAATTCTATAACCTACATCACCCGCGCCATTATTACAAATCTTGATAAATCATTCATTAAAACTGGGCTAGTAGTTTATACGCTACTATGGAACATACAAACTTAAATACATACATGATAATATGTATGTTTGATGTTCCAGAGATTATCACTACCGCATGAACTAACAGTCTTCCAACTTATACATATGTATTAGTATAGGTATTATTTAATACAATAGAAGCAATAACGCGAAATAAAACTAAAAGTTAGTCACGAGGCATTCCATCGCGATAGTCATGGTTTCTGGGTGAACAAAATGAAAGTATGATGTTATAGTTAGGTAGGTACTCACTAGAAAACATGAAAACAGTATCGCAGCGACCGTCTTATCCGTGACCGTAGCGTGGATGTTGATTATAGCGAGATCGTTGATAGTTAACGATAGAAGTAGGAAGAAACCGAATATATGTGTCCATATGTTCATTGTTTCGTTCGTCCACCAGAAAATGCTGCAACAAAGTTTATAGCACAAATGTCATTCACACTATTGAATGACCCTTAGACGGTGATAGTATAGCGAAAGTAAAACAAAAAAAAAAAAGTTTATAAATAGATAGACACTATAAGTGAAATAATTCAAAAGAAAATACCATGCTGTTGTAGTATAAAAAATACGAACCCTTAAATAAGAGAAGTTTTGACTAAACATAATATGATATGATATTTTACGTTACTGGTATATTTATTATTTATTTAATAAAATATTATTGTTTTAATTTTATCTTGCTTAAAGTAAAATTAAAGTTAAAGAAAGTAAACTTTAATATGTTTAATAATTATGTAACAGTGCATGTTTTTTTTTTAACTAAGAAACAAAGAGCAATAATGAAAAAGCTGATTAATTTTTATATTCCAATTTCAAGTTCATTGAGGGGATAATTGTTCTTCATATTAGTTTTAGATAAATGTTATCTGTATCTATTATATATTTTTATGAATGAAGATAACATAACTAAGTTATAAAATATTCCTTTGCTAATTTGTTTCTTTTAATTGACTAAAAATAAAGTAGGTTTATATTATCAAGTATATGTACCTATAAACATTTTGAACACTTAAATTGTTACACTTAAATATTTCTGATAATGTGTCAAGATTTTTTTTGTACCAAAAATATACCACATATTGTAATAAATATCTACATTTGTGGTACAAGTTTTAATATCAATGCATTGTAAAAGAAAAGTCAAGTGAAATTACTAGAATTGAGTCTCATAATATAAAATATAAATGAAATATATGATGTTTTTTTATTACCTTTCCCAGCAGAGTTTTGTGGGTAATAATTTTCTATAACCATCTCTGATAAATGGATTGTGTTGGAGGTATTCTGGGGCTTGTTCATATTTAAGAAGTTGCCTGTAATTTATATATTCTATATCATCTTTTGTTAAATTGTTATTGTCTTCTAACTTTTTCCCTCTGTGAAGCAAAGTCGTCCCATTGCAGCATTCAGACTCTTGTGTACAGGTTTCTTTAACCTTTAACAAACGTACAAAATTTATATATATATGTAATATGAAAAATTACATTCAAATACAATTGATATGTTTCAAAAATAAATATTTTTTTTTACATTGGCAAGTTGACGTGAACTTATAAATAACATTTCCGAAACGTTTTAAAATATAGCAAATTGCAAATAAAATAAACTTGATTCTTCCTTACTTTTTCAATAGCCATAAACTGCACAGTTTCTGAATGGCATTCACTCACTTTTCTCGTCATAGTAATCGACATTATAATTTTTATATTTTCCTCTCAATAACTACGCAAAGATGAAAAATTATTTATTTATCACAGGCAATTTATTTTCCTTTATTTTATCGTGAAGAAGTTATAATAAAATATTTCGAACTTAAGTTATAAGCCCGTTTGTGACTACGAAATTACATGACCGATAACCTACTAACTACTGCCTTTCACAACGCAAAATAAACGACTGAATCTGAATTCTGAATTCTGACAACGTCACGACTGACACCTGTGAGGCTGTGAGTTGTGACGGGTGACCTGACGGCTGACAGCTATACTGACTTTTAGATGATTCTTACTCATTGCTCCAATAACGTATTCTGATTGGATAGACCTTTTGCGAGCAAGATCGATGTTGACAAGGATGACAAGGGGAAAAAACAAACAAATGACAAAACAGAGTAAAAATCTTCGATATATTTATTTTAAACATAATTGTGATTGATTTTATGATTGCTCCTGTAATAGTATTTTTTATAAATGTTTTTCCTTTTTACGTAGGTATTACATTTCATTACTTCTTAATGTTTAAATAATGCTATAATTGAAAAAACTCAGTTTAAGTGTATTCAAATTATACGGTGAAAATACGCTTCATTCACTACATATTCCACATAGTACAAATACATGTTTAATGTGAAACACTTATTATTTCTTGATAGGATTGTTGGATAAAAATAAACTATTTTCCAAAATAGATTCATGCAAATTACGGATAGGTTAGCGAATATAAAAAACGTGTTTACACGCTTTAAGAGATATATTTAATTATTGGGTACCTATTGAGACGAGTTGGTATTCAATATACATAACAAAATTTTATTTTTATCTGTTCTGTTCAAAAAACGAAAGAAGAATAATTTACCTGACAAAGTTTCAAATTGCAATAATGTGTATCGAAATAACTCTACCTGTTACTACACAAAATAGCCATCAATGATCAAACCAAAAATAGCGCCCGGACTTTTGAAACGTCATATTTTTGGCTTAAAAGTTGCTATATACAAAAAACTTAAATGATTTTTGTAAAATAATACTTTAAAAAATTCCTTAATTACTTTTAAAAATATTTTATTAAATTCATAAACAATCTATTTAACAATAAATTTGCAAGAAAAAGTAGATTTCATTCTTAGTTATTTTTTTTTAATTTTATAGATTTCCATATAACGGGGAGTATCGTAAACGCTCTTTGTAAATGGTCGATTTTCCTGTTTGCTGTTCACCATTCGTCGCGAGTGTGTTAATTTTGTTAAAACTAGCGTTCTGTTGGAAACTTTACTATTTTATAATATTAGTTAATATTATTTTTATTTAAGTATTTGAAATTTTGTCGCCCTTGTTGTTATTTTATGAATATTGTATAAAACGACATAAGTGGTACTTTTGCGTTTAGACGGGAGCCATCTTGCAATCTCTAATCAAAGGTCCTTGGCTCACAGTTTCGTTGTCCAGTTAAAAGTTGGATTTATTCATTATAAAGTAATCAAATGGCGTTAAAACGAATTAATAGGGTACGTATTGTAAACGTAGTCAATAATCATACTAGTATAATTTTCAGAAACAAGTGTGTTGTAAAATTCGTAACAGACTTCGTAGTGAATGTTTCGTCATTGTGAATACCTATTATCGACATTTTCTTCTGGATATTTCTGTGTGCGATATTGAAATTTTATTAAAATTAAGTATTTTACTTTTGTTCTAATAGAAAATCGATGTTGTATGGTTTCATGTTGGTGACAATTATATGCACACGGTGAACATAAAATGTCGGAATTGTGTCTATAATTTAAAGGTTTTCTTGTCAAACACCAGTGATAAAAGAAGATTGTTCTGAAAATATAAAGTTCTCTTATTAAGAAACACCTAAAGACAACATGGATTTTCATATCTCGATTGGCAGCTAGTTCATCGGCCTTATGTTTTTGGAGTGATGATGTGTTTGACATAAATGTAGTATTGTGTTTCATATTTAAATGTACAAAGATAGTTTTGTCTTGTGCAGGAATTACAAGACCTGGGTAGGGACCCCCCAGCACAATGTTCTGCAGGACCACATGGAGAAGATCGTGAGTATACATTAATTCCTTCATTATTAATGACTCATTGTATTTCCATAATCTTTTGCAATAATACCGTTAAAATTAGAGTTCATTTATATCCATTTAGGTTATGGTAATTTTTTATCTTTTATCTTACGTCAAAACATTTTTTTCGTACAATTAGAATTGCTTTTATTCGTTTTATTTTTAATTCATTGTAGTGAAAAGTTTCGCACATATGGCAAAATGATCACAATCAGCTGAGTCACCTTTGAAGCGAAATTATCATTGCAACAAAGAATCATGCAAACTTATATTATGACCTTTTTATTATTTCAGTATTTCACTGGCAGGCCACAATTATGGGTCCAGTAAGTATTATATATTTATTTTTGTTTTAAAAATCTTTTTTTTGTTTCAAATGTTGTATTGATAAATAAGCAGATTTTTACAATGGATCTATACATTTGCTTATTTACATTATGTCATCATTTCTTACATTTAACAATATAATTACATAATTATATTTCTTTAATTACAGGTAGACAGTCCCTATCAAGGAGGAGTGTTTTTCTTGACCATACACTTTCCAACAGACTATCCTTTCAAACCACCAAAAGTTGCATTCACAACACGTATTTACCATCCTAATATAAACAGTAATGGTTCTATCTGTCTTGACATTCTGCGCTCACAATGGTCGCCAGCTTTAACCATATCTAAAGGTAAATTAGCATATATTTAAACATTGCATTATAATATGATTCATGAGGTTTAATATAAAATATTTGTTTTCAGTGTTGCTCTCAATCTGCTCACTGCTCTGTGATCCAAACCCAGACGATCCCTTGGTACCAGAAATTGCTAGGATCTACAAAACTGACAGAGAAAAGTACAATGAATTAGCCCGAGAGTGGACTAGGAAGTATGCCATGTGATGAGTCAATTGTGACATCAGCAAAACATACAAACACATCGCCACAGCCCTCGGCTACACCCCTACCTTTCATATGAATCCTCTCCTCTTATCTGTTTTTCTATATCCTTATCTAAATTACTGGATGATTTCAATCATTGTCATATAGTATCAACCCTATTTTGATGGTCTTCAATAATTATCATATTGAGATTGCATCTAAGTAAATATGATAAACACATTTTGATAGTTTCTGTTCATATAATTGTAAGTAACATTTTCTATAAGAAAAATAAAATTGATTTTCCGTTTAATATTGATGTGTCGATAGATGTTTTACACTCATTTAGTTAAAAGTTAAAACTTAGTTAAATTTGCATTAATGAATACATGTAATTCCTAAAGAATTTGTACTTTAACTAGATCTAAATTGCATTGTGAAACTGTACAATAGCCATATGTTTAGGATATGGAGCGTTCTTGCTTTCCGAGTCCTGTTCACTTGAGATTTTGTCAATGAATTTATAAGTAAGCTCATGATTGTTACGAACATTCTGGTTAATGTAAGTTAATGATAATACAGAATGAGCTTGTTGATGGAGTCAGAGAGTTCATTTTTTTTTTCATATTTTTTTAAGTTAGTAAATGTAGTGTGCTGCAGAACAGACTGATGTAAATGGAAGTGATAACTTTTCTTTCATCCACAATATTTGATGTGGTAGTTGACGCTCCGATAGTTTAACATTACAGTATAAATTACAGTGTATCTCATAAGATGATAAGTTATGATTAATCTAGATTTTTTTCAATATGGCGATCTTTATATTATAATTTTATCTAATATATATTGTGGTTGTAAGGACACATGCGTTGTGATTTCCGAGTCATCCTATCCATGAAGACCATCCTCATTTCCTTTGATCTGATTAGTATGGCATACTGGCTCAACTTATGGCATTTGTGGCAATATGGTGTGTTACTTTACAGCTGCAAGAGAAAGCTTTTGTTTACTTGGTTAACACAGGGAGAGTGAAACTTTAAGCTTTTCAAACTGTAATCCAATCGACAAGGCGTAATTTTAGCTTCACTAAATTGTAAGAAACAATAAATTATTGTGTATGTAAATAATAACGTGAGATTTATTTAGGCATACTCCCACTTTATGCAGCTGTAAACAATACATTCTAACTTATAATTTATATCACTGCATTTAAAGCCACATGAGTAGATGGAAGCATGTTTGATAAAATTAATCTTTATATTAAAAATAAAAATTAAAGCAAATAGTAAATTCAGTCTGTTTCTCTGGCAAGCACCAAGCACACATTCTCGCTACTTTCATAGGGGGCTACAAAATTACACATTTGAATTAATTTTAAGATAAAAAAAATACATTTAAAGTTTACTTGCTGTGTAATCTAGATCTGCTTCAGATTTAAAATATTTTTAAAGCAGTTACGTCTAGGTAATTAGTTGAAAAAAATAGGACATTAGTTTGTGTTAATGGGTCAGTCTATACTTAAAATCACAATTCTAAAGGATAATTATATCAGTTCCTATTCCTGTTCCTAATAAACAACCAATTCGTTATGGCATACATAAATACAGTTTCATATAGGTATTTAAAAATTTGTGGAGTAATAATTGAAGAAATGGTTAACGAAATAACCCAACTACCCAATTAGTATTGAGGTTGATGAACTGTAAAGGTTTTTACTGTCAGTATACCTTGAGACAATGCTATGTAGGTGATACAGATAGCAATATTTCTCACGGAAATTTCGTTTTTATTTTACTTCGATATGAGATATTTTTAAACAACACCTCGAATGAAGTAACTACGACATACAAAATATACCTATCTACGAATGCAACGTTTCTGGTTTGTTTCCTATTTAAACGTTAAATGATTCATCAAATCTTTTGTTATAATTAAAAATAGTATTGAGATTCGCAATATATCTTATGATATTGACTCATATTGATACAGTATAGCTCATGATATAGGTGTGGTAATATGAAGCTTAAGGTAAAGCAGGTATGATGAAAAGCGGTTGGCTGTTTTTATTAGGTACTGAGACAGGTTTCTGTAGCTATTTTGACTTGCATCCACCAGGATAGACGGTAATTTAAGAATACCATTTTTTGTTTTATGTACCGGTTATCAAGAAAAGTACACCTATAGGCTATAATAGTAAAAAAATTAACGGGGTTATATTCAGGTAATATCCTAGTATAGGTTTTAATACATTAATTATAGGTACAATATGTATAATGGTGGTATAATTTTTCAATAATGCGAATTGTAAGAAAAGTAAAAGGCCAATTTTAGGGGTTACTGAGAAGAAAAAAATCGGACTAGTGCTGACTTATGGGGTAGGTACAAAAAATATTTCTTGATACAAATTACAATTGTTTTAGCTCAATATTGAGGGCTAGAAAGGGGATTCTCCGAACCTTAGCTCAGGCCACAGAGTAAGACGAGGATCAACAAAGGCATTATTTTTACCAATATATCAGTCATGATAATTTTAACAAAATTTAAAAATATAACAATCGTAAATAATGTTCTTGCAAATGCAAGTATATACAGCATTTACTTGCTTTGTATATACAAAGATAGTAAATCGACGATAAAGTCAATTATCAGATATCGGTTTTTCTAACAAGAAAATCTTACTAAATTGCCGCTTTATAAATTCAGTAGGTATGTTAAAGTACCTTTTCAAATATTTTGAATGAGATAAAACTATGACGCCAATATCATGCTATCATAACAAACGCAGATAGTAGTAGTAATCGGCCATATTTAAACGTCAATGATTGGAATATGAGGGCGAGATAGGTACCCAAAATGCTAATTTATTCCAATCAGTGAACTGTTAACTTGATATTAAAATGAGAGTAACTTAGACTTGGAATGAAAACAATTATAATATTATTGTCTCTTGAAATTTTGTAAGGGAACATACCTACCATTATAATCTGTGGCTATTTTTGGCGCGTTCTTTAAGTCTTATTAAATTATTAATATCTATCAGCCAATCACCAATGGCCTACGCAACATGCGATGTTAATTGTTAAACTTAATGGAGTCATAATGAGATTATAATGATGAAAACACATTTTATTCAGCGACTTTTCGTAGTGACATTTAATAAATGAAATGAAAATATAACGCGCAGTTGTTAAATATCTCTTCAACCTTGCAGCTGTGTATTGCAAAATTGTAGACTGATAGAGCCCTTTATGGATAGGAAAAATAACCCGATATAAGAAATAATATACTTCATAGTTTAACTTTTATTACTTATCATAAACATACTTTAAATATGATAGTATATAATATTTATATTAAATTCAGATTCCAAGATTATTTCGACATATACACACACTTTCACACACAAATATCTATTAAGAAAACATTCATCTAAATAATCATAAATACTTTTATAAAAGGTACGACTATAAAGGCACATAATATATCTACAAAACTACTACTATATAAATTACTGACAAGATTAACAATAATCCCTAAAACAATTTATATTATTGTTATTATTATTTCACCTTCACTACTTTAATTTTATTTAATGCTTATCTATATACAATAATTATTGATTGTTACAAGTAAGAAATACCAGTCAATACCATTTAAATATTCAATGCACAATAATTACATTGAATATTTTTAATTTCTTTTGAGAATAAATTGAACATTATTTAATGCAAATGTCTTAATCTCAATATTTGAGACATCAGTCTCAGCATCCTTAAAACCATTGCATGTTAATTGGCATGATATCAAAATTGAGTATTTACAGAAATTGTTCCTAGAGTTCAGTCGTTTCCATATTCTTGGCGTTCTTCATTTGCTCCAGTTGTTGATAGAAGTCTATATTGGGTTGATTTTCTGTGTCGTTCGACTGTATAGAGGGGAATGCTTCTGTAGTAATGAAGTACGGCTTTTCATTGGACATATCCTGGTTGACCGCGTTCTCGTCAAGAGAGTCACGTTCAGAGTGGCTTATTTGGTCGTCGGATTTATACCAGTCGTTCTCGTAGGCGTGCAGCCAGATGGGGTTGGATCCTTTGGTGCTGTGCTTGTTCGTGTTGGGCACTCGACCTGACCGCATCGTCATGTCTGATTCGCCTGGTGTTGGAGATGCTAAAAGCAGTTTAGGTTATTTTACTATATATTCAGTACAGAGCTCACTCAAAGTATCAATTTAAGACCTATGAAGGAAGAATCCTCGACTAGACAAAATCATTAGTCACCCACTAATATCCTTCAATGATACTGCGCCAATTAAATTTTGCAATACAATGAGTCTGAAGATTTGAAAAAATTAAGTTATGCCCACAAAGATCGTACAGCTTTTTTAGATCCAGTAAGTACTATGATCGGGAAGTAGCATTAAAAGTCAAAATTTCAAATAACTTTACAAGAATCTCAGGATCACGTCAAATGCACTTAACTATGAATCACTACTTATAGTTTTAACTTTCGGACTCATGTCTTTTACGGCCTAGATATACTGTTTTGAAAAAATGTTATAAGCGCGAGTCAGGGTTGGGGTGTTGTTGGTACTCACAGTAGGCAGCGGCGGTGGCGGCCTTGAGGCGGCGCGCGTAGGCGGCGCGCTGCGAGGCGCAGGCCAGCAGCGCGGCGCCCAGCAGCAGCGCCAGCGCCGCGCAGCCCCACGCCAGCCACGCCACCGCGCGCGGCGACTCGGCCGCCCGCCCCGCCCACAGCTCCGCCGCCTGCGTATCCAGCACGTTGAACTCCTGCAACATCACAATATTGAATATGAATTAATTAATCTCGAATAACACATGTCTTTAGTATGTGTACCTTATTTTTTTCTATCGTTGTCTATGTTGGTCTATAAGTATTTTACTACGTATTAATTACTAATTAATTCGACGTTGGCATAACGATACGGTCTACGTTTGTTTATATCTAATACCTTAAACAGATCATCGAGCTGCTCAATATTCTTATCGACCAGCCGCAGCACTTGATCCACCTCCATCACGGAGTGGTCCTCGCCGTTGACCAGGTGCAAGTAGAGGTCCGTCTTGGTGCTGTCGACGGAGCCGTCTCTGTTCTCGTGCACCCGGAGGTCGTCGATGTTGACGATGGCGCGCGTGACGCGGGCCAGGTTGTCGCGGAAGGCGGGCAGCAGCGGGCGCAGCGCGGGCGGGTGCGCGCGCAGCACGAAGCGCACGCGCTGGTCCTCGCGCAGCAGGTAGATGAACACGTGCGCTTCGTCGTGCAGGCCGGAGGTGTCGTTGGCTAGTATCTGCGAGATTATGGAATAGATAGAGAGAGAATAGATTGTAATATAGTCCTCGAAACTTTTGGACATTTGACCATTTGAAATATATAATTGAAGAATTATTATTAATGATTCATAGTGATTCGATCATAAGTATTTATTTTAATTTTGACAATTAAAAATTTGAGGTAATCATGATGATTATCATTTTGTCTGTTTATATATTGCTGGTAATAGTGGTTATAATATAACTATTACAAAAATAGTAGGCACAAGTTACCTTAAAATCGAAGTATCCTTTCATTCCTTTTTGAGGGTCAAAATTAAGTGACACGGCACCCGTATCTACATCTACTAAGAACGGGGACACGGACAAATTCTCCAACCCTTCCGTAAGAGTCTGTTTCACTTTGCCAAGGAGATAATAATTCACTTTTGCGTTTTCTCCTTCGTCCAAATCTATTGCCTGTTTGAGAAAAAAAATGTGTGAAAAATTTAATAATATTGAGTTAATATAATATCTATGGCAATAGTGGAAATATAAGTTCTAATGTTTAAATAAATAGTTATATTGCATAAAAAAATTAAAGATAAAAGCCATGAAGAGGATGAGCGTTTTTCCTTAGAAAAATCCATAATAATTATTTAAATATATAATTGTTAACCTTAAACCATAATTACATTACCTTAAAGATACATTTTAAATGATTAAATTAATAGATTACATTACCTCAAAAATACATTTTAAATGATTAATCTTTATGGGTATAGATAAACTTTAAAATATACTAACCTTGACATACATAAATTCGATACCAAAATCGGCTTCAGTTGTTATTCCACCGGTGAATATTTTACTAACAAATTTCGGCCTATTATCATTCACGTCGACAACGTTTATATGAAGTTTCAAGGAGCTAACTGCGTCTTTCGTTTCATCGTAGGAAGGTTTATTCAGACAGTCTTCTGTAGCGAGTATGGTTAGTGTGTAGTTAGATTTCTGTTCACGATCTAACGCTTTTGATGTTAATCTGTAATTACGGACAAGTTCATTTAAATTTATTTATTGATTTATTAAATTTAGGTATCTACATTACAATGATTTTAATAAACACGTGATGAAATGCAATTAATTATAAAGGATTTCGCGATCCCGTTAATAAAAATTATGTTTTATGTCTCGAATATCAAATTCCAAATTCTAAGAAGTTATTAAAACAAGAAAAAAAAAATACATACACATGTGTGCTTCTATCTAACATAAACATGGCATCCCCATCGCCATCTACAATATAATAGCACACTGGCAACACCGGTTCATCGCCTCTGTCAATCGGATCTCTTTCTATAACATTTGGCAGTATTGTGCTGTAGTTTGAGACATTTTCCGTTATATTTATGTATGTTTGTCTGAAGGGGAACTTCGGCCTGTAATTGTCTACGTCTTGTACGTATATCGTCAAGTCTAAATCAGAGCTTAGTGGTGTCGGTAGACCTAAGTCATAGGCTTCTATTCGCAGCTGGAATATAAACAAAAAAAGTGTGAGTTATCATTTTAGTCCAAGAAAATAGAGCTTTAAATAGTAATTTTGGAAAAAAGCTTGAATTTTTGATATAATGTACTTTGAAAGATCCGTAATCGACTAGTGAAAGTCTTTTTTAAATCCATCCATCCATCCATTATGATAAAAAAAAAACAACTTTTTTTTTAATTTAAGAGAAACAGTAAGTACTAGAAAAAATACCTTATATTAAAGTTGTAGAATATAAAATTTTACATCAAAATGATATTCATCATTATTTGGCT
>JADANM010003811.1:6435465-6480256 GCA_026213755.1 Eurema hecabe | reverse complement strand
GGCAAATTTAGTACTGGAGGGTTGTCATTTACATCTTGTAAGGTAATGCTAAAAATAAAAACGTTATTTATGAAAGACACTTTCTGTTTTTCAAAATGTAGTAATGATCTATTATCAACTTTCAAGTATAATATTAGACATATAGAGATATATATACATTATACAAGTATTTTAGTAGTTTAAACTGGAATGATAAGTCAAAATATCAACAGACTAAACGGAGTGGTCATCAAAAAACTAGTTCTAGTTGAAACAAACATTACTATATACATAAAATGTATAAGTGGTAAACATTTAAAACCGCTGCTACTTACACAATTTGTTTAAAAGCATTTCGACTTTCCCCACTAAGAAATCCAAACTGGTAATTATCCCAAGCTTCCACAACTAGATTGTATGTGGCTTGCGATTCGCGATCCAACTCCTCAGACACTGCTAATGCACCAGTCTCCGCGTTAATAAGGAATTTCCCCTGAAACGTTTAAGAACATTGAAACTTTTAATAAACAAAATTTTATATTATCTGTCTATACTTTCAGTTTTGAGGTAAAACTGAATTTGACATGATTTCTACATATGAAGCAACACTTAATGGAAGCTGTTAGCTCCATTCTCTAAATATACCTGTGTAGACACTCTGTCCAGTAAATATGTAATTTTCCCATATTCAGCGGAGTCAGCATCATTTGCTACAATATTCGCTATCACTGTCCCGGGATCTATGTCTTCCCTTATGTGATATTCAAACGGTTGCGCTTCGAACACTGGATTGTTGTCATTTTCATCAAGTACCTTAAATAAAGTTTTTTTTATAAACAGATGGCATACAAACTAGAGAAATAGAAATAGAGCCTTTATGATTCAAATTTGTTTAATAATTTAATTAAAAATAGTTCAACAAAGTATTCTATCTATGAATAATGCTATGCTATTTTTTATTGCAATATTTTAATTTGGAAACTATTGTTATGTATTCAAAAGTTACCTTAATCCAAGTTCTTTCATTAAAAAAAGGAAGAAAATATAAATTTATAGTAACACTTTAAGACCGTTACAGAACTATTTAAAAAGGAACAATTCTCAATCTGCTTGACATGAATGAACTACTGTGGTACTTTGCCGAAATGGACCAATTGAATAATCCATAGTATACCTGTATAAACAAATCTACAACAGCATGTCGAGGTGGTATCCCGCTATCTATAGCTTTAACTGATACATTGATCCATGGGTACATTTCATGGTCGATTTTATTCGACACTACCACTTCGCCAGACGATTTGTCAATGTGAACCAAGCCTAAAGATGAGTTTGGACCTACGGAACGATAATTAATTAAAATTAAAATACCTTCTATAAAGAAATGTAAGAAAGTGAAAAATTAAATAATAATCATAATATTTGTTTTAAACAAACTAAAGAATTTATTTGTTGGCACAGTTAATCTCAAGAACTACAAAGCCGAATTCCATAAGCTGGAGGCATGATTGGCAAGAAAATAAAATGAATTGAAGTGAATAGTCAAAATAAGTTTAACATTAACTTATTTAAGTTTCTACATTTGAATAACTTCAATCCAGAAGAAAAAAATATATTATTAACGTTATTAACTTAAAAGTTTTTACCATCCAGCGTATAAGTCATAGTGCGGTTCTTATCAGAATCATCAGCAAATAAAGATTCAATATGGGCTCCGTTTTTGGAATTTTCTGGAATTGAAGTTTTGTAAAACGGTTTCCTAAATTTGGGATTATTATCGTTTTGGTCCAATACTATTATTGTTAGTGTTGCTGACGCTATTTGTCGAGGTCCTCCCTGAATGGCTGCCATATCCTCCACTGTTATTACAAGTTTAATTATTTCCACTCTCTCTCTATCTAGTATTCTGAAAACAAATAAGGTGTTACAAATAATTATTAAACAAAATTATTATGAATATAGTAACATATAAAAAAGCCCCTACAAATACATTTTGCAACACTAACATGCATATTTTTTTACAATGATATAAGGTAAAAATAAATTTTATGACAAATTTAAAGTATGGAATAGTAGCAAACATACATACGTTTGCTACTATTCCACGCAAAAACCAACTATGTATATGGAATTGGTTGACATTAGGCATTCAGAACTGAGAATTACCCAAGGAACGAAAATTACTGGATCATATTACGTACCATCAGAAATATCTTACCTTACAATTCTCAACGACCCATCAACAGTATTAAGATCCCATAGAGCTAGATAGTCATAATCTGTGGCCAGCACTTGGACGCCATCTTCGTTTCTCGCGAAACTATTTGCTTTATCTATGGAATATCTTAATACTGGTTGCTCGTCGGGATCAAATGCGATTGCTCGATACACTACTGTTCCAACCTGTTATTAAAATAATAGTTTAATGAATATGTTAAAGAAAAACAATTGAATATAAAGAATATTTCCTATAGTTCATAATCGACGAAGGATGGTGTATACTTACTAGCATCAGACGTATAAATAAATAGAAACAATTTAAAATACTTTAATATTCTTTCTACATGGAAAAAGTAACTTTTTTATGACGTCATTCTTTTTAAAATAAATATTTTAGAAATATATTACCTGAACATTCTCCATAACCTCCACAAAGCCGGGGTCGGCGAGGCGGGGCGGCTTGTTGTTAACATCTACTATAGTGATGTTAACAAGTACAGCTGCACTCAACTGATGTTCGCCTATCCCGCCGTCCAACGCCACCTGGTGACGAAAAAATTCTTAGCTCTTTTTTGTGTACCTTCAATAAAGTACTACGTAGGTGGAAAAAACAGCATATTATGATGTATTATTATTACTTGCAAGATAAATTGTTTTTTAGTTAGGTTATATTTCTTTTTCACCATACGCGCCTCCGTTGTTTCTGTGTCAATAACGCGGTGAACCGTAAATATGTTAATCTATGGTAAATCTTTTCCATCGATTTTCCATACAAGAGAATCATACATTCATACATTCTAACTAACTTCTGCTATTATAAAATAAGTGGAATTCGTAACAATAATAGCTCACCACAGTGAGGGTATATATGGTCCGTTTAGGGTCAGTGGTGTCAGGGTCGAGGCTGGAGCCGTTGGCCACAGATACGAGTCCCGTTCGAGAATCAATCACAAATTTATCACTGCCTCCCCGTTGGATCCGGTAGACTATGCGGTTGTTCGGATATGAGCCGTCATTGTCCCGGGCTTTCACCTGTACATATTTACATAAAAACCAATTATTAGCCACATCATTTGTATTCTATATCTATAGAAACATTAAACAGTAGAGTTACAAGAGCAGTGAAATATTAAACACTATTGGCTGTGTCTCTTTTTATACAATATTAATAAATTATTTATACTCGCTTAGATGTAATTTGTATGTTATATTTTTTATACATATTAATAATGACACTAAGTTAAACATGGAATAATTATTACAAGTTAAAATTTCTGTAAAATAGAGCAGAGAAAAATTTATAACATTTAAATTTTTTTCAGTTGATTTAAGGTATAAAGTACAGATGCAAAAGAAATGTGGAAACATATTATATTTATTGCTATATGTATTTAAAATATATAATCATACAATACCTCAAGGACGCTAGTGCCACCTGGCATGTCTTCGGGTATGGATCTCTTGTATAGCATTTGTTGGAACATTGGAGCATGATCGTTGACGTCTTGCACGTATATTGTGACTGGTGCTGTTGATGACAAAGCTGGCGTTCCGAAATCTCGAGCTCGTACCTTTATTAAAAAGACATTTATATTAAATTAAACATGTTTCGGATTGTAGTACTTATATGGGGAACGTATCTCATGAGCTAATACATATAAATGTATTATTCAATAAAATATGTAGGCATAATTTGGCACCTTTTTGTGATTCCCAATAAATGTCTAGTAGTACTTACTTAAATAATGCTATAGTAGTTTAATACTTACAGTTAAATAAATCGGCCGAATATTCGTATTATCACCCGGAATTTGTTCGAAATCTAGACCTCTGACAGGTGTTATTATGCCTAAATTAGGATCTATTGTAAAATTTTTCTTATGATCACCACCCACTATTGAATATTCTATGTGACTGTTCTTAGTGCCTGAAATTTAATAGTATAATTCAATCTTTATAATAAATAATTATTATAATTTATAATTAAAATGTAATAACTAAGAATACTATTACCATTTAGATCTAGATCTCTTGCTTCTACGACTAAAGGATTTTCAAATTCTAGTTCATTCTCGAGAAGCCGGGCTTCATATTTATTAGCAAGAAACATTGGAGCATTGTCGTTCACATCCTCTATATTTATTATAAGCTGTGCTGTATTTCTGTTACCTTTGCCCTGCAAATCATTTAAATAATAAAACAGAATTATTTATAAAGTTTAAGGAAAATTTGGGTAGCAGACGGGATCAATGATAAAAAGTTAAAATAATTGGAGAGAATTTAATCCATACTAATATTATAAATGCGAAAGTAACTCTGTCCGTCTGTCTGTCTTTCCATCTCGCAAAAACTACTGAACCGATTCAAACGAAATTTGGTACACAGATGGTTTAGAGCCTGGGAAAGGACATAGCCTTTTTTTTAAATCAATCCCCAAAAGGTTGCACGAGTGGTTGAAACATTTTATAATATTAAAGTTTATACGAAAGTCCACACGGACAGTCACGGGCAACAGCAAGTAAAGAATAAAATTACTGCATACATATGGACAAAATAAATATAAATATAAGAAGGGTGGATTTATGAATTCACATATATGTTAAAACATACCAAGTCATCCCTTGCTTCAACTGTAATATAATGCTGTGATACCAGTTCTCGGTCAAAACTGTTGCCTCCTGCTTGCTTTACAGTTATAGCCCCCGTCAGTGAGTTTAAATTTAGCCTACAAAAAATAAAATTAATAGATCACTTATCAGTTTTAATTTTATGCTTTATATAAAAGTTTATGCTGTTATTGTGGTTATGTTTATATAACTAGTCAAAAACTTACAAATGAGCAATACTTCCACTAAGACCCGTGTATCTTATTCCTTTAGTGCCAAAGTTATATGAATCTTGGTCTAATGCCTGCACCCACGCTACTGTGGTACCCACATCACAATTTTCTGGTATTGATACAGTGTATATAGGTTGTGTAAATTCAGGGTAGTTATCATTTTCATCTTTAATGTGCACGGTTACTGGGACAACACTGGTAAGAAAAAAGTGATAAGTTCTTAACAAATACATTCAATAATAATGGACTATGTATAGGACAGTAATTATATTATTCAAAAGAAATAACACTATGTGTCAGATGGTCGTTCTTGTAAAGTCCGTTGTGCATTATTTATCCTCAATTATAATACATTTTTATTAATTTTAAATATTATATCAATTGAAAATTATTATATTCAAATTATAAGCAGGACTTGTTATTCAGTAAATGACTTATTAACAGTTGCTTTTAAATTATTTGTATTCTTGTACTTGCCTCATTTTAGCATCTTTGGTAACAATTTCTTTGGCAACCAGGCTGAAATTCATCACAGTGACCTTTTCATAGTCAAGATATGACTGATTATTTACTCTTATGAGAAATGACGCTTCATTAATTCCCTTGAATGGTGTTACATCAAAAACACCATTGTCATCAACAATATACAGCTCAAATGTTCCATTTTTGCCCTGCACATAGAATTTTTGTCAAATAATAAAGAAATACACCTTATTATTACATTATCATGCTTAGCTAAAATACCTTGTACAATGCATGCATCTATACAAGATAAGAAATAAATTTTAACTTTAACATACAACAAAAAATAAAAAATCAAGGGTTAATAAAAACATTTTTTTTTTTTTTTTTTTATAACATAGGGGGCAAACGAGCAGGCGAGCCACCTGATGGAAAGTGGTCATCGCCGCCCATGAACACTCACAGGGCTTGGCAGCTCTGGAGTGGGTTGCCGACCTTTTAAATAGATATACGCTCTCTTCTTGAAGCACCCCAAGTCATAATTTATCGGAAATACCGCACGAGTGAGCTGATTCCACAAGGTGGTGGTGCGTGGCAAAAAGTGTCTTTTGAATCGCACTGTGCTTGACTGCCAGCTGTCAAGGTGGTGCGGATGGTATTGCAGCCGGTGACGTGCAGTGCGGTGGTGAAATTCAGCAGCGGGTAAAATTCCGAAAAGCTCCTCAGAACATTCCCCATAGTATATGCGGTAAAAGACGCAGAGAGAAGCTACGTCTCGTCGCAAGGCTAAAGTATCAAGCCGATCGGTAAGAGCTGTATCGTCAACCAGTCGAATTGCTCGATGTTGGATACGGTCAAGTGGAAGAAGTTGGTACTGAGGTGCTCCAGCCCAGAGGTGACAGCAGTATTCCATGTGAGGCCTAACTTGCGCTTTGTATAAGAGCAAGCGTTGGCCTGAAGTGAAATACCGCCCCGCTCTGCGGAGCACGCCAAGTTTTTTAGAGGCTAACTTGGCCTTATCTTCCAAATGACTACGAAATTGGACATCATTCGAGATGGTGACACCAAGGATACCGATACTAGCTGTAGGATTGAGGGGAGTGTCCTGAAACCGAGCTGTTACGACAAAGGGTGATTTTTTTGCGGTAAACGCGCAGACTTGTGTCTTCGTGGGGTTGAATTGGACTAAATTAGTCTGGCCCCAAGAGGAAACTTGCTCAAGCAGGCATTCCATTTCAGACACAAGTTTGTCCCGGCACTCAACAACGTGATCCCGAGAAAGAGTGCGTTGGCCGGTGTATAGTGTATCACCAGTACTGTCATCCGCATAGCAATGAAGGTTGCCAACTTGCAACAAATCATTTATATGCAGAAGAAACAGAGTGGGAGACAAAACGCAGCCTTGTGGGACACCAGCATTCACGGGTTTTAAGTCCGAGCAAAAACCGTCGACAACGACCTTAATGCTGCGTTCCGTAAGAAAGCTGGATACCCACTGGCACAATTTCTCAGGAAGCCCATAGGAAGGAAGCTTCGAAAGAAGCGCTTTGTGCCAAACCCGATCGAAGGCTTTCGCTACGTCCAAACTGACTGCTAATGCCTCGCCCTTGCTCTCTATGGCCGCCGCCCAACGATGTGTTAGGTAAACTAAAAGATCACCAGCTGACCGACCGTGACGAAATCCATATTGTCGGTCACTGATCAACTGGTGATCCTCTAGATACCTAAGGAGCTGGCGGTTGATAACGGATTCCATTATCTTGGAGAGCAAAGAGGTAATAGCAATGGGTCTATAATTGGACGGATCAGAGCGGTCACCTTTTTTTGGGATCGGGTGCACTAAAGCTGTCTTCCATGAATTCGGGACAACGCCGATGGAGTAGGAGAGCCGGAAAAGACGCGTTAGAACTGGTGCCAACTCCGGAGCACACGTCCTGAGCACAAGAGGAGGAATACCGTCGGGGCCACTCGACTTATTGATGTCCAGGGCAAACAGCGCTTTACGGACAGAACTATGCGTAAATTTAACTTCGGACATGGAGCCCTCAAATCGCGGGATGGTCGGTGGCAAGTTATTCCTGTCATCCAAAGTCGAGTTGGAGGCAAATAGAGTGCCCAAGAGATCGGCTTTCTCCTTTGCCGTATGCGCCAACAGGTCATTCTCCTTGCGCAGAGATGGTAAAGATGGCCTACAGAAGTTTCTTGCACAGATTTAGCGAGCGCCCAGAAAGCTCTAGTTCCCGAAGGAAGTCGGGCTAGTTTCTCTCCAAATCTTGCAATATGCTCTGACTTTGCTCTTGCAATAGCACTTTTGAAGGATCTGGATGCGGAGTTGTATTCCTTTTTCAGGGTATTGGCGTTCTGGCCCTTCGATTTGACCGCGTCAGCCCAGGCTCGATAGCAGTCCCGCTTACGACGGGACGCCGCTCTACAGGACCGACCAAACCAAGGCTGCGACTTACCACCGATGGGAACCGCAGAGCTTGGAATAAATAATTCCATGCCCTGAAGCACGACATCGGCGACAGAGCCGGCACAAATATCAGGGTCATTTGCCTTAAAACAAACTCCACTCCAAGGGTAGGACGCAAAGAAGGTTCGCAACCCATCCCAATCTGCTGACCTATAGTGCCACACGCGTCGGGTGCCCGCACATTGGGGCCTAGTGGAGCGTGTGATCGGCACTGTACTCCGGATAAGGCAATGGTCGGATGAACCGATGGGAGCATCAACATGCAACTCATAGCCGTCCGGATGCGAGGTCAACAGAAGATCCAGCAGTGAAGGCGTATGGTCACGTACATCCGGTATTCTCGTAGGCGAGGACACCAACTGCGTAAGACCATATGCAAGGGCAAAGGCGTGAACAGATCTCCCTGTATGGTCAGTTGTTCGTGACCCAAGCCATTCGGCATGATGAGCATTGAAGTCGCCGAGAACGACGATTTCAGTGAAGGGGATCTGTTGGAGTATAGAGTCTGAGGCCATTTGGACGTGCTCAAGAAGTCGGTCAGTTTCGGTATTACCGCTGTGGGACCTATATAGACATGCATAGACGCGTGGGTGATCTTCGCTGTCTACACGTATCCAAATAATAGATAGGTCCTGGTCTTCAAGATATTCGAGGCGACGAAAGCAAATATCGTCTCGGACATAAACGCATACACCGGCGCGGGGCAAAAAGTTATGCTCCAAAGAGTAGCCAGGGTAGCGAAGATATGAGATGTCAGAGGGAGACGATATTTGCGTTTCGGTAAGAAAAAATAAGGCCGGCTTCGCCGTCTCAAGGTGGTAATGGACGGCGTTGATGTTAGAGTGAAGCCCCCTAATGTTGCAAAAGTCAACGCACAGAGTTGTAGGGGCTGCCGAGGACAGCCTTTTTTTCGAGCCTCGAATATAGAGCGCTGTCGTGCCCCCCCCAGAATACGAGGGGCAGCCTGAACTTGGATGTTCAGGGAGGGATTCTCCAACAACAGTTGTGTTGGTACCCTCCTGGGGTAGATTTATTTCGAACATCGCTGCCATATCAGAGGGAGGTTTGTGAAGGGGATTGGTTGAAAGGGAGGAACGAGCAGAACAATACTCATTCCTCCCTTGCAACCAATCCAGAAGATGGGTCACCGGCACTCCCACTCACCGTACGAAACGCAATGGCACCTCAGACGAGTTACCATTACTTTACGTCGATTTTCTGTGGGAGGGTGGTACCGCCCCGGTGCGAGCCGACCCAGTTTAGCCTTACGGCATGCTCTACCACCTACTTTTCCAGTATAAGAATTAAAAATTAATGAATTAGTATAGTTAATTAACTATTTTAATATAGCTAATTAATATATACATGACCAAAATATATAATAATAGACTATGTGTATGGTTGTGACAGTTAAACGTATAAATTACCTGGTCATAATCAAACACTTCCGACACAGCATCATTTAGAAAGGTGAGCGGAGTGTTTTGTTGAGCGTTTTCCATTACTTCACAAACATATCTGTCACTACGAAATCTGGGCTTTTCATCATTTACATCCGTTACAATGATTGTTACTTCAGTAGTTGCACTTGGTAGAGGAGTAATTATGTGGGATTCTTCTGTTGCCTATAAAACAAATTACATAAATTTGTATACAACTAGAGAAAACCGAACTGGCAAATATTTGAGAAGCTATATGTACATGGACCAATACTTGTTACTTTATATAAAGATGCTTTTATTACCAAAATTTCCAAAATGTAGGCACCATTACTATTGTTAGGATCTTCTCTATCCAGTAGGTTAACTGTGTATACAATTCCAGAGCTGGTATCGATTTCAAAGTGTTCCTCCCCACCAGATATGATGCTGTAGGAGATTCTGTTGTTGATGCCATGGTCTCCATCAATAGCCCTGACTGAAAATCATAATTACACTTACAATATGGGTAATATCACTAATAAGCAAAAAGGGAGGAAAAGGGGGATAGAAGCTTATTAATATGTTCAATTCCTTTTATTCCTTTACTAAGGTTACAAGGTTTTATGAATGTTGGACATGGTTAGACCATCAAAGCTGATTTAAAAATTACTTTGTATTAAAAGCTGATTTAGATATAATAAACATTTTTTTTAAGTTTACCTTGCAAAACAGAAGTTCCAATAGGCGCATCTTCACTAATGCGAGTGACCGGAGTTACCACTACAAACTCGGGAGGCTGATCTTCTAGATCCTGAACTTTAACAAGGATAGCAGCAGTGCCAGTATTGACTCTTCCTTGGTTCGCTCTATCTACAGCAAGCACTCTGAGTTGGTACAGCGACTTTCGTTCATAATCCAGCTGATTTACTAGACGTATAACACCTTTCCCATTTACTGTTTGAATCGAAAAATTATCGATATCTCCATCTAGTTCTTGAAGATGGTATAGAACCTACGACATAATATGTATAAAAGTAATGTTAAACTTATAGTTTGTGCCTAAAAATAGATTCAAAAATAATTTGTTCTATTCTATTTTTGGTGAAATGGGTAGGTATTAGGTACCTACCTAATTTGTTTTGACTTTTGAATATTAAATCTCTTGTTTTGACAGGATAGGTAAACGACATTGACAATTTAAGTGACGTTCACAAACAGTTAATTGAATCGTGTAACTGGTACGAATTATTGTTGTCTTTATATCAAAACAGATAAAATAAATTCGTTTACAATAACTAGCCTCTTTATTAAAATTGTCACCAATTTATTTTAAATTATTTGCTTTACTTAATTTATTTCGAATACGAAAACTTTTGTCCATATCAAATTAAATATCAGCGCTGCATAAACACTTTTGTCCATTTTTGTTTGAAAACTTACTTGACCATAAGCTCCTTCGTCAAGATCAGTCGCTTCTACAGTTGCTAAAACACCAGGTGAAGAATTTTCTTTGACTGTTATTGCTGAGGGATATGATTTAAAAACAGGTTCGTTGTCATTAACATCCTCTACTAATAGTAAAAAGCTTTGCGTAATAAAGTTACCCTCTCCTAAATGACCATCGGTAAGGGTTAAAACGAATGAATACTCATCACGCACCTAAAAAAATCCAAAATAAAACCACAAATATAAACGAGATTAATTTTATATAGCGGGGACTAAAATAATACATGCCTCTCTATCTAATTCTTTATTTAAATAAATATTAGCTTCGTTGGATGAAATGGCTTCTATTCTTAATATATCACTACCGACTTGATTTCGGATACCAAATTTTAAAGTATCCCCATCTGGATCTATTCCTCGAAGTCTGTATATAAGGCTCCCTGAAAATTATAAAAACATATTTACATATAATAATTTAAAGAAAAATTGTTCCTCCTTGCTCTTATAAAATTGTAAAGCTATTGCATTGGATATATCTTATGTTGTTTTAGAAACAAAGTTTATTGCACATTCGAGTACGGTTACGACTTATTAATGCGTTTGCAGCTGTTTATCAATCGATTGTTAGTTTTAGTGATACTTATACTATTATCATATTTTGCTTCCCACTAAGCGCAACGTTTGTAGGGCTTCCATTCCCCCTGTTGGGTGTTAGTTGTCTTGGAAACAAGTTCCCCTCTAACCAATTTCCGGGTGTCCGTCTCATAATGCGATATTTTACACTCAAACAAACTTTACCTCGGTTTACACTTTACGTTCATAGAACTTTACGAATCCAAGCAAGCGTGTAAGTTGCACATTGCTAATTCATACTTTAGGGAAACTTAATTGTAAATTAACAGCGTGGTTAGTTAATTTAGCAAGAGTAGGTTTCATTAAGTATATTTAGGTAAATAATAAAAATGGTTAATGTTTAAGATAGACTAAATGTTGATTTAGTTACAGATAGAGCTTTAAAAATCCTTACCAACGGGTGTGTCGGGGCCTTCCTTCAGTCTTATAACAATTTCAGAACGTCCATCTATGAGAAATTTCGGTGGTCGGTTACTTTGAACTTCGTGGCACAGCAATAAAACTACAATGACTCCTAATTGGGAAAATTTTAATCGCACTCTCGGTGGAGTTTTCGCATTGTTTGTGATAAGCGTTCTCGTACTCATCGTTCACCTGCAGCATCTGATGTCGAATGTTATTGTGAAAAAGATCATTTTCCCTGGATTTTCCCTCACACGGTTTCTCCGTGGGAGCCGCGTGCAGTACGGGTGAAAGTGTTGACAACACGCTTTACTTAATCTGTGGTACGTGCCGGGTTATTCGCGGGCAACTGCAAGAGACAGGTGACAATATAGTTGTTAAGAAAAGGTGTTAATGAAAATATTTATTTAAATTCTAGCGATCTTGTGTTAAGTATATTCATGTGTCATAACTTATAATTTACAGTATGAGCACTGTTTTTCTTTTTTGTATATTAGTGTAATGCGTTTGGGATACTATGCAAGAACAGATTATTTGCATGAACAGTTACCTAATTCAATTATCAAAGTATCAAAGTTTGACGTTAAACCTTCACGTGAGCAAAACTTTGGATTTGCATTGCCTTTCTGCGGTCAACTTTTTGATTGGGGTTGTGGTAAAATTAACTAGGCCGAGGTTATTTTGATTCCACGATGCGTTTGGCAAATTCTTTTAAAATGAAGGTACATCTAACTTCTTCTTAACTACTTAACATTAGAAGAATAACTAACTTTGGTAAATAATTGAATTACTACTCTTAAACTCTAGTAAAGCTTGAAAACATTCCACCAAGCATATAGGTATAAATTTAAGTAGTTTAATTATATTTTAAGATGAACTCGAATCGTATGTGGGTTACACTTACAGTGGTGTGAGAACCAGTGCGTGTCAAAGGCTGCTAACTGGCCGTGTCGTATTGTCTCGTTAGCGCATACTCACCTAACTTGAGATGGGAATTATTTATAGCACCCATCTTAAGCATCTGTATCTAATTTAACGATGTTTTGCTTAAAGATTCTCAATACGCGATTGAGCAAACATTGCTCGTGACTAATACTTGATGTTTTGTTTGATAGATTTTTTTTTTTAATTACTTTTGATCTTTTTATTCTTTACTAGTTGTTGCCCACAACTTCCGCGTGGATTTTCATATAAATTTTGGCCCTGATAAAGTTTTCATTATTTTTAAGATGTCTACATGACTTATAAAGGCAATATAAGGCAGCCAGGACTTATAGAAAAGAAGTGTAAGTATATAATAAATGTAGAGACAAATCTAAATCTTTGTAATAATTAGCTGTAGATATAAATTATTTCAATCAAGTTCAAATAAAAAATAATAATATGTAGGTACCAATAAGTTTAGTAAGGTTTCAATAAATTCCCCTGGATCATAATGTAGGTACCTACTTATGCTTACCAAATCGTTTAGTGAGATATTCTATAAAGAATACACAGAAGTCTTTTTAAGTTATTATATTATTATGTACATGTAAATAGTTAGACATCGTGTATCATAAAATATATGTTATCAAATTCTTTCGATTTCTATCAAAAATTACCTACAATGCAAAGACCATTTTTTATCATTTATCACGATTATAAAAATCGATAGTCATTATTATCTAGCCCGTGTTTTTAGAATTGTTGTTTTTGAATTATATAAAACGCAAGAAGATTATTATTGCGATATCAACTCGTCGAGATGCGGCACGACAATTAACACTTTATAATTTTGTAACAAAACATCGCAATTCGTAATTACAATAACAGTTATGTCTTGAAAAAGGTTACCAAGGTAATAAAAAGATTTTTATGTTACGATCTAACTGCGATGTTTCCAATACTGCAGAACGAATTAAGAAAAAACAAAACGGAAAGTAAAGTAATAGAATCAAAGTTTTTTCGATGTTACATAAATAAGTTAGAAGTTTTAAATAATTGACGATCATTTCGATACACGTAGATATTGGCCATTGAAATTTCATTGATTTCAGCGTGAAGTGATAAAATATTATTTATTTTTTCTTTACCAATCCCTAAAACAATTACCTAATTTGTTACGTATTTTATCAAAGAGTTGAAGAATGTGACGCATCGCAAAATCCCTTGTTGTGTCCTGTATTGGCTTTTGCAGATTTTATTATATTAATAATGAATAAATAGAAAATTAAATAGAGCGTCGAATGCTCTCATTCAACCAACTATTATGGCTGACACCTAAATTTTATGTATTCCTTGAATTAGGAGGATTTAGGCTTGTCAAAAATAATGATTAGGTAATTGACTTTATCAAAATATTTAGTAAGTATGTAATAAAAATCTTAATTTTAACGTAAGCACTGTGTTATATGTAGACAATTTTGTTTCGTGCTTTTCTTAGTTAGTTAAGCTTTCATCAACATCTATTGTGTAAATCCATATAATTTCATTTGCCTAATGATCCTATTACCCTGTGGTAAGCATTAAGTTTCGTGTATTACGTCAAATGAGAAGCAGTCATTTGTATGGTTCATTCACACGCACCGGTCTTTCAAAACAATGGTGACATTACATAAAATGTAATTAAAAGTGACCTCACATTACCACCGATGTTGCGGTATATGACCACACTAAAATAATTTGTTTTTCGAACTGGAAAAAGGGCAAAATCTCTACCAAATGACACCTTTTAGCTATGACTAGACTTTATTTATATTACACCATTATATTACTACAAGAGAAAGTAAATTATGCATAATATGTTCTTCCTTATTTAAGAGCATTACACTGTTATTACCATATACAGCAAAAAGTCTTACGTAAAATTAATTGAAAATGTTTATGTTGACAAGGAGACACGTGAGCTTATAATGTCAGGAAGATTAAGTACTAAGTATAATGCTGGTCAATGGAGATGCTAAGATTCGAGGTGGATACATTTATCTCATCGCAGTAACAGGGTTGAAGACATTACGTCTAGAGATAGTTTAGCAATTGAAGTACATAAACATTCGATACAAATGTTTTGAAATAACTTCGGCCCTACAACTCCAAACAATATGTATATAGCTATCTCTATAAAAAAATTAAACAATAAAGAACAGACGATTTAGTTCTCTTCTCGATTCATACTGATATAATAAGAGTAGGTTTGATAGACTATAGATAATGTCACATAGATGCTTTCTCACGGATAATTTTCGAACCTAAATCATTCAATCGTTAGTCAAAATCCTTCCTGTCTGACTAATAGAAACAAAAGATCCATTGAGTGTGAAGGCCATTGCTCGACTAGAATGGAAGAGCGTCGGAGATTGAACCCCGCTTTTGTCAACTTTTATCATACGAGGATATGTGTGAATGTTGCCTTTAATACAAGCTGTCAGCTCTTTGCGTAGTGCGTTGACATCACTCAGGAATAATCAGCATTTGAGGCAGGAGGCGGATTTTTCATAAAGGATCAATGTGGAATAAATTTACATTTAAGAGTTATTAAGATTTTTTTAACTTGGTTAATCGAAAAATATCGTCTGTTCAACCTTTTTCAGGTGGTTTTAATAAATGGTCTTCACGTACTTATTATTAGTAATAACTAGTAGGTAAGTAATTACTGCTTACAACGCAAGCTTTGTAGATAATATTATGGATAGTTGTTTTGTTAATTAACATATAACGTTGGTACATAAATATGTAATGCAATTTTAAATTATATATATAGTGTAATAGTAAAAAAGTTTCTAAAAATATCATAATAGAATAAACATACTTATAAAGTTTTATATTGCCGCTTTCTACATAACGCTAAAGAATAGGTACCTACGTATAAGAAAAATAGAGAAATATGATTAAAACTGATATAATTAAGAGCTTATTATTTTATATATGTTTAACGTTGAGAAAGTTCATACAAATTAAACAGGTATTGTGTGTATCTGTGCGTTATGCCGTGACGGTACGGAGAAGTGTTTACTTTTAGGTTTTTACCAAAAGGAGTTCAAGTCACTAGCCGAAACGAGAGAAAGCATACCCTCCGTTACTTCATTAAGCATTTCAAACAAACCATCAAACATTTCATTGTTTTCATATTGTGTGTGTTAAGGAAAGTAGTTAAGCCGAAGTAGGTTTCGTCTGGGAATGGGTAAGTTCGATAAACCAATTATAATTATGTTCCTGCAAATTGCTACAATCATTAAAGTAATTAGAATATTATTAATTAAATGTTATTTGCGGTAGAGCCAATAATTATTTTGGGGCGAATGAGAATGAATCACACTAGAATGGATCCACCCTATTTTGTTCGATAGATTTGATATTTTAGCATGCCTTTAAAGAAGATTTTAAAGCAGACATTAAAATTGATTTAATATTACAAAAGTCCCAAAAGATTGGTGCATTCAATGTCTCTATGGCATGATTTACTATCTGTTTGCTAATATCAGTTAATAAATAAAACAATTTAATAAAAATATAGTGCGAAAATCAATTAGAATCCTTACTTTCCGAGCTCTGTTTATTTATCGTCAAAAATTGGCTTACACTCATGTAATTCAATAGCTCTGGCTTAATAGTTAATTAGGTAATGAGTACTTTTTAGGTTAAGACGCAGTAACTTAATTTGTCGTTAATTTACATCACATAGGATACGTGTGCCGGACACGTAGTTGAAACGGTATTTTTAGTTTATGTAATTCTAAGTGTTAATAATCAGAATAATTATGTTCATGGCTGGTTATATAACGGTAATATTAAATAGAAAAATATAATACTTGCTAAGAACTGTAACTTGTTTTTTTGTTACGGATTTAAATATTTCTACAAACCAAATTCAATATAAAATAAATATGTATGACCAGTTTTTTAACCATACCTTTTCTGAACATCGGAAAATCGCGTACGTTGTCTATGTACGTGTAGTTACATTCCCTTTTGATTGGAAATTTTAAAGAAGTCTTATATAAAGCAACAGCTTATAAATACGTCGACGTATCATATTTACTTCTATAATTGTAGTCTTGTAGTTAGAACAAAAATTTAATTAGGACAACCTAGTGTTAAATAGAATAAATGATGTCTAACAACTAGATAGAATAGTTACTATATAGAATGCAGGTGAGCCGCTTTTTATTAGCGAAAGTATCACAATTACGCTTAATCACAGGGCCGCTTCCTTCATTCAGATGCTCACACTATGTTACTATTGCCTGTACGTAGTTAGAAGTTACATGCCCACACGCAACTCAATTGCTATTAACGTCGATTGAATACATGCAGGTGGAAAATAATTTGTCAGCTTTCGCTGGTAAATCGGAAGACAATTATTATCTAGTCTCGTTTTTGGATCTCGAAATTGTTTAATAATGATGAGAGGGATATAAAGAGATACTTTAATGAAAATTACGATGAGCTCAATGGTAAAAGGTGGCAAATTTAATGACATGCACACTTACAAATGAATCGTTTCTAACTGTTATTGTTACATATACTTCTTTAATATATATGTATATATATTATCATATACTTTTTATAGTTTACATCGTTTCTGTTGATCTTGCTTTTATTGTTAGTATAAAAACACAAACCACACGTTTACCCTGAAAGTTAAATGACACCCGAGATGTTATAAGTAGTGCGAATCGGTTACGTTAATAGTAGCTTAAATTTGTATGTTATTAACATATTAAAGAAATATAAAACCTTCTTCTTATAATAGTAAAAGTATACACAATAAGATGTCATAGAATGAATGACCTATAATGCTTTCGTAGTTCTATTAAGCAAAGTGCAAAAGAGTCTGTCAATTAAGTTTATTAAATGAGTGCCAAATTTATGACTTTTTATTTGACTTTTGAAACAATACAAATTTTGAAAACGTATAATTAGATGCAAATTAGCCATACATATATATACGTTTGTATAGCAAAGCAGTCGATACATACGATATGTTAATATTTTACGGTACAAGGGCATTCGCCTCCCAGTCGGTACAGGTGAGCGACGCGGCCATAAAGCGTGTCGATTCGACCGGCATCACCCCGATAGTCCCGCAGACATATCCGGTATCCTGTTTTTGGGTACACTTTTTGCTAATAACGATACTTAAGAGAACTAAAAACACGATATTTCGTGGATAACACAAATTCAGACACAGATTAATCGTAACCATTTTAATAGTAGCTACCAAATATTTATCGATTAACTACCTGGCGCATATTTTTGATTTGTCGAACCATTACTTATTATTATTGAAATTCCTTTGCGAATAGGTATATGTATATTATAATTATTACCAAATGTATTTGTGTTAGTTATATTTTTCTATGAAGTATTTTAACAGATTAGATATGATTAAATTATTTTTATGATTAGCTCAGATAGCATGTAATATTAAAAGGTAATTGCAATGGATAAAAAGATATAAGGAGTTTATTAATTTATTAAAAATATTAGAAATTTCTATTTACAATTTTACAATTGCTTTGCCTGTGTTATCACCTGCTAACATTCCAATAAAGCAATTGTATATATTGTCAAAACCTTCGACAATGTGTTCTTTAGTTTTAATTTTACCTTCCAACACCCATTTAGCTAATTCTTCATAGGCTTGTCCCCATTGGCTAAGCCAGCGGTGAACTAAAAATCCTTCGATCTTTAATTGTTTCATAACAATGTCGAATTGCAAGATTGGAGATCTGGGTAATTGTTGGATATTTTCGTTATAGGCACTGATGCTTCCGCAGACTGATACTCTACCGAAGTTGTTCATATGGCTTATGATTGTGCTACTTATATCTCCGCCGACGTTGTCGAAATAGCAGTCCACACCATTTGGGGCAGCAACCTTAAGAACTTCATGTACATTCACTGTCTTATAATTATAGGCTTTGTCAAAACCTAGTTCATTTACCAGCCAAGCAACTTTGTCATCCGATCCAGCAAAACCGATGACTTTACAACCTTTGATTTTTGCTATTTGTCCAACAATAGATCCTACTGCTCCAGCGGCACCAGTCACAACAACAGTTTCACCGGGCTTGGGCTTGCAAATGTCCAACAAGCCGAAATAAGCCGTTGCTCCAACCATACCGACGGCGCCGATCCCAAGAGACGGAGACAAACCTTTTAAGTCTGGTAATTTATATACTGAGTCCATCATTGATTTGGATTCGTTAGGATTTACAACGGTGTAGTCGCACCAGCCACTGTGCGTCACCACCTTAGTTCCAGCTGGGAACCGAGGATTTCTGGTATCCAATACTTCTCCAATAGTAAAACCAAATTGATCATACGGTACTGGATATCTCGCATTGTAAGCCCTTTGATAAGGATCTACACTGATCCATTCATTCTTGACCAGGAGTTCTCCATTCTGCAAGGCAGGCGTTTCATATTCCACAATATCGAAATCTTCACGCTTCGGAACTCCTTCGAAGTGTTTATTTACAACATATTTTCGAGCCTTGACCATGATGACAAGTGTATTTCTTGGCCGACACTACGTAACTGATTTATGAATAATGATTTACATAAGACATGCGATAATGCGTTAGGTATTGCTATCAGTTGTACGACAATGAAAGATATAGTTAAGTGATAATATATTTATCGTAAACACGAAAAAGTAGTTTAAAAATAATTTTGATTTTTTTGCTTTATGAACTAAAATTTCTACTAGAGGCGCGGATCTAATCTTAATAATTATATTGTTAGCGAGTATTTCACACGGTTTCCAAGAGAAGAAAAAGTTCGCTCGTCGTTGTTAGTAGGTGCAGTACTACTTGCTTCCCTACATACATAAAGAACTAGTTCCGGCTGCATTAGGTGCAAGTAGATAATTATCATTTCCTGATATCCACGAGTAGTAGTCATGATTTCAAAAAGAGCGACAAATGTAATCTAAACACGAACGATATGACTATAACTATACTCACTCTACATTTATTATGTATTAATACCTGAGTTAATCTTATTTTTGTTAATAAAATGGTTAAAAAACTGATAATACATTCACCATTGTTAGTTAATAAAAAGGTGTATAACGAAACTTTCTCAGTTGCCATATAATTGGTCGTGAACAATAATTGTAATTTGCATGACAATGAAATCATAGAAAGAGATAAAGCAGCACTTATTAAATAAGATAATCTTCTTTATTTTGGTTAACGTCTAAGTAACAGAATAGGGAAAACTATGACATTATTGAGTTATTCGTCCTATACTTATATTAAAGCAAGTTAAGCCCTCAATTTGAACATCATCCAGGTTTAGCATATTATATCATTAAAAAGGCTTTGTCTTTGAAGAGCTATAAGCGTTAGACTTTACTTTCTTAACTAAGTGATTGCGAATAGTTTTCTATTTTCAAAATTATATTCAGACAGTAATATTACTTTAAGTAAATAGTATTATTATTAGATTAAAATGTGACAGCACTTTCATTGGCGATAAGCAATTTTTATGGATATAAAATTGGCTGACCCATAATCGGTGATCTGTCACGATCCACTTAGCGGTGTGATTTGTTTTGACACTGGCAACTACTATTTCATTTCAATAGTATGTTTGGTGTTACTGTAATAAAAATGAAAGTTTTTGGGCCGTATTGGTTTTTGTATGTGAGACTAATGTTATTGATTTACAGTTAAAAAATGATACTTTAATGTAATTTTTACTCATAATATAATGAGAGATAGAGTTCAATACGACGATAGATAGGCGAAGGTGACTTAAGTCTGAAAGTTTTTTTTTCACGTTATCACATTAATACGAAGTTTAAGGACATATCCTTTTGGAAGTTTTAGGATAAACCTTTAGAATTGTTGTGTTTTTAAATGTATAATATGAAGCTTTCCTTCGTCAATTTACGATGTATGTCCATGTTATATGTTTTAAAGATTTCAATACATTTAGACTACTCATGTAAACATACACGTAGCTTCTAAAAAAGGGCGAATATAAAAAGGTAAAAAAAAACTTTACAGTTTGAAATCTAATATAAAGGTTTTAATATAAAGGTTTGCGGTTACCTGTTAAAGGGATAACGTAACGAAGCTCCTATTTGCTTGAGAAAGCTTGGTAACTATATCTATAATATATCATCTTAAAATTATTTTATCTAAATATACAGAATTATTTTTCTATCTTCCTATATTTTTATATGTACTTTAAGATTCTCGGAATTTTTGCTCTTTTTTTAAATTATAATGAGAATAATATAATAAAAATTTAAAGCACTTGCAAATATTATTACTTATTAACATACAAAAGTAATTCCTAAAAAGTATTTATTGAAACAATTTTTTATAATTGATCGACATAGAGGCACACACAGATTCTCTTATTTTTATTAATATTTAAAATAATAACTAAAAACTCACCGATAGATAGACCTCCGATAGCTCCGAAAAACAATTCAGTTCAAAAATAAAGCCGCCATTCACTTGGACACTTTTACGCGAGTGACGTACTATCACTGAGCCTGGCTTCGCGCAACTGCCTATACTCTATAGTAGTGTATAGTGGACTCCCTATACACACCGACATTGCATTTCCGTGGATGCCTTAAAGTTGAAATTTTCACAATTCGTAGAAAATTCTTATAGAATAATATTACACTATCAACCATTAGGACGTGGCGTGTTAAGGTTTATATTAAGCTTTTTTGAAGTCTAGAGTAACTACATTGCTTATGACATTGATAAATGGATTTTAATAATGACGAAAACCGGTGTTAGTTTATGCTTATGATTACGTGAATGATGGTACAAGACGTTAGTTCTTTATAGAGCTTAATTTAAATTAGTAACCTTAATCAATATTTCGTTTTTATTTTATACCGTTTCCGTTTGACACCAATAATGTACCTTTCCTTTCGTCGCAAATACCTTATACTGAAAGTTTATAGATATTACTATTTTTTTTAAATATACCTGGATGCTTTATTATATGACAAATATGCTTTATTATATGACAAATATTACCAAGATGGCTGCTTATGAAATTAAAAAAAATGAACTTCACCTGCATTTACTCCATTCAAATTTGGAACGGTGTGAGTCTACCAAGCGTGTCGCTCCCTCGGACGAGGTGGACGGGCGCTGACCGTGACGCTAAACCATATGCTGGCCCATAGATTAAATAACATAATTAATCGTTTGTGCATCGCAAGTCATACATTGCTGCTTAAAGAATTGCAATAACTGTAGTCTTAGATTTAGTTGTTATTGAATATCATCAAAAAAATTTTCAATTAAACAAAGGTCCATTTAAAATAATATTAATTGTGTTTGACCTAATTTTTTTGCAAATCTTAACATTTTTCGTTTACAGTACCTAAGGTCCAAATTAAAGCGATCTAGCATCATATTGTGCACCTCTTAATAACATTTATGAGAACTACTATGAAATCCGGGTATTGTATTCAAATGGGTGTTCATTAACATGGCCTATTAAAGTGTAGGGTAAAACTACGGAAGGCAGTTGTACGCAGTACGCACCCATGCAAAGTATGAAGCCGATTTAGACATTTTGCACGGGAGTAAATAAAGCCTTTATTTACTTAAATCTTTTATCTACACATTGTAAATCTTGATTTACTGCAGTTCTATTGTAATTTGCTAGAATGTAATAAATTCGATTTGACTGTGATCCTAACAACAACAGAGCAACGAACCAACATAGCAACGAAGCTCTTACCACTAGTTGGCAAAAACAAAACCATTCACTGCATTATTTTATTAATTCTTGTAGCAGTATTAGTAATAGTAATTCAAAACTATATTTGGTTTCGATACGAAGCTTGCCATCAATTCAATTATTGTGTGTCGTCCATACTAATATTTTTTTTTTTTTTATAGCATGAAGAGGGAGACGAGATGGACGCACTCCTGATGGTAGCCAATGCAGTGCTACCCGGAACTTTGCTATAAAGCCCAACTCCGGGCAGGGGTGCACTACACCGACGCTCCCCACTTTGAGTCATCAGATGTTGAGACTCATTGGCCCAGTAATTACTTAATTACTTAAATATACTCGTAAATGCGAAACTTTGTGTGGATGATAGCTACCTACTTAGTATTTAACACAAAAACTACTAAACAGATTTGGCTGAAGTTTGGCATGCATTTACATCAGACCCTGGAATAAAAAATATAACGATTATGATGATAATACATCAGCTACCTTTTTTATAAAAAATATTTTAATCATCGTGACTGAATAGGACTTCTATGACAGTTAAGTACATCTTTAAAACGAATTAAATGCATTTGCATAGTATTAGAAGCATTGACACTCGATACTGAGTCGTGGATGACCGATGTCGTGCGTTCTGTCACGCATATTGGCCACATGTAGCGTGCATGTACCGTACTTACGCGTAAATCTTACTTCTTATTATATAATACTTTGTATCCAAGCGTGACGGATTAATAAAAGCTCTGGTAGAATGCTATAGGATGCTATGCATGCGTACTAACGGTATCTGGAATAATTGATATTATGTTTATGACCATTCTGAATTTACTTTTACGATAAATATTTTGCCTTTTCGTCAGATGTACTCTTTAGATTAATAACGTAACGTACCTAGATTTTAGAAGGCGAGCTTCGAGGTCAAAGTTTGCATTGTCGATAACTTGACTGGACTATGTTGATTGCTGAGAAGGGAAAAAGGAAGGTAACTAGGCAAGTTTACTTTATTAGGGTGTTTAAATAAAAGACAGAATAATTCTCATTATAATACTTTATTTTTTAAAGTAAAATATATTATACATTCTTATATTTCTGTTCCATTCATTTCATAAAAAAATATTGAATGTAGCTGCAGTTAAATTACAAGGCCGAGGGCTAAATTTATTAAATAAAAATAAAAGCTAAATTGATTCGACTAGAGTCTAAAATTCATAATTTATGGAATTACAATTATAACACACTCAACTAAGCAAAAGTATTAATGAATCTGTTATTGTACAACTGGTATACTAAGTACCTTATGATAAATGTGTCCTATTTTTAAGCAAGAACTTTAAACTAAAAACAAATAATACAGATTAAACTGCTCGTGGAAAATACATGATTCAAGAATCTATATATTATTTTTAGTAAGGAGTTTCTATCGGTATATACGAAGAAGGTTTTTATCTAAATATATAGTAATTTCTTTCATTACAAATTGATTAGGAAGCAGTAAATATTTGAGAAAGACGGCAAATGTGGAAGCAAATCGTCGTAAGTTTGATCATATTTATCTACAAAACAAACCCCTTTAAATAGAGCTTGATGAAGCAATCCGCATTTTTAATATATTGAAAAATTAATAGGGAATTGCCATGAAATTTAATATTAAAGAAACTTATTGGTTCTAGTATAATTTCTTATATCCATATTTTATGATTTGAGTTTGTATGAACTGTAAAACATGAATCAAATAGTTTCACGGCTCAAATTATTATATTACGAATCGAAAAATTCAGCTTGTAGTACATGGGCTGGAGTAAAGGCGTCTTTCCAATATGTTAAGATTAATAAGTCTTGCACATAGCGGCTTAAGGAAATCAATCGCGATGAGAAGTCTAAATAAAGCAAATAAGCAATATATACACATTCCTTAATGCAAATATGATGAATATCAATTCCCGTCTCAAACTTAATAACATTAATTATTTGAGCACCGTAAAACTCTAATAAAAAAACCACCACATGCACACATTCATTTTGACTGTATAACATCTATTACAAGTTTTATTTATTTTTAAAGTACAATTTTATATTTTAAGTATTGCTTCAGAGGCACAAGGTTAGAATCGTGTTTTGTCGATAACGAAGCAAAATTAAAAATACATTTCCATTTCATAGTATGGCATTTAACCGTGCAGCTATTTTATAAGTAGGTTTTTATAGGCATTTAATATTAAGATTTTGTACGATATATACTTGAGAAGGCATTTAACAGAAGTTCAAATAATTTTTCACTTAAAATACATTGAATATTTATTTTGATAATTTTATTTCTAAATGTCTATAATATGCGAATTTCAATCAAGACATACAACAACACTACTATCTAGCATTTGGGCCGACATCTATATCTACTGCTAATTGTTTTAATATTTTTGTGTTACATTATTCAATACTTTAACTATGTTACATAAATTTCATTATTATCTAACACAAATCCATCACAATTATTTTAGAATATCAGTTTTGATTTCGTTCGATATTATTCTGTAAGCTTTTCTCGAATGATCTAGGTTTATATTAAAATATTTAATAGGTGTATATTAATTTTATATAATGCTGCTTTCGTATTTAATTTTTAAGTGCTATACCGCTGTAGTATTTAACAGCATTTTTCCATTTTAAATGGCGAATAATTTTGTATATAGTTACTTAATTTTTCAAACACGAAAGCAGTCTTAAGATTTGTCAATAAAATCTTTCATTTCATAACAACAACATACAATGTTTCATACATAAATGTATTTATTAAAAGTTACAATAATCAGTATAATTATAATATTATACAATATTTTTTTTAATTATTAAACAGCTAAATATTCATTGTATTTATAATTCTGAAATGACTAGAATTGATCAGTATCTATCAAGAACAATTTAGATCTTTTCAAATCTATGACTACATTTAACTAACTAATGATCGTTTAAATGTATAACTATCTATATAATAAATTGCAAGGATTACCGCATTATTTTTATCTAATACTGAGCATTCCGATAAATTTTCAATTTAATTTAAAGTAATTAAATTTATACGAATTTGTTTTATACCGCATACGGTCACATTTTTAGTCGTTTGTGCTTTATTTATGCACAATTCTATACATTCTGTTTTGTAATTAAGTATTGCCAGTTACATTGTCCAATTTTAACTAGAATTAATCATATTCCATATGAAACATGGCAATTTCAGGACTATCGCATGTGTTATAATTTAATTAATTTCTTTTGTGGAATATATTACGAAAAGTGCACCTTATCAATAATAATTTACATAAAGAGTAATATTATGATGGGTATATTTAACATGTTTAGTGAAGCATCTGATAGTAATTGTTATTTTTTTCTATATTAGGCCTTCCTAGTCGATTCGATATATTTTCTTAATAAAAAAATATTATATGTGAATAATGGAATGCTTTTATTTTAAATTGATAACTTCGTATTTATGTATTCGTGAATTGTTTTATGTTTAGGTTACTTTGCACATGTCATGCAAATTTTATGATTATTCAAAAATATATTGATTTTAAAATTATAATATTAAAGATACAGTAGAGATCAATTCCAATATTATAATGATTGTTAAATAATACGATATTTAAATATTCACGGTTTTTATATGAAATACATACATTCTGACCTACCTATTTCTATTAGGAACTTTCTGTTAGGAAAGTGTAAATGGTATATTTTTGATTATTTAGATTTATAAGACTGAAGTAAACTGTTAATATTTTTACCTTCATGATACATTTATATTATAGTATTTCACCTTTCTTTCGCTACAATATCGTTGCTTGCGAAATTAATGTTAAATTATACGTTAGGGGGTCTAAGAACAGTAATACATATTGATCCACGGAGAATTCTCAGCAAATCTATTACTTCCGGAGTCTTCATTGAAGTGACATTTTCATCGTTAACCTGAAAATATAAATGTTTATGAGTTCATATGTATAATAGAGTAAAACGTTAAAAAAATAGCCATTTACACACTTTAAACATCTTATTTTTATCACTATTTGTATAAATTATTATTATACATATTACATATACATGATGAAGATGATATGTGGCGTGTACCTGCAGTGTGTGGCGTGTAGCTGTATTATGTAGCGTGTAGTTGCAGTGTGTAGCGTGTTGCTGCAATGTGTAGCGTGAAGCTGCAGTATGTAACGTGTAGCTGCATTATGTAGCGTGTAGCTGTAGTATGTAGCGTGTAGCTGTAGTATGTAGCGTGTAGCTGTAGTGTGTATCGTGTAGCTGCAGTGTGTAGCGTGTAGCTGCAGTGTGTAGCGTGTAGCTGCAATGTGTAGCGTGTAGCGTGTACCTGCAGTATGACGTCACCGCGGCGCAGGCGGCCGTCCCGCGCGGCCACGCTGTCGCTGTAGACGGCGGAGATGTAGCTCTGGCCGGATTCCGGGTGGCTCTGCACACTGAAGCCCAGACGGCTGTTCCAACCTCGGTTCAGCTCCACGGTTACTATCTGTAAACATACATTCTTTACTATATATTACGTTTAAATATCACCATATATGAAATTTTAACCTTGTTAATTGAGTTAAAAGAAGTGTTTAATGTGTGGGAAATAGCATGACTTGTGTATTGTGCTGACGACCCGTAAATCAATTTTGGTACTATACCCACGATGCTAACGTTTTCGACATGTATTATATAAAGTAGACTCACATGATGAGATGAATATATGAACAAAGAATTTGTCAAAAGAAAGAATAAAAGAATCATACTGTTGGTTCACTGCTCGGTTCAACTGGTGGCTCATTTTCATTTTGTACGGTTTCTTGTTCAACAGGTTGGGGTGGCTGTGGTTGTACTTCATCTTCAAGCGGTTTTACCTTTCTTTCATTGTCGGGTGATAGTGCGACAGCCTTCCACTTCTTTAAACCATTACCTATAATATACATTTGGCACGTTATATTTTTTTAACGTTGTGGGATTGACTATGAGTAAGTAGCAAGTTATCTGACACTTAATGATCACCTATATTTAGGAATATTTCTAATATACGAGTTCTCATGGCTGTAGTCTTACGTTATTAGCTTTAATATAGGTGGAAAAGAATAAGATGGGTTAAAAGTACCCATCTTGTAGGGTTTTTAGTTTGCGGGATTTCAACATACACATTACGTAAAAAATGGACGTTTATGCCTCAAACAGATGCTCCCAAAATATCATACATGAATCAAGATATTACAGTCTACGTACCGTCATCTTTCTCTGAAGCACTATCTGTAGTTGAGCTATGTAGGACAGCACTCTGGTATGTCGGGTTAGAATGTTTGAATCTTTCATCGCTAGACAACTCCGCTGGCATCGACACCGGTTCATCGGAATCAATCGGAAAAGCTGGTTCATTAAACCTCTGTCTGTCTTCTTGATACGCGTTAGGGGCATCGAGGGTATCATTATCCAGATTGTTTAATTTGAAATTATGTGGTATGACTGGAAAGAAATATTTCTTTAATTTAAAGTGTTAAATGTGTTTTAACAACTTAAACGAATTTGTGTATGGATTATATGATGTGTGAACATGTATATAGAAAACTACGGGTGTGCCCAGATGTTGCAATATTCAGAAAGTGTATATTAAGGGGATAAGCTACGGTTGTATACGAGTTACTTTGGCAGTAAGATAATATGCTATAATATAATAAAACATATACAATGCGTAGGTGCAAATTATAAGAAAATTGAAATTTATATTATTTTTATATGAACAATAAGCAAGGTTAAAAGCAAAAATAGCATTTGCATTGCTTAAAAATAACGCGACGCAATAACCGAGGCTTCTTTCTGGTATATCATTTTACTGCGTACAAATATATTCAAAAAACTAAATGCTTATAAATATGTACTACATAATTTCTGGAGTTCAACATGGTCAGGTTTGCACAGGTGGTAATTCTAAGGAGCTACTTTTTATACGTTTTGATTAAGCATAGCATAATTATTGAGACTAGTTATTAACGAACTTAGCGGAGAAGCCGCTGACTGAAGAACTTGGGTTTTGTCGGATAAACTAAAACTGTTTGTGTTTCAGTGAATATGTTCCAGTTTTCCTCCTGTAATGTTTATCACAGATTCGGTCCGAATTCGTCTTAACAATCTAATTCAAATCAATCGTCAAAATCGTCTTCAATCAGCGTAGTGAATGGGAGGTAATGATGTCACGGTTGAAGGGTGTACGCCGACAGATTCTCACCTGTCAGGCTTAATTTTTGATTTTTCGAAGGCGGAGTCGTAGGACTAGTTAGTACGGGCTTTTTCAGCTTTGGTTCCATATTATTTTCTTTGATCTCGTTCTCGGTTTTGTCATTCTCTGTGACAGTTTCTTCTTCTTGATTAAGGTCAATACCCAATGAAGTAGGTCTTTCTAGAACTTTATTAACTGTTATTAGTTCTGTGTCGTCTTTAGTCAAAGATTTTTTAATGTTTGTACTTTCAGATTCACTCGAATATTCTTTTGGAGGTTTACATTTTGTTTGTAGTTCCTTATTATCATCAGATTTTGTTACTTCTGAATTTTTTTGCAAAGATATTGGCCCGCTTATCGTTTTGGATTTAAATCTTTTGGAAAGGAGACGTTTACGTATTGAGTGAGATCGTGTAAATCTTTGTGTCTTAGATCTTTTAAATGTGTGTAAATCCTGATCTTTCTTTTCTGCAGCCTCAACTTCTGTCTTCACAGGAATTTGGTTATCATTACCTGTAGTAGACGATAAAAGTATCTTATTTTTATGGTACCTCTTTAACTCTTCTATGGTAGTAGAGCATGTGCATACCGTATTAGCAGAAGATGATTTTGATTTTATATCTCTATCATTTTTCTTAGATTCCGATAGTATGGAAGATTTATATTCCTCTTTTGTAAATGGTTCAATATTTTCGTAATAGTTCTCTTTCTCATTTGAATACAGTGGATTAGAAACTTCATGGAGAGGCGTGTGTTTTTCCGTGATATTTATATTTCGTTTGTCATCAATAGCACAATCAATATTTTTCTCTGTTACAGGATTATCTTCGAAATTTAAAATATCGTTTGGCAAAGTAGTACTCTCAATGCCTTGACTTGGGTTAGCTTTGATCTCTCCAAATTTTATTGCCTCTTTAGTGATGGATATTTTACATTCGGTAACACTTATTTTTTCTAATTCTTTAGAGTCATCGTCTTTATTTTTATTACCAGACTTTTTAGAATCACCTTTTCTGGGAGGCCTTATTGGAACTATTATTATTTCATCAGCGTCTATTTGGTTTGTTTGTCCAATAACTTGTGGTCGTTTTACGATCGGTGAAGCTTTTCTTTTTTCCAATTGCTCCTTGGGTAGTCTCTCACATTTACACATTATTTGTAGTTTGATATCGGTTTTTGTATTTTCTTCACACTTGTTAGTATTTAATGTAATTTTTTCTTCATTGATCGCGTCTTTTCTTCCCGAATCTGTGCCAAAAGTTCTACTTGCTTAGTGCATTGCGTGTTGGTAGGTATAGGTTATATTATGTGCAGTTAAAAACAAGCCGATTTTTTATAACTTTCTATTTAAATTTTAAATGTTAATTAAAAACTAGTTATAATTTAGCTTTATTTAAAATGCAAGTATACAAAAAAGTGCCGATCGGATTGTGTTGTACTGAATTAAGGTATAATAAATACTTACTACCAATTAAGTACGATACTCAAATACTATTATATACAACATTCAGTTTCATTTCTTTGTACAAAAACACAATGCAACAACAAACGAATAGATATAAAGACAAAATTTTAAAATAATTTTATTCAAATGAACTAACTGTACATTAAGTAATGATTAACCTAATTATCCCTTACGGCAAATATTTGATATTAAAAATTAATCAGATAAAAAAAATAGATCATTATTAAGAAGAAATAATATTAAAAAAATAACTTTAATATATTCACTACCATTGTTATTTATAAATTTCATTGTATATTTCGAAATTTCAGGCATGTTTTTTGTAACACAGCGGGAAGACAAACAAGCATGCGAGTCATGATGGAAAGTCTTCGCCGCCTATGACCACTCGCAGAGCTTGACAGCTCTGAGGTATGTTGCCATTTAAAGATCTACGCTCGATTTGTCGAGATAGCTTCTAAAGTGTCCAATCAAGAAGCGTAAAGTGACGTTACTCAGTAAGTATTGTATGTGTAGAACCGTAAGATAACGATGTTTATTTATTTATTTATTTATCAATTAAAAAAAAAACATTTACAGCAATAATTTCAAAAAAATCGCCAAACTGTATAACAGTTTGTTGGCGACGATTGCGCTCTGTTACACATACATAAATGAACGTAAAAACTTATAATATGTATCGGTAGGTCGTGTGTCAGACCCGAAAGGGCAGGCCTGTCGGGGTCAGCAGGCGGAATTGCGCGAGCGATCCCCCGCCCCGATTCAAAGGCTAAGAGTGGCAGAGGGTTTTAGTGGGTATTCCTGGCCTTTTAGTGGGTTATTATTACATCGGCCATGGTGAGTCCCACATAACCCGTCGTACTTTACCATCAGCCACGCGACGGGTACGCCTAAAAGCATTTCCCTCTATAAAAAAAAAGGTCGTGTGTCAGTGTTACCATTGGGTCGCTCGTAGTGGTCGGGCTGGTTGCTGGTGTGGGTGTGGTGGGTGTGGTGCGTGTTGGCGAGCTTGCGGCACTTGCGCGGCGACAGGCCGGGCGAGGCCGGCTCGGCGTCGGGCGTGAGGCGCCGCGCCGCCAGGTCGCACAGCATCGACACCGCCTCCGCGCTGCCACAGCCACGAGTACATTACACTAGCTGTCCGCGACTCCGTCAGCGTGGACTTTTATATAAACTTTGACCCTTTATAACCCTTTTTTTTCAGGTTAAAAGTAGCCTATGTTTCATCTCAGGTTCTAAACCATCTGTGTACCAAACTTCGTTCTAATCGGTTCAGTAGTTTTAGCGTGATGGAAAGACAGACAAACAGAGTTACTTTCGCATTTATGATATTAGTATGGATTAGAACTCCTAATCCAAATACGATCATCGTTGGGAGTTTTGAAACTTTAGCTACTTGCATAAAAATCGGATCGAACATCAGTTCAACGTATTTTTGAGGAAATATAAATAAAATATACTTGGCTGTAATATAAAATTGTTTGCCAACCAACAAAATAGCCAACCTAATCGTGGGGTGAGATATATAGGATTAGACATTACTATTGTTGTTCAGACTTAAAGATACGAACAATTAATTTATTCACCCATGGATTAACCTAAGCAGTTCCATTGTCAAAATCGACTTAAAAAAAAGTATACTTTAAGTAAAAAAAAATGTTCGCTTTCATAATTTTGATTAAACTTTTTTTTTAAATCTATAGCACATACCGTAACGGCGGTTTAGGCTTGGCGAGTAGTATCTCGGAGTCGGCGTGCTCGTCCTTGGGCGACAGCGGCGAGAGCGGCGTGGCGGCGTGGTCGCGGTAGAGGCGCAGGCGCACGGCCGCGTCGCACGCGCGCAGGAACGCGACCGCCTCCGCGTGCGACATGTTCGACATGGGCGTGTCGTTCACCTGTAATTTAGAGTATGCATTTATAGGTCGCGTCATTTATGTTTAGCGCTGGACGAGAATAGCTGCGCATCGGTAGAATCGCGCTCGGAATTGACGTATTGGTGCGAGAAAGACAGCACGACTGGGACAACCAATCAACGCTCGCGCACCGGACGATCACGCGCCCCGCGCGCCGCGGCGTTACCTCGATAACTTATTTTTTATTTCTGCGCAGGTTTCGTTCAGCGCTAAAGATTCATGACGCGTACTATACATAAATTACGTTTTTAGGCATGGGCGGACACCCGGGATACTGTTCTCTCTTAAACGTACACTAAATGCTAAGCTACTTAATACTATCCTATGCTATACTATATCTTAATATATATATAAATCTCGTGTCACAATGTTTGTCCTCAATGGACTTCTAAACCACTTAGCCGATTATAATAAAATTTGCACACCATGTGCAGTTTGATCCAACTTAAAAGATAGGATAGCTTACATCCCGGTATTGCCCCGGGAACGGGAATTACGCGGGTAAAACTGTGAGACACAGCTAGTAATGATATAAATACATAATACACTTCAACGATGCGACGCATTCGACGGTCGATGGCCGATTTACATGTTTACATGTGTCGGTACTAAGTGTGTTTAGTTTAGCTTATTAGTGTTTCTGTTCATTTTACACTCTATAATAAATTATAATAGATTTTGTTCGTTACTAGAAGGATATATTCTGTCTAGAGCTGATCAATTTTAGGACTTATAATTTAATGTTAACAATAGATACATGTAAAAAGTAGGTATATTATTTTATTACTGACAAGATATGTAAATAAAATCATTATGTTCAATTAATGATCCCTCGTATGTCCTGGACCTCTTTCATTACTACTTACCTAACCTTTCTTACAGAAGCTGTTATGTTAATGTTAAAGCGACTTACAGCAACAATCCTATCGCCCGGTTGTATTCTCCCGTCGCTCAGTGCGGGCTCGCGCACGAGCGCGCGCACGTAATGCCCGAGCGCGCTGTGGTCCTCCTTGCGCAGAGTAAAGCCTAGCGAACCGTTCACTTTCGTCATCACTATGTCGAATTCCTGAAAACAATAAGATTCAAAGTCAAAGTCAAAGTCAAAAGTATATTTTTTCAATTAGGCTACATAAAGTAACACTTTTGAATCGTCATGGTAATTATGATTAAAACTATCAGAAGTAGTTATAAAGTGTTTTAAATCTATACTAATATATAAAGCTGATTGATTGATTGATTGTTTGTTTGTTTGTTTGAACGCGCTAATCTCAGGATCTACTGGTTCGAATTGAAAAATTCTTTTTTTTATTGAATTGACCATTTATCGAGGAAGGCTTAAGGCTAGGCATAACATCACACTGCGACTAATAGGAGCGAAGATATAATGGAAAATATGGAAAAAACGGGGAAAATTATTCATCTTTGAGGTCTTTATTTGCGTGCGCTGCGAAAACGGTTCAAGATACAAAAATAATATGTATGAAAGAATTATTCCTCTTTAAATGATCTAAAAAAAAGTCCGCGACATATACTGATATGTCTATCTTCTAAGATTGACTCACTATAACATAATAATAGAAATAGATCCGACGGGGACGAAGTCGCGAGCAACAGCTAGTAACGTATAATTTCAAATAAATGGAATGCATTTCTGTTAAGAATTATTTATTTAGCATTTTGAGCCCCTCGTTTTCATTTGCCATATTCAGATTTCAGAAGTGTCTCTAACCCTCAAAAAGCATCCAGAATTAGTAAAAAAATGATATAGGCGAGAATTGTTTACTTATTGATTACGAAGTACGGATATAAGATGCTAATAAGTTAATACAAAAATCTAACCGCGTGAATCATTATTCAAGTATAAAGGTAATTTCAAGAAGTCGTTATTCAAGTACATGCCTCATTTAAATAAAGAATATATTACGTAAAACCGTAACTTTATGTAAACGAGCAATAAACTAGCCGCGCTCGCAAAGCTTTCATTTGCAAATAGAGCTGAGATTTAAATGAGACAATAAAACATTTTTAAATCACGTCACGAACCGAAGAGTAATATTATTGAAGTGAATTCCGATATTGGTAATTTCAGGCAGGAAAGGCAACGGATAAATTATGTTCGAAATTCGAAATTCAATTAAAATCATAAAGAAAATACTTTTTTATAATAAGTTACTGGTACATTAGAAATAACGTTGGTCACAAAAAAATAAACATAAGTTTAAGGTAAGTTATAAATTACTATTCACTTACCACCGATCCATCACCCTGTGAGGCGTGAACAAAAAGCTTTATAAATTGGAAAGGAGATGTGCATTTTCTAGCGATATTAATTATAATGAAAGGCTTTTAGCAATACTTTTACAGCTGGTGCCGCTAAAAATGGGTTATTTTTTTCTAGTTTACTTTCCCTACTGCTTGTAAATTGGCAAACTGTTATTTTTTTGTATCTATAATGTGTATTACAAAGTAAATAATTAAAATTATTTTGACATTAGCGTAAAAGAAACTACCCTCATAAAAGCACTAAAACGTACTAAGAAAAGCAAGTGCATTATTATATACGATATCAGGCTCGTAAAATAAAACGTTGGCTAAGCTTAAAGTAGTTATTTTGTTTAAAATAAGACGGTAACACGAATACTAGTATGTGTGAAGTATGAGGGCCGGGATAGTAAATATAAGACGTCCGTTCGTAACTGGTTTATTTAATGAAGTGACGTGCTTGGCACTCGATACACAATGGTTGCTTATACTACAATACATTACAGTATGCAAGTAACATGATCTACTATAATTACTGCAATGCCCGAAGACTGAACGCTTTAATTATGCAAATTGAAGTCAGGACACGTCGCTACGTGAATAAGTGATGGATGTTAGACAGATCTGTGATTAGAATGTATGAAATCGGTAATGCTGGGAAATTATATAGAGCTCTATATATCTGCTCATGTAAAATTACTGTAAATCGATATCTGCCACCGTATTTTCCATTCGAAAGTTAATCAGACTTCCGATTGAATAAGAATTTAGGTTTTACACTCTTAGTTATACAAATATATGAAATAATAAAAAATATATATATATCATGTAGTACAGAATGAACAATAGCTATTACTTAGTAATCTATAGGTATATATATGTACTAATATTTTAAAGTGGAATAGTTTGTTTGTTTAAATATAAGTGCGGACTTCTTAAAGGATATATTTGTACTTCTAAGGTCTACATTGGAGTAAGCATTGACAAGCCAGTATATTGCTATGTTAGTCTGCGAAATTTTCAAGTTATAGTACTGAGCGTAAGATTTCCCTCACGGAATCCTTAAGATACTAAAAAGATATAATATATGTGGTAGTTACCCCATATTGTATATCGTAGACAGGCAAAGGTCTGTCCAGGTCAGGTAGTTGCAGATCGTGTCTGCGGTCTTCCGGACTGGCTTCCCGTCTGCCGCGACCTTCTGATGACGACGTGGTCGCACTGCTTGTTGTTTGAGATAGTCTGCAAGGATTTGTTCTTTCATAAAAACGATGGCAACTTGACGGTTTAAAAACACAAAATTAATATGTTTAACGTTTTAACATTCAGTAGTAGCTGTGTAAAATGGCAACACACGTTTTTGGGACTTGGCATATCCAATGTTGTATAGAAATAACAGTTTCTGTACAGTCTATATAAATAGCGATCATTTCGGTTCCTAATAAAGTATTAACATTGCAAAAAGTTTGAAACAAGTAAGAATATCACTACAAAGTATAAGTATCAAAGTCACTTTTTCTGTAATTACATCCCTATGTATGATTAAATCTGTAAAACTACGCAATCGATCTCATGCGTTTTTTCAAAATAGATACGAGTGAATCAAGATAAAGATTTATAATATGTGTATGTCACCGGAAAATAACAAGAACAGCAAATTTATAAATTTCTTAGGTAATTTATAAACCTTCGTAGGATTCTAAACGAGAGATAAATTGTATTATTTTACGACCACGTTTTCGCAAATTTATCAATTTGCGACGTCTCGTGGTAAATTTATCAACTAACGTGTATTCATTCGTAAGGTTCTAAATGGTTCGACCAATCACAGAAGAGCTTTTAATTTTGCGCTTTTTTTAAATACGGCAAATAACACACTGCTCTCTGATTGGTTAGTGTTGACAGTTATTCAACCAATCAGCGCACATAGCGTTTGGTTATTGCTTACTTATTAATTATTTTACGCGTGAGTTCGGTAGTATAAATTTGCGAAAATGTGGTCGTAAAATTATACAACTAATCTACCATTTAGAATTCTACGAAGGTTTATAAATTTTCTAGGAAATTTATAAATTTGCTGTTCTTGTTTTCTTCCGGTGACATATACATGCATAATATATGCGATATGAATTGAGCCAAACAAGTTTCCAGTACCTTGCATGTAGCGGATGGCAGTTCAGCGGGTCGAGTGGTAAATGTGGTGGATGTGGAGTCCTGGCTGGCGGTGTCGGCGGGTCGGGCGGGGTGATGCTCTCCAACACGTCACTGGGCGGTCTGCAGACACGCAGTTCTACCCTGGGCGCTGCTGTGCGAAGTACTTCTAGCGCTTCCTGCAAGGATACACAACCTAATTCCCTTCCGAACCGGTGGTAAATGTTTTGTAATACCATGACGATTCAAAAGTGTTACTTTATGTAGCCTAATTGATTAAAGATACTTTTGACTTTGACCGGGTCTTCAGCAACGTCAACACGTATTAAAAGCCATTTAAAGTTAGGAGGGAATCCTTGGCGATAAAATGTAGCCTATGACGTTTCTCAGTCCCTTAATTACGAGTATATGTCTATAGAATTTTATAAATTTATTTTTATAAATAGACATAAGAACATTATAGATTTGATATATTTTACAAAAGCCTCTGGGCTCCCTAAATACAATTTTTACTGATACCCTTTGGGTTTATAAATTTGTTACAAAAATTACTACAAGTAAACATATTATAGAACTATTTAGGTTTAGGAACAGTTGATACCTAGTAGTTAGCTTAATTAGTAATAGTTAAGCTGCATTTTAAAGGGAACAAATACAATAAATGATGCAAGTATATTTTTGTCTCAAAGAATGCGGGTCATCGTTCTACTGATTATTTTTGAAACAATATTTTAAATAGGTTTTGTTGAATTGCAATTAAGGCAACAAAGAAAAATATGAAGAGACTCCGTAGTGTTACAAAATAATATTTTTTTAGTAAACTCTTAAATCATACCATAGTAGTCTGATTACTCAATACTTCTATTTCTACTAATACTAGTTTGTGTGTTTATAGGACTTGATTTCTGTGTCTTTTGAACTTTTAATAGGCTAGATGAGCGCGAAAAGAACTTCCATACCAAAGGTTCTTTTTACGTAAACTTAGAGGTTTCTTTTATTTTCATGTCTTCGAGGAACCGAGACCTCGAAGAACAGAGACAAAGTGTCTTGACTCTTGAAGCGCTTTATTTTGTCAAGACCAACAGATTGTATGACTGACGGAATTTTAATAAAGTTTTAAATAGTAATATATAGCTTAAGACTGCATAATAAACTGGTATAGTATCTAATTATCGACTACGTACCATGATCAGTTTATACTAACATGGGAACCTAAGTAGTGTAATTGTTTCGCTTACATTAAATAAGACACCTGCTCGTCAGTCAACGTGTCTTACATAAATATTGCCCGGTTAATCATTTCAAAAGTATTCCATATATAAACATCTGTGCATTTAAAACAAAGCTCATAGACGTAAAATGGTAGAATATTATAACTTGTCGATACATTACGTTAATACCATACGTATGTACGAGATAGTACGTTACAGAACTTGGATTAGGCATGCCAAACTTGGACCAAATCCATTCGAAAGAGTAAAATAAAAAATAAAATAAAAAACACTTTATTGACAAAACAAACATACATAATAGAGTTCTATTGTATTTTTATTATTTGTAGTTACAAAAAAACACAATTCAGCCAATTGGCGGCGATATCTTCCTGGCAACCAAAAAAAAGGCGTTAAAAAAAATTTATGAAATAGAGTAAATATAATATTTGTATTATATTAGCTTTGGCTAATATAATAAACATATATTCATACATCCTATTAATCAATACATACTTATAGACTTTCCCATCTAAGTACCTAAGACTTAAAACAAAATCAATAGATTAGTCGAAAATATAGCTTGCTGATATACGCTTGTAACATTCTTATTAAAACAAATTCAATTAAATATAAAAATAATTTATTCTAGGTCGTTAAGAGCGAATATATGAGATCGAACACTTGTATTTTCAATCTAGCATTAACATAACAAAAGCTGAACATTCAAACTCCTACTCAACTACAAGTAGACCCTTAAAACGCTATTGTATTTTTACCAAGAAACTCTTACACGAGGCAGAAATATTACGGATTCAATGTAAATAAAAAATACTTTCATTATTATTCCGTCGGCCACTTTCATAGTGAAGTTGTTTTACGAATAAGTAAGTTCAATATTTTCTCAATAAATTCAATTTTCCCATGACTGGGTTTTTATATAAAGTATAAACCGATTTCACTGTGAAGAGGAACGTTAGACACGGTTTAATATTAAAGAGTATTGGCTGGTTAAGCCTGCGCCAATTACTTAAAGATTAAGTATACTCGTGACCGGATTACTTCTATACTTACGCTACGGTAAGATAATCTGAATTAAGACTAACAAAGTAAAGCAGGGGTTCTTACACTTTATAGGCGTGGTCTACTTTCTGAATATTACAAATGCATGCACGGAGAAAAATTTATAAAACACAAAAATTAAAACTATCCGATTTAATTTTTGTGTTTTATATGTATATAACAAAAAAGAGCGTACCTATCCTTAAAAGGCCGGCAACACACTCGTGACAACGCGAATGCTCATGGGCGACGCTGATCACTTAACAGGTGACGCGCTTGCTCGTTTGCCCCTTATTATATAAAAAAAAACCCATAACTCTCTGCAATGTGCCGAATTTTGATGTCTACCTGCATGCCAAACTTCAGCAAATCCATTCGGTAGTAATGAAAAATTCAGACATCTGAAGCTCTGAAAGATGTCGTATTTTTAAGTCGTAGAGGCATGCTGTTGGACTGAAGTCGGCTGGTTCCTCTACTCGGTACCACCCTTGTACAGAAAAACTGTGTCAAGTAATATCATTAGTCTCTTCCTTGTCCTCTATTTGAAAGCCTGCAACGCATTTACAAGGCAAAGGACTATCAATAGGCTCAGTTGCCCGCTATCAAATACAAATAAATAATATGTGGGACTGCGGACCCGTGGTTGTCATTGAACCGTCCCCATTCTGAGAAACCCTGCTTTGAGAGAAGTATATGGATTAATAATCTTAATCAGTATAAATACTTTGGAAATGAAAAAGCGACTCGTCTTACTTTTGAATTAGAGAATAACCTTTTGTGTTATTAATTCTTTATAAGTATAATTAATTGCATTACATTTGAAAAGAAATTAACTTTTAATGCCTTCGGCGGCTTCCGCCAATTTTATCTGGCAGAGAAATATTAAAGCCTCTTATAACCTGAAGGCTTTTGTTCAAAGTTAAAAGACAACGAGAGGTTTGCAAAAACTTGCTCGTATGTTGGATACTATTATAAAAATTTTAATGAATTGTTTGATTCCTTAGAAGATGATTAAAAGCATAACCAATCTACACAATCATTAACAATTTATCACATTTATTATATTAGAAGAAAAAGTTAAATGTAAAATAAATGATACATGAGATCATTATAAGAATCTGTTAATAAGTATAAGGCACTGTTCAGATTTATAAGAAAACAAAAAGTCTTAGCGAAGTCTGACTTATTTTACGTCACCAGAAATCCAGCCAAACGCAATTTAAACATTTATTACGGCAATTACAATAATACTGCTCCGTCCAAATTAGTTCAGGCTTAATTAAACACGGTTATGTTCCTAGAACTATCCGTTTCAAGGAAACTTATGCTTGAATAAAACTTCTGGTCTTTAATTAAGTAGTAGAGTTATCGCGGTGAACGTTTCTTGGATGTTCGTAGTTCGTATTATTACGTAGGCACTTGTTCGCTGGAACAATAGGCACCGATTTATTTTGTAAGTGACGTCAACTGCTTTTGGGTTTCATCCAAGGATTGCCCTTTGTGCCTATACGCTATAAGCGTATATTTAAGGAAAATAAGTTACATTTATCCAGTCACATAAGTATCGACCTAATTCTTTTCATGTTTCAAATATAAGTAAATTTATATCTGTATACTTATCTAAATATGTATTTACCAAATGGGCTTCGAAATTACTGGTCTGATTTTAGACATTACGACTGAAAATAGAGCTTTCTCATATGGAAATAACATTTTTACTTTAAAAGCTACATAGAAAAATACTAAATTATATTTTCACGAAAGATATCGGATTCCGGAAAAATCAGAAGACAGATCTTTAATGCCGTAATTTAGAGATATAATCATGCACCTCGATGGATAATTTTATCTTCAATATTTGCATAATTAAAGATAACATATTGCTATGTCTAAGTGGTATCATTGTGACGAAATACTGTTCCATAAAAGTATGTCAATAGATCCTAGTCTGACCCATTACACAATATTATACAAATGCGAGCATCAAAGCTGTACGATATTGAACTTTAATTGACCAACCGAAGATGCTATCTTTAGTAATCGAATCAAGAAGTCAATCTTTGATGTCGCTTAAGATTTTATTAAATTGTATATGGCGTAACTGAATCACGTTCAGAGATGACCGACGATGAGAAATATTATTGAATTCCGACGGCGGCAGACGATATTGGATTTTTATTTTATTATCATTTTTTATTATGTTTTCTCCGATTTCGCAATTAAGCACTGTGTTAATATTTATGAGGCACAAACACAATGTTTGATGGAATCGAAACTCTGGTCACGATAAGAGAGACATGTGTTTACAGTTACAGATTTCAGCTTGCAAAGTTTGTAGATCCTCAAACATCCGCCGGGGACGTGACAAGATTGATAAAGGACTCTAATGATATAACACAATATGGAACAACGAAGCAATAATTAACTTTCAGATTTAATAGATCCCGTTCTAGAACTAAACAATCGCTTCAGACTGGATAAAACTTCTTGCGTTGTTATTTCAAAATTACTTTTCGCAGAAACTAGGTTTAAAATATTAAGGAGTAAACAACTTGACGTCAGATTAATCTCTATAAAAATGGTCTTGTTTACTGCCTTACTTACATAGCACAATTATGACATGAATTAAATATACAATCTGGGCGTTAATAGACGTGGCACAGATCCGTCACTCGTTATAAGCGAGCATCGTCATAAAATGCAACATTGTGCGCGGGCCGTAAATATGGCGACGATATTTTAATACTTGTTAATGTGTTTACCGCATTCTCGCTCAAACGTTACTTATAGCGATGAGTTCTATAAAAATTCATTATAAAATACGTGGCACTTCGCAGTTTATTATGTTTCGCGCGGACTTGCTGTAGCGTTGGCGTTTTCATAAAAGTTTTTACGTTTATTACCGCTCGCGTTGGCTGGCCTGCGAAATACGGCTACAACAAATTCCAATTTTAAAGATGACTCAATGTTTATTCTGTTGATGGACTGTTATTTTTATGTCCGTATCTTTTATTTCATTCAGTATTGTTGTTATATTGTTTTAACAGTTGCTGAGTTACGTAAGTCAGTGGCGAAGCCGGGTAACCCAGGGTCTTGGTGTGAAATAAAATTGGGGCCCTAAAGCGTTAAGTAAGTTTTTCATCAACTCTTTACGGGTCCTCATTGTATTCGTTTTGTTCGTAAAGTATTATACTACTTATGTCAATATACATAAGTTGTTATTAAAGAATAGCATGAACGTTTTGAAAATAAATTAGCAAAGCTTTGTTAAATTGCACTAAAAGTATTTTTTAAAGCCTAATAATGTGCTACTTATAGTTTTCTTATACTTAAATTACGTCTAAATCTATTTAAGTTTAGAGAATACGTTAACCATAGTTAAACTAACTAAAATTCTACTTGAAAGTTTCCTGGAAAGAAATGGCATTTAAAAAGTCTTTAAAATTGTAGATACAATCTGATAAATAAAGTATTTAGTACTGGGGGCTCCTTCAGCTACGAGGGACTGCCCAGTCCATTTTTACGAGACTGACGTCAGAATGTCGTACTGGAGGCATTGATATTTACTTTATTACGTAGGTTTGCCATTGAATGAATAATAATTGTGTTTATTTAATTGAAACAAGCTGTCTTGCAGACATCGAATAAAAAGGCTATGCCTCTACTATCTAGAGTCAGAAGATTTAACCTGTGCTAAATATCTTCAAACTTTTCTTTTGTTTAGGCGTAAAAGTGTAACAGAAAGACAAATCTATACTTTAGAGACGTGCGCAAATACAATAGTAGAGACTCTTGTTTATCAACTTGCCTTCATTGACAACCTAAACAAAACATATTTTGTGCCTCCAAAAAAAAGTCCACAAAACAATTTCCTACCATCTTCAGAAAATAAACATCTATTTCCTTCAAATATTTTTCTACTAATAAACTTATGGGGCGCGCCGCACAATCTTGACGCTAAGGTGTTCCGAATATTAAGGTCGCGTTTGTCAGTTTATATTTGGTGATATAACGATGTCATACAGTGCCTATATAAATCTATAATAGTGTGTGTAATATTATAGTATATTTGTACAGGTAAAGTGAAAATTAAAATTTTCTACGTAAGCACGTCCAGGTAAAGAAAATATGGATGAAGATTGTGTCTCATCTACTAAGCAGTTAAAGATTTATATGAAACTGCAGTCAGCACACGATTTGTAAGTAGTATTGAGAAGTAGTCATCATCTGTCACACCAGGTTTTTGAGTCTGAAGCTTTAGCTCTTAAGGTTTCGGTAAGAACCTACCAAGAACCAAAGTTATGAAGACCGCCAAAGACAGTCAGACACGGAGAAGTCTCGTACTAACTAGACGCGACCTTCAGTAATGCAGACGCCGATTAAGTAGATGTTAAGCTCACGGAAGGGTCTGAAAAGGTTACCGTCACCATTGCAGTGGACCTGAACACAGTAATACTGTATTTTGTAGAAATCCGACATACCCCGGGATCCTTACTAGACCCTAAAAACAGCACTTGTAACAAACCACGATAACAGCTAATTACTCACGTAAGTACTAAGTCCAGCAAGAGGCACTCCGTTAGCAGAGAGCAGTAGATCCTTAGGTGCCAGCTGACCGGTCCTCCACGCCGGTTGGGGCGGGTACAGCCTTCGAATCCTCACCAGGCCGCCGCCCCCGCATACAGACATACCGAGACCGCGGCCATCTTTTTCCACAACTACAGTGAATGTATTATCTGTTAACAAACGGTTTTTATTTAATAAGTTTATTAATGGATAATTTTAAACTGTTCACCAAAAATCTTTATTTACACCTATGTATAAATCTCTAAAATATTTCTTTTAAGCCCTTCAAATTATTCTGCTGCAATTAAACTACTTGGCCAACAAACTATGATACACCAAACAAATTCAAAATTATCACCAAGACACAACACTTTTTTATTCTACTGCGCAGTAAATATTCTCATAAAACAGAAATAATATTTTTCTTTCACAAAAAATACTGATTGTGCACCAATATTCCTAATTGTTACACATTATACATCTTAGTATCGGACCTCCATTTAAAACGGTTTTGTACAACTTTTACGTTACTCTAATAATTATCATTGAAGAACAAATAAAATCAATTTCGTACGTTACTTCTAAAAATACATTTATTAACCGACTCAAAAAGGAGGAGGATCTCAATTCGTCTAAATGTATATATTTTTTTATGTATGTTCACCGATATTTTCGTCAATTATAGACGGATTTCATTTTTTTTCGTTGGAAAGAGGTCACTTCTGAGGCGGTCCCATTTTAAAGACATCAGGGACTGATGATGGGAAACCAGAGAAATCGAGGGGAACTTTCAAAAATTGTATGGGTGACTAGTGCGTTTATAAGTTTTTCAATAAGTATCTTATGTAAACTTTAATTTTAATAGTCTGGAGTAAGTCTGATGATGGAGCCAAGGTACAGTCGAGGGAAATCCTCAACGATTTACGGTAGATACCTTGTGTTTCAGCTTGATTATTTTGTATTTATAAAGACTTTACATCTAGATGGGTTGTGACTACCATAAAGGGTATGATGATGAAGACGTAGGATAGGGTAAAAAAACTCCTCAACGGTATACAGTTGCTACCTTGTGTTTCTTTTGACTTCATTCATTTATATCGATGAAAACTTTGCACCCATATGGCTTAAAAGAGGATAATTTTTAACTGTTCACCTAAAATGTAAATATATCTAAAAAATTACTTTAAACACCAAAAAAGTGGAAGCCAAAAACAGGCATCGGGCAGAAACGTAAATCGTCCCATAAAGGCAAAACGTGCTTTATTGGTGCAATAATTAGAAAAATACTGCATTTATTGAGTGGACTGACAATGT
>JADANM010003811.1:6409502-6435365 GCA_026213755.1 Eurema hecabe | reverse complement strand
ATTTTGATGAACACATTTTGGTGCACAATTAGTATATATGGCAGATGAAAGGTAAAATTAGATGAAGAAAACTTGAATTAATTGAGGCAAGGTTAAATACTACCCTTTATTAATTATATTGATAACTAAAAACACACAAATATCAGATGATTATTTACCAAGAGTAATTATTTAAAAAAAGGTGAACCACTAAATTAGAAAATGATTTTGTTACTTGTTTAAATATTTTTTTTTAATTAGTAAAAAAAAATCCGTTTAAAAAGATGATTGAAAAGTATAATTCACACTTTATCATTGTCTTCTTGCTATTTAAATTAAAATGTACATATATTTTAATCTGAAGAAAATTGCTGAAATTAATCTGAAATACAAAATTTCTCAATGATATTTCTATAATTGAACGAAATAATGTTAACATAACTGTCGTTTGGAGTTGCGCATAAGCGTACTAATTAATTTAATTAATTAGTTTGTTATGGCAGCATTAATTATACACAATACCTCAAATTATAATTCAATAATTAAACAAGCTTACACGTTTCAGACCTTAATATAAGTGGTAAGTAATTATTATTTGTAATACCGTCTATTTTGGGTCTCATGTATCGATTTGAATATACGTAAGTAGACTAAAAGCTAAAACGTAAACGTAAATATGAAAAGTTAGTAATAAAAAAACCCTTAACCCATCTTAGTGTTCAAATCTATAACCAAGCCTTTATAAGTTGATTACTTATATGTAGGTTGTGAATGAAAAAAAGCGAATGTTGTGAATGAAAATACGATCGAATTGAGAGCCTGCTCCTTTATTGTAGTCGGTTAAAAAATATGTAAACCCGCCAATTTGTGACTTTTGACTTATTGTATACTATTTGATTGCGAGCTACGATGCAACAGACACACAGATATACATGTCATTGGCATAAACTGCAAAAAATGAAGTAATTCTCATAAAATACGTGCCTATTATACTGAGTATTTCCAAACACTTAATTGAGAGTAAAATCTATTATAGAAGCTATAAAAGTATTTGAAACAGCGCGGTCAGCAGAGATCAGGTGTTCCTCTTTACACACAAAATAACCTCAGGCTTAACAAAGGTCGTTTGGCTTTTATTTACAATGTTTGTGTCCCCACTATGTTAGTTCAGGCTGGCTAGTTAAATACTTTATCAAATGTGTTCAGGGAACGATACGTTTCCGTCTGAACATTAAATATTGTAAAATATAGTTTGGAAAATACGATACTATAAAGTCAGATGGAAAATGAAAAGTAAGACCTCTATATTTACTATATAGCATTTTAAATAATAGTTGTATATTTGTGTTGCGTTATAAATACGTATATTTAAATTGAGAAGGCAAACGATATTGACGTTTTAAAAAAAAAAGTAATGTTAAAGATAACTTAAGAGAAAAACTGCCAAATTGTTTGTAAGTATCGTATTCGAATAAATTAATAGAGTTACTTGTACATTTTTAGCGTATTATGTTATTCCACATGTTATTCTTTTTAAGTACGGTAACGAAGAAGCAGTAGGTCCTACAATATTAATTCGTGGTAATTTAAAATTATTTTAGCTAGACTAAGGTAAAGACATGAAGTAAACATTACCTTAGAGAGTTCGGTAACAATTTGCGTAATGATCTCATTTAGTTTTATTGAATCCCTACGATTGCGATGCTGGAGCATTTTCGAGCAATTTAGCTTTATTTTTCTGCCAGAGACCAAAAATACTAATAGAATTTTATTTTTATTTTTAACGTGGTAACGGACAGTTTCCTATCGTATGTATTTTTGGCAAACTGTGCCAAAATTATAATATAAATTATATCGTGGGACGGTGACCCTTTTTCATGTATAATTGTATAAATATTATAATAGTCGAATTTTTGTTTGTATTTGCAATTGTATGTTCTTATCAGAGCGACTATCAGAGTTTCTTGCCGGTTCTTCTCTGTAGAAACTGCCTTCCAAACCGGTGGTAAATGTTTTGTAATACCATGACGATTCAAAGGTGTTACTTTATGTAGCCTAATTGAATAAAGATACTTTTGACTTTGACTTTGACTTATGTTGTAACTGAATGTAGCAAAGCCTTTTCAAAGAACAGTTGGATTAAAATGACTTCATAAGATCCACGGTAGATGCCTTTAAGCGACGTTTTCTCTTAGCTTTAGCTTGGCCGTTTGCCATCTCAAAAAATGTTAGTCGAAAGCATTATCGGGATTTCTTTGGCATTCCTGGGTTGACCTAAGATTACATCGGGGCTGGTTCCAATTTGCCGGCGTTAGTTCAATTCTCGGAGGTGTAGAAATGTCATTGGATATCACTTTGCGGATACTGCGGATAACGAATCGATTGTGTCCAATTGTAGACGTATCCGATGTAAGAAATAACAACGGATCGTTTTATCTCGGGATTTTCCGCAGCCTGTGATAAATGGTTGATTTTTTATATCTACTAATCGCCTATTATACTCTTAGAATTTTTATATTTTTATTGTTAACGTATCAAATTTTTATTTAAATTATTATACATCTTTTCAACGTGTTGTAGTTTATTAGTAATTTAATAGTGTAAAGAAATATTAAAATTAAGTCTAATCTCAATACAGACGTAAAGATTTATAGATAGAAAACATGACAAAAGTAATTTCGTGCAAGATAAATAGATTAATAAATCAGATGGTTACAATTCTCAGAAGGAATGTTGCCATACCGAGTCTTGTTGAGTGATAAATCGTGACCCGCTAACTTCGCCAATATCGAAACTATGAATAACGGCGACATTCAGTTATTGTTCTTTTACTATTTTGGAGCGGGATTTAGTCAATAAATTTATCAAATAAATGTATGCTTCGATTCGTGTTTCGAATAATCCTTATTTATTTATAAAAGCTTTTGTTATTCGATTGCGTGTGCTTTGTGTTTTTACTTTTGTGTGCGTTTTGGAATCAGTACATATACTATATTATGTGAACATTTGTGTATAGTTTGTGTTATATGTCACTTGTGTTATAAAAAAAATAAAACTGGATCCAACTTCTTAGCTACCTTGAGAACCTAGTTACAACGTGATATGCCTAACTTTATGTAAACATATTTTCTATTTTTGTTTAGGTATCTAATATTCTTGAACGTTTTTTATTATATTTATTTGCCGATTGTATTAACCGCGTAAAATGTAACATACACACTACACATATATGTTGAGAGTTTTCCAATATAGCTACTATTGTTCCACACATATTAGAAAATTATGCTGAGTAAATGAAATCAGGAGTTCCATTGTACGTATAAGTGGAAACAATGGATGGAATATTAGAGTCGACGGTAAATTGCGAAGTAATGAAAGCGATAACGCTGTATGCCATTTTCACATCTTCGTATTTTATATCTATAGAGAGCGGATTTTGGTTATTCCGGAAAAAGGCGGCTCGGATGCGCATCATTAGCGATATAAAATATAAATGAGGCCGAGATATTCGCAAACGTTGGAACGTATTTTATTTCAAGTAAAGGTGAATTCTTTCTGGAACGTTCAATATTGAAATTTCGAATTTTAAAACGGTCAGGTAAAAATATAGTGCGGTTGAAATATCCTCGTTGAAGAATTATAAGCGAATTCGAGTTTGCTTTAGTGGTTTAAAGATTTTAAAAGGCTTTCAGCGGCTTCATAAGCCATCTGTACATTTGTGCTAATTTTATCTAGTTAAAATAGTGAGTATCGCTAATAACGTTCTGCTTTTAAATAATGTATTATGAGGAGATTGATTCCATTGTATGATAAGAAGGAATCAATTCGAAAAACGACTATTTGATTCAACTTTTTCTAACACTAAAATAAAATACTTTATTTGTGGGCTCAAATATTTGTATTACTACATAGTGTAAAGCAAAGTCGCTTTTTCCGTCCCTATATCCCTACATAATATGCTCCAATCTTTAAACTACACAACTGAATGTTTTTATTGTAGATAGAGTGATTTAACAAGAAGATTTATATGAATAAGCCGGGCGGGTCGCTAGTTAAGTATAAAGAGAATAATAAATGATTAGTTACAAAAGTCATATATTTTAGCATAGTTCGTAGTCCCACGATGCCCATTGGTATGGAGCGTTACGGATCACTGGTTATTTCCGCATGTTGCCACTTCTTGCGATGCAACATGCGTGAACATCTCATAAAGATAATGCATTACTGATACCTACATTTTAGGAAAATATTAAAACATATTTAGTACGTACGTATATAGAAATAGGAAATGAAGGCAGGCGAGATATGTTGTTGTTTTCTGTGAATTGAAGTAACATTGCAAACGCGTATTTTAATTTGTTAAGATATACGTAAACTTGTTAGGTAATACTTGTTTTGTATAAGTACACTTATACACACCACATTGAAAATACAGTACTATGAAGAAGTAATAATGAAATATTAGTTCTTCATGCAAAGTGAGTTAATAAATCTTTGTATGAATATATTTCCTTCATAAGCAAGAATATATTGTCTATTTAATATAAGTTAATTAAGCATCCATAAAGCTTTTATTAACAAAACAACATTAATCATAAATCGTATTTCCACATGCTTTTCGATATTAATCATACGAATAATATTTTGATAGCAAATACGCTCGCTTAATTTAACGACAGTTTAAATAAACCTTTATTGGATCGTTAATACAACAGCTAATTAAATATAGCGCGGTTAATTTTTATTCACGCTTTAAAAGCGTGATTATGGCGTCGAATCTCGTAGAGTTCTGTTTATGACTAGAACGTTATAATTTTACAATGGATGCCTTTATTTCCCACGATAATGTTCGTATCGTATTATCTATCTCACAGTATGGCTTATAAATGTCTTCTATTACACGTCTTATTATTAGCTTTCTTAACATTTTTCCCACTTACACGACAATATTGACAATACTTTGTGAAAGGGTCAAATGTCAAACTTTCCATCGCCGCTAACAATACGCTTTGAACATTATTTACTCTCGGATATTGTATGGCTTGTAAGAGAATAATAGGAAATGAAACCGACAGCAAGTATGCTGTAAATATGGAGGTACATAGCACTCTATACTTTAGTAAACAATATTTTTACTTTACAATAGGAAACACAGCCAGTGAGTGGGCTTATGAGCCGGTCTTTTAATACGGAAATAATCAAACGAATATGACTTAAAAATAGTTCCAAAAGAGGAAAAAACCTCATTCCTTTGTATGTTACAAAGGAATGAGGACGAGGATAAATATAACTTGTTAACTTATAAGAAAAAAATACTATGTATAAGTAAATAGCATGATGTATTCGATCGCTTCTCACTTCTAAATTCGTACTTCAATTCGATTATCAAGAAAATGGATAAATCTTTTCTGCATTTCAATGAGTTCTATAAAACAAAAGCTCTCCAGCTAGACGTAATAATGCAATCATTATTTCAAACGAAAGTGATATGAAAAACAAAGTGAGCTGGTGAGGCGTCAGGCGATCGATCGAAATGAACGAGATTCTGGTTTATTCGCGGCACCAGATGTTTGCCAATTGTACTCCAACAAAGGCTAGATAAAGTGAGTTTTGCTTGAGACCGCATTTTAATTTCTAAAACAGTTTTGTCACTCGAATTTCATACGAAGGGAAAGAAGCTAGTGTTGTTTCAGTTTGTTTTAGGTTAATTGATGTGTGGGATAAGGACGGGCTAATGTAATCAAATAACAATTGAAGCACTCCGTCTGTATGGTGGTATGTTTGAGTTGAATTAATTTCTATTGGAACTCTCAATAATAGTATAAATACAGTTTTCAAGTGTGATGTCATATGTAAGGATTTAAATGTCTTGTCTTAATATAGAAATGTTTTAACTATTTTTACTTGAAACTGAATTTACAGTAGAAAAGAAACAGCATATACATCATAATAACTCAGCCTAAGTTCAAAAACCGTGTCACACATACGCACACAGCTGTATTAATATTAAATCTGGCTTGATCTTATCTACAGTTTCATAACATCTTTTCGTTTAAAGAGACAAATTAACATCCATAAGACTGAATATTTATTTATACAAGATATAATATAATGAGTTTGACATTTCATTACAAGTCTGATCTTATTGTCGTATTGGAAATTGGCACCCATGGGATATTGACTTGCAGAAATTCAATAACAGCTTCCAAAAATAATATTCCTTAATATAATTTTTATTCCGAAGCTGTTTATGGAAAATTGTCTGAAATATATCCAGTGAAAATGGTAATTTAGGAAGCAAGAAAACGCGACATTGTGACAAGGGTAGCACCCCTTCGCATCAAAGGAAGTAATGAACCTATTTTGTACGAGATTTAGGAATTTAATTGACGCTAAATGTCAGCTTTTTCCCTTACAGCTCTTGGGTTGATGGGGCTCATTTCCTGGAGCTAATACACAAATAAACTTTGACGAGAACTTTAACTCTCAAACATGGTTTGTTTTTAATCCTTTTAACAAAACTACTATTTCTATTCTATCAGTATCTATGGGTTTGTGTGTGAGGGTTAATCGTTAAACTTATTGAACCTATTTTGAAAATTCCTTTGCCATTCGAAAACGATATTACTTTCGAAGCTTTCCTTGGCCATATGAAATAGTAACAACATAATTAGTCTCAAATTTATAACATTTAAAAGATGAAATATATGATTTATCATGAGCTAAATATTTGAATCAATCATTTTAAATTTAATAAATTAATATAAACAATTACGTCCATTTTATGTTTTAGAAATTTATTTTATCTTAACAATTCAAACTCGTTTCATATCACTCAATACAATTTACTGCTTCTATTTCTCGTTATTGTTCATACAAAACGATAAAACTTACATAAAACAGCAGAAAATGAGCCTGAACATGTCTAGATAGCGTCCTCACTATTGTTTTATAAAGTGTTCTGTCATGAATGAGCTTCGCACTTTAACATTAAAAAGCTAGAAAATGCAGGTTTATTTGAATGTTTAAAGAATTTTAATACAAGGCCTTGTGTCGTAAGACTAAGAATACAACATGGTCATTTTCTAGATACTTTAATTTGTGATACTGAATACGCTTAAATAACGAGGATTTAATACTTGTTCTATACTAATGTTATAAAGAAGTAAAGTTTGTGTGTTTGTTAAATTGTAAGGGTAATCTCGGGATCTACTGAACCGATTTTAAAAATTCTTTCACCAATAGAAAGCCACATTTTTGGCGAGTTTCATAGCCTATATAAAAAGGATTGGTAACATTATGCCTAACGAAGTGGGCACGGGTTATTTTATAAATATACTTTGATGCAGTGAATCTAAAAATCACTGTTTTTTATATTAGATCGCTTAATGTCTTAAATCATGGAAAGTGAAACGAGTAAGAATATGTAATAATATTTTTAATTAAATTGCAATTTGTAAGACCACCAAGTTTACGCTTTATTAAAAGGCACGAGGATTACCGTTGGGGTCTCGAGAGTTATCAAAAAATGTAGCTACGTTATTTGAATTATTTCTTTTCTTTTGAATAAAGAAGAAAGGTAAGGCTAAAAAATATTATAGAACAAAGTTCTGTTTGACAAGGATACGAGGTTTCATAGGACGGCGATCGGAAAAAGTTTTTTAGCCTATAATTCCGCGTCGACGTATTTTTCTATACGTTGAATAGCAAATAATGTGGGTACGAGTATTGGCAAGGGAGCTTTAGGTTGTGCATACAAATTGAACGCGCAAATGAGGTAAAACTGTTTTTACTTTCGCAGGTAAAAAACCTACAATGGCACGGTAATGGAAGTTTCTGATACGGCGGGGTAGCTTAACGGTCGTGTTACGTACTTAATAAAACATGGCGTCATCGCTTAGGGCGGAATTATACTTAGAGAATTTTGTATTGTAATAATTTAGGGCCGTGGCTTCGCATGATTACGTGTGAATTTTATGTGTAATATACATTAAAGTTTAATTAAGCTGAAAACAAGGGAGAGGTTTTGTATTTGTTTATATTTATGGGCTTAACCTTCGTCGTATGGAATGTGACCTGAACAGATAAGCTACTTTCAGTTAGCAAATTTGTTCACGACAAGATGATTCGTTATAAAAAAATTTCAAAATTATTTAAAATAAGTCATTTCACTTTAATTTTGGATCCACTTGTTTAAATATCATTAATGTACATACATTGTTTTGAACACCAACCTATTTAACTATACCATAAGGTTCGATGTTTTCAATATCACCAATAATCCATTTCATCTAACTCTAGACATTTTACTGGAAATATGTTTTCGAATAATAAAAACGTAGAAATTCTTATCGATATTCACGAGCTTACGGAACTTACTAAAATGTATATCCGAACGGGAAATATGGCTTCTCCTCTGGGTGGAAAATCGTAAATCCTGTTGTACACATATGTGTATATACCTGCTCATAGTATCGCAAACATATACGTATTCAAAGTTATAACGTTAAGGGTAAAAGATTAGCAGTACGTTCTTACATAACTGTGTAGTGTGAGCCGATTTAATCTTATTGAAGGCTTAAATACATATACTAGTATTACTTTTAACGCCCACCTTTTGTTCAAGACATAATATTATGTCTTAAATTTCGTAACCGTTTATGACTGCACATATAATGACGACCAGTCAGAAAAGGCTCGACTTGCTAATGTTGAAAAGTATTTTAAAAATTAAGAAAACATTTATATTTTATACAATAAAAAAACATGGTAACATATAGTTTTGAACTAATAAAGTTCAACAGAAAACCTTCTAAATCTTAAGATTCTTTGACGCCGATTAATTAATTATTAATTCGGGAGCTTACCTAAAGTTCCCTAAACACACGTTTCCTCTCAATGTAAGGTGATAAAGTAATCACTTAAGGGATCCCTCCGTTGTAATTATAGGTAAATGTGAGCGGAATTTCGTAAATCTATCCATCATTAAACGTGAAAGCTTGCTAATTAATGAATACCGAAGTAAATAGTTCTAACGTTCGATACAAAGTTCTTCAATACGTAAGAATTACATTTTACAATGCGATACAGCTATAAATGCCCTCTCAAGTCTCGTATCGGATTCTCAGCACGTACTAAACCAATACACTGATAATACTGGGGCGAGAGCTCCTGTTTTTCAATTATGTACCAACTACAGGCGCTGGTCTGTGTTTTGTCCGAACTGATTGTTTTAATTTGTCATCCGGTCGGGATAAAGTTACAGATTCGAATGGGATAGTTGAGAATATTACACGCTGGCGGTTTTTGTGAGAGTAAAATTTGTTTTAGTAGGGATCTCGGTGATTTGAAGATGAAAATTACTTGATGTTTGAAATGTTTCGTTATATAACGGCTTTTAACATCCGTCGTAAAACAATGTGTTTATAAGAACTATCATTACATGGTATGAAACAAAGTCGATTTCTTCTGTGTGTCCTTCTCTTCTATGTATGCTTATGTTGAAGATGGTGATTCAAAAGGAAGGTTTATGTGTATAATACATGCATAATATGCGTGCGAAGACGATGCGGGTCGCTAGTAATACTATAATATAAAGAAATAAATGTAAAGAAATATCAACACGGCAAAGATTTTGCTAGGAAACATTTTTGGACTGAGAAATATCGTTATTGTATCAGATTACCTAACGGTTAAGGAGGGACAAGTGGATCGAGGGGTCCAGGAAAATGATGTCGCAGTATAGACATTTGCGATACGTCGTTATAGTTTAGCGTACAAAAAATATACTGACAACCATTTATAAGAGGGTTAGAGAGATGGATTATATATTCTAAAAACATAAACCGCTCGAAAGTCTTTGAATTTTGAACTAAAAAAATTTCCCCCTTAATATTAATAGCTCGTTTACATTGAACAAGCACGGGTTATTCAATTAATTAATTATTTACAGAAAACAGATCTTACCTTAATTCGCGAAAAACTTGCATGAGGATAAACAGCAATTATATTTCTAGTGTTTTAACTCATTTTATACACCTAGGTTTATTGGTATAAAAGTTTTTTAAATTGGTATTTGTAAAGACTTTTTGCCTTTAATTGACATTAAAATTGGTTAGATATGAGATAATGAAAAACAGCTTCCCACATCATAAAGTATGTCAACTACCACGAATGTGTAATAGTACTGAATGCTGGGTTTCTAAGAAAAAAGTTTCATAGAATCCACAACAAAAGCTTTACAAGCTCGGAACTAATTTGCCGTATAAAATCTCTTTGTCTCCTTGTCCTACTTAGATATCTATATGATCAACAAACGAAATACTTACAAGAATGAACCTAGTACTTGTAATATATTATTTATCTATAATAATATTGTAAAGAAGTAAAGTTTGTGTGCTTGTTAAATTGTAAGGGGTAATCTCGGGATGTGTATCCCGAGATTTAAAAAAAATTCTTTCATCAATAGAAAGCCACATTATTGCTGAGTGTCATAGGCTATATAAAAAACCGAAAAGGATTATGAAAACATTATGCCCAACGAAGTGGGCACGGGTCAGCTAGTTTTAAATATTTTTCTAGTTTACTGAATTTCGGTGTAAATAAATGAAGAGCTTTAATTTAACTTGTTTAATATGTATTTTCTAGTAATAATAGTAGTAATCTGCGGGACTTTTTAAAAACGGACTTAATTGTAAAATTATGAGGTTTCGATTATTTTTTTATTTTAAATTCGTATATCAAAAATCGTACGCAAACTTCCTTTTTAAACTTATTAAAAGCGAAAATGAAAATAAAAGCAAAAGTTAAGCGATATATTAAACAATTTTGTCTCAATATTTCATAATGTTAAAACCGAAATACATTGTTCCAAATCTGTCCATTTTAGGAGCGTCGTAACAATTAAAACTAATTTAAAGCTTTCACATTTGTTAAAATAGTTTTTGTGGTTTTTAGCTTTTGTGTGAAAATTATACTTTGTTTTCGTAGTAACTATTGGGTATAATTTGCAGCATAGCAGTTAGATGAATTTTTGTTAACTTGTAATAAAAACGTTAGCTGTACATCCCTGTGTAATTTATAGGTTATATTGTTACTAGGTTGTAATTTGTATTGTATAACATCATCAGGAATATCAAAATAAAAATAAACATCAACTTAAATGGCAGGTATATTTAAACAAGTGCAGTGTTCAATCAATTTAATTAACTAAAGAATTGAAATGCGATATTCCTGTCGAAAATAGTTATCATCTTTCAAGTGAAAAATTGTAATAATAAATTATAGCTATAGATTGCACATTCAACGTGTTCGTTAGTGATCTAAATTCGGTTCCTGTATAGAATACTAACTCTAAAATATGATAAAATAAATTCTCTATTTTAAAGGCAATGCGAACTACAAAAACCCTACATTAGTACATTTTCATTTTATTTTCTTTAATCGAGTTTATCTTGTGGAAAACAATCCAAGTTTAAAAAAGGGAGATATATCAACTATGCTGTTTCTTAGCTTTTGATATAAATATGCTGTACTCGTAAAACATGTACTCTTTTCACTATTATGTTTATTAATTTTTATATTGCAAGAGGTATTTGCGTGATATTTTGCGCCTTACATACTTTCTAGGGTTTCCACTTTACAGTAGTTTCCTCTGAGCTACGAAATTTCTTATCCAATTATACAGCCTGCACTGCAGATATTTTACACTTTTGATCATTTTGTAAAATTATTTTTGATAATAATATTTTTTAAATTAGGATTTTATTTTTTTTAACAAATTTCGCGTTATAGAGTTTTATGCTGTCTGTATCTTGGCATAAATCTTGTACATGGATACTAAACCAATTTTAAATTTTTTTTTAAAAATATGACCAGAAAAATATCAAAATAAACCAGATTTATTTTTGCGGGAGTGAAATTTATGTTTGTCTAGAAACTATTATATAAGCTACATAAATGGTCTTACATTTAATACAGTACGTTATTGTTGCAGGAATTTAGAAAATATAGATGTTCTAAAGCCAAAATATTTTGTTAAACTTGGACCAGAAAGTAATTCAAAACGGAATCGCACTGGTTCGGTCTTAGATTGATGATGATTCAACATTTTATTTCGTGGAAGTGGGTCACGAATTGTATGACACAGACATGTATTAACAAGTGATTAGTTGTTCCATAACAGTAAATCTGTGTTACAATTCCGACGATAGAAAACAAGCTTGATTTCGCGAAACGCGACGTACTTTAAGAATGAAAACAACATAAATCTTTCTATTTTAGAGGACGATTTTCCTTTTCAAGTTTGGGACGGAAAATAATATCGTAAAAGAATAGTTCGTCAGCTCATTTTTAGTTAAAAGATTATAAAAGAAAGCACTATTTAATTTGAATTGGATCATATTTTCTGTTCTCAAACAGCACAGCATATCAATTCCTAACCACTTAAATATGTTCAAAAGTTAGTCTATGTAGAAAAGGCCATTTTATACTTCAACGTCACCAATTTCTTTAATATATATATACTAGCGCTCCAGCCCGGCTTTGCTCGGATATATAATGCATTAAATTAAGATCTAAGCTATCCTAACTTTTAAGTTGGATCAAAGGTGAAAATTTAATTTAAAATAGGTTCAGTAGTTAATGAGTCATAAGCGGACAAACAACATGAAACTAAATTTATATGTAACCTTAAAATATAAACCTTATAACAGACTTTACTTATTACCGTAACTAAGAACCAAACGCATCATTAGTATTGGCCGCAAAACGAGGTATCAACGGCGTAATGATCATATTATTCAAACACGCAAAAAATGGATCTTACCGTCTGTGATAAATGAGTATATGGCACGCAACTCAGCCTCGTATTCTTCTAAAGAAATGGCTGGTGGGATCGGGGGAACGCAGTCATCTTCAGGCGATCGCTCTGACCCGTATCCTTGGTCGAAGCCGGGGTCTTGAAGCTTCCATACCGGCTCTGCATCAGAACCTACAAGAATTTTTTGAATGTCAGACAACGAACTTGGAAAAATGAGTGTCGCTTGAATGTTAGTAATAAACTTTTTTAAGAATATCTTAGAATTCTACTAGCACATGTTCTATAATAAAATAAATGTATAGAAATTTCGTAATAGATATTTTTGTGGTAAAACACACGAGTAATAAATAATTAGCTGAGGTGTTAATGTGGAGGAAAGAAGTAGTAACCTTCCTTTGAAAATCGAATGCAGGATCCTCGACCAGTCGAAAGACTGACTTACGTTAGGACCCGTTTTGAGGAGTATGTTTGCGCTAAGTCTAGATTAATATCATAAGCGCTAGTAGTAGCAGTTGCTATATTGGTAGTAAGGTTTTTTAACGGTTCAGTATCCAATATAAAAAATAATGTGTACAATTTTCGACTTTTGTTAAAAATATTTCACTACCATATAACGAAAAAACAAAAAGTAACAAACGTAATGAAATCTCCTTATTGCTTTTTGCCCTTTTTGTCTTAAGTAATTTGAAGACTTCGCTTAAGAAGAAGCCTTTTACTTTGAAATTTCATCAAGGTTTAACGAAATGATATAATTTTAGAAAGGAAAAAAATATTTGCATTGCAAATAGGTTCTCCGAACTTCGGCGAGAATTGTTCTTAGTAATTTTTCTTTTATTCAAGTCTAAATGTGATTAATTGAATTGTGATTAAAAAAAATAATTGTATTTTTTCTGTTGATTGTATAATTTGTTTACTTCGGTTATTTGCAATTTTATGAAGAGTTCTGGAGCACTCAACGGATAACTAATAACAAAAGTGATTATTTAGGTCGATGCATCTTAAGCAAACAATTCATCAACTTATAGGTAATAGACAATACTGACTAAAGTAAATATGGATTTTTGTCGTAAGTAGGGATACAGCCTGCATTCATTATTATACTAAATATTATTATATTTCCTACGTATAACGAAACGATTCGCATATAATAAAAAAAAAATCAAAATCTAATGATAATAACTGATGCCTTAAATTCTTGTTACATATAATATTACAAAAATAGAAGCAGATAAATTATTAATAGACGAGAGATCTATTAGGTTTTTTTCAATACTGAAAAAGTAGGAATGAAATAGTGCTTTTTCTATTCCAACTAACGACCAAGTAAAATATCGTGTTGCGTGCTGCAGATTAGTTAGTCGGCTGTCTAGAATACGGCTACAAACATTGATTTATTCCAACCATGTACATGTATATTACCGACAATGTACAGGCGAATACAAAGGCTATTAACACATTTAAACTTTCAAATTTAAACACTAGAAAATTCAAATTGAATGGAAATGTAGCGAGAAGAGGACAAAATAATTACGTCATACTAATTTTCAAATTACAGGGAACCCTCAATTTCAAGCAATGAAATATTCCAGTGTTAAAACGTTTAATATAACTTTAATATTGTGTTAATACTTTTGTAGACTGTACAAGAACCAACTTTATGTGGTAAGAATAAAACAATAACTCGATACGATACCATTTCTTATAAAACAGCACAAATAGAACACTATGAATATATTTTCCGTAAATCTCAGTATTTGCATAAGTAGATTTAAATTTAAATGAAACTCGTTGTTCATACCACAAAACGTTTCGTGTTAAAGCATCGTTTGCTGTTCTACGTAGTTCGTCTTAAATTAAAACCTTTGATTATTTATTGTAAAATTATGAAAAATATCAATCGTGCTATCGTAAATTTTATAATTCCCACAATATATTAATATTCACTTTTTATAGTGTTACAAGGTTTTGTATCGACAATTTAAACATAAGATTATGTTATTTGGTATTAAAAAAATTGTCAAAATCCTGTAAAAACACGAATCTTTTGAATTTATTATACTTCTATTTTTCTACAGAATTTATAATACATATTTCGTTTCACAATACAAGTAAATGCGATATGTTCTAAGTCCAAAACAAATTGATTTTAAATTTTAACGTTGAATTCGCTCATTCGGACAAAATTACGATATACATCGTTAAGCGAACTAGCTTCGGAAATGGACAGAAATTTCTAAAAGGATACAAAGGTAAAGCGATTTGAATAACGCCGGAGCAATATCTATCTATCTACACTTCCATAGTATCGGGTTGGGATAATTACTCCTGAACAATAGAAACGTAATTAAAGAAACGCTTTCCATTCTCATTTTATTGCTATCGAAGCAATAATTTCAAAATTAATTGTATTAGGTACAAGGTTATAAAACAGTCTTCGTTCTGACCTTCCTACTTTTTACTACTTATTGTATTATTCAGTACAATCTGAGTCTCGGGGTTTATACCTACATACATATGAATAACAAACCACAATTTTTGTAACCATTTTTAATATGTCGTATTCAGTGTCGTATTAAAACAATTGACTAGCCTAAGCCACCAGTACAAACGGTTGCAGAATCGTTCTAATCCTGCAGTGAAACTGTGTCATCAAGAGGAACAAAAACTTTTACAGCTCAAAACATTTATAATATTTCCAAGGTCTCTTATATAGGTTCTATTTCCTAAAATAATGAAAACGTGATAAGCGTTACAAAAGAATCGTGTCGCCCTCGTTTACGGACATTTTTCACAGTAACCTCAATGAAAATATTTTTCATGAAACATTAACTTTTTCTGGGATTATACTAAGGTTGTGAAAATAACTTCACGAGATTATCACTTTTAATTATATACACTGATGTGTAAACGCACTTGATAGAGGTTTATAAAGTGATTTAATTGTTCTTTTGTTAAAATAAATAAATTTCATTTTAATCAAAACGAAAAGTATCACTTATAGTAAGACTATAATATATAAACCAAGACTACCAAAACCTTTTAGTCTAAGATTTCACAGAATAAAACCATTAAAAACTATTAAAATCTTTGAAGAACGAACTTCGCTACAAGAAATAAAGCTCTGAGGTTTATTTCAAACCTCGTGTTTGTTAGTTTTGGTAAAGTCTAATATTATATTTTTAGCACTAGACGTGTTTCTCGGTTCAAATTATACAATGCCGCTTTTTTATTTTTTTTAATGTACCTCGTTGCTTAATTACATCTTGTGCCTTACAAACTGAATATATTTTTCTAGTTTTTCATTTTCCCATAACAATTACTTTGCAGTTGCATTCAAATCAATATGTTATCGTATTTAACTGAACTGAAAATTAAACACATTCTTCAAAAAGCAGTATAAAATAAAACGATGGTTTATGAAGAAAATATCGCGACATATATTGCTTTAGCTCCAAGAAAAGGTAATTTTATTTCCCTGCAAAGCTACGTAGTTATTTATTTTTTATTACGACAAGCTAGCAACTCTAGAATAACGCGAATAAATAATCTTTTATACGTTATTGTTTCCGGCAACTGTTAATAGAAATTCGAATCATCGTATACGAGGACGACGATATTCCTTAATATTTAACATAAAATCTATCATACTAATAAATAAAAAATTAGATGCGTGTGAGTCGGGATGAGCCTATCGTTTCGTGTATCATAATTGAAATAATTGATTTCTATTAAAATGTTCCCTTTGTCATTTTAAAGATTTCATTATAAAAGTATTTTTAAGATTAACCCTTTATTTGTAGTTTACAGAAAATTTCTTTGCCAGTGTAAAAATATACAATTTTCGTTCAATAAATAAGCGTACGTGTATTAATAAAAACTTGCATTTTTCCACAACTTTGAGAGTCGAAGTGTTAAATTTAATATACAAAACAAACTTAGGTTTAAAACCTCAGAATGTCCTGATTTTAATAGTTTTTTATAGATTCGTCCCGTTTAGCTTAATTAATATGAAATATGAGGAATGTGAAAAATAAGGGAATGACATTTACCCAACTGTAACTGGACCGTACTAAGGAACTCTAGTAATAAATAGAATGGTATATCTAGTAGGTATCTACTTTACACAACGTGCTATGGAAATATTAACCTTCAGTAAATAAGATCAATGCAGTAATGAGTACTGATTATTATTAAAACCTTTTGAACAATCATTCAATACGATTGAAGTAGTGTACGTGAAATATTTGATCGAAACTTCAGATAACAAATATTTAACAGTTCTACTTACATAACGAGCGAGTAATATGCTCGAGCTATTTAAATCAATTTGATGTATTAAATTTGTAGCCATTTTATACTTAAACAGTTTTCATTTAAGTTATTTCGAATTAATTTATTATCTATAAATTAACCTTACGAGAATATATCACAAATTAATGTTAAAAAATGAACTCTACGCCCACAGTTTTAAATATTAGTAGTAAAGATTCCATAAATATTAATATATGAATTATTAAGTAAATTATACTACACCTGAGTTGGCGATTATATTTTGGGTATATAAAATATGCATTAGGAAAAATTTGTGAAATGTGTTTTAAACACGGCATGTAAGACGTGGGAACGTTTCTTCCACAAGCCAGACTTATTAAAATATATTAAAATGCACTGAGTCTAAATTATTCGATAGTATACGTCCCATTCTAAATTTCTTTAAACAATTCGCCCGTTTATGCGAAAAGGGAAGGCTAATTCCGTACACTAAGCATTTTGTAAAATATCTAGTAAATACTCAGACCGTTATAGTCATCACTCATGAACCATTTAAGTCGCACTGCGGGTGCTACTACTTAACTGATTTCGGGGTATTAAAAACAACGTTAATTACTGACTATTTACTCACCGGTCATAAACTCACTTTTAATCCGAAAAAGTGTTACCACATTGAAAAAACAAGCTGATATAACATTCATTCGGAACATATTCCAGTTTTATCGTAGTAGTTTTATAAATGTATTGGTTTGCGGTCGGCTGAGTAGCCTTGACCGGGTCGCGTTCGGAGCGCAGTCGTGACGTCACAGCCAAGTTTTGCTTACCCCTAAACCGGAATTATACTAACTTGTCGCAGTATGTTCTTTTATAGCTTTACTGCATTGTGATGCTAATACAAGATTTTACTGTAGTGTAGGCGCTAAAATATTTACATTTGAATGGCGTTTTTTAGCAATAAACGTTTGTATAAAGCACGAGGTTGTGGCAATTAGAATAATTAAAACATAAAAAATGTTACCATATAAGTATAGGGATGTACACTTACTTGTATAAAAAAAATTGTGAGCAAAACCCAAAGAGTAATAATTGCTTTGATAGAAAAAAACATTCTGTATAAAAGTTACCAATATACACTAAAGTCGGAATATATAAGCTTAGCTTATAAGCTATTGAAACATCTTTGTTCTTAAGAAGAGCCCACTAGTCTATCAACGTTTAACATCTCATTAGCAACTTAGTTTCTATTAGATAATACCTACTAAGAAGTAGTCGGTAATATAGGTATGAATAGATCTTATTAGGGCACAATAGTATTATATCAATATTTAATTGCTACTAATATTATAAATTAGAAAGTTTTTGAGAATGTACGGATGTACGTTTGTTATTCTTATAGGCAAAAACGGCTGGACCGATTTAGTTGAAATTTGATATGTAGATAGATGTTACCCTGGATCCCGGTAATGCCCCTGAAGCGGGAACGACGCGGGTAAAACCGCGGGAAACGGCTAATCATTATTATTTTTATGTGGTGGTGGGCAACTGGACAGAAGGTTCGCTTGATGGTAAGCGACCATTCCCTTAAACAGTCACAAAAGTACTCACAACTGCGTTGCCATCCCTAAAAATAACAAATATAAAATCATAAATAATTGTTAAAAAGCGGATAAAACAACTGACAAATATACAGTTTATCAGTACTAAAGCTTAATTTAATTATCATCGTTAAAAAGGCTTGAAAAGACAGAATAAACACACACCGATTTATCACAGTTTTTTCAAAGCCGTACACAGAACCAGTACTTAATTGAGTAGGTAGGTTTGCTGTTTCATAAAAGATCCCACACAGTAAAGTTAATATGCATTTATTTAAAAGCTGCTGGTCAAAGCTAAAGCAAATAAAAGACTCTACCTATTCACTAATATATTGAGAACATAGCTTTTAAAATTAGGTTAGCAAAATGGCTAAAAACTCGAGCTTCAAATGCCTACTAAAATGCATTTCGCATTGCACGCTTGAAGGGAAATCGTTGTGCCTCAGTTTTTGAGCTGAACATATACCTAACTTAAATAATAATTCATTTTCTCCTCTCTGTCTTCGAAACAAGATACGGTTGACGTAACTATTTTATTATATAAGAAAAATGAAAGTCTTTTACACAAATGCCGGTAAATCTAATTTAGGAAAGATGAGGAAATAATAATATTATGACTTAAACCAAAACAAATAGTCGCTCGGAAAATTCTCGAATATAATTGATTAAATTATACCAAAATACACAAAAGAAAGCTTTATCTGTAGTATAATTATCTAAAAGGCGTTCTCAAAGTCGTTGGGACCTCAAATAACAAGACGAACGACCCCTCTCGCGGCCATTAGGCCGTTTTTATCAGTTCATCCGATAAGACTACATACAGATTGACATCAGCCGCTGGCTTTTAGCTCTGTTTATTTAGGAGAATTATTTCCTAATCTTCTTAAGCGTCCTTTCAGTTACCGCCGCAAAGATTTGTTAATATTATACCTAACAGTACGAAAAATGTTATAAGGTATTATTATCGTGCTTTATCTGTTATTTGATAATACTTTTGAGTTTATATTTCAAGCTTCGATTTATCGGATATATTTTATGTCTTCGATATATTTGTTGAAAAATAAAATCCGGGTCAACACTTTCTGGACATGATGCTAGTACCCTAGATAAATTTTATATTGTGAAATCGAAAATAATCTTTGATATTTCATAAGCTAAAATCAAAGCATAATAAAGTACAGACACACTTTTTTATGTAAGTATAAATTAAAAGGCTATAAAAACCTGAGATACTTTTGTAGGGCACTTCAATTAGGCATTTTCGCATTAAAAGAACGGAATATTTTAATCCTGCCATCGTATTATTATTAAAGGATGATAAGGATAATGACATCGTATTTTTAAGTTATTTTTACATCTATAAAAATATATATTTATAAAACTGAAATTTAAATGAAGATGACATTTTATGCCATTAGAGGTTTGAGGGCGAAAGAGTTTTGGATTGTAATTACCGAGTTACTTCGCGGTATTGAATATTAAACTTCACCCCGTGAATTCCTTGACAAAGTTTTGGGATTCTTAATACATCATAACACAAAGTATTTTCTTTGGCTCAATTCTCGGCTAAACGCAGTACAGATTTTCAATTTCGGAAACGCTTGAATATCATAAATTTTGCCGAGCAGTTAACATCAACCCCACTTTCTCGGTTTCACAAAGACTTCACTTCAGAAGGGCTTTAATCGGGAGCTTTAAAATGTTTTCGCCGCCGCATACTTGAGAATAGCACTTAGATGTCGTACACTCACTGTACCTAGACGGGAAACTTGGCCGTATTAAGTTTATAGTACTCAAGTTGCTGGAATAGGATTTGGAGTAAACTGCTTTGCTTTTATTCTTTTCATGCGACACGTTTTGTGAATGCTTTTAAAGAAATTTGCAGGAAATTGGCGAATTTCGCTGAATAATTTTATGTTACGAAACCATATATTTAAATTTGAATGCCGTATTTATATATGTGGATTATGCAGTCTTCTAGTAAAATTATGTTAGAATTATTAGTATTGGACTTACCAGATTTAGATATTCTGTATCGTAAGCCGCGTCCTCCTTTGGGATGGCATCTGTTGTATGTTCCGAGTTCACCGTAGTTATTGTTGACGCGGCTGTAGTCGGCTAGGTGTCTGTTGCCGTCCAGATGGTTGGGGAGAGAGCGGTTCCAGCCCATGACGTCTCCGACGACGGAGCCGCATACTGAGGTGTGTATGGAGGACTCGGTTTGGCTCTTCGTCTCGCCATTGCAGAGGTCGCCGCTGGAGCGCGCGCGGCGGCCCTTGAGGCCCTTAGCGGAGTGCTGGCTGATATTGGAGCCCATTGCGAGGCGGGACCTCACAAGGGCCCCGCCGCCCGCATCGCGCCAATCGCCTGCTGATCCGCTTGTTTTACGATTACCCTCGTTTTGCTCTGTAACAACAACAAAAAGATATTGACTATTTTTATTGTCAAATAATTTTAAACTAACATTATATTTTCTTTATAACATTTCATACAAGCCTAAATTACTCTAATTTGAAATTGAAAAATGGCTCAATCAAAATATAATCTGGAAGAAAGGAACACGCAAACGATGACCTATATCCCAGATATGATACGGTCTTAATGATCTATTCAGCTCGGTTTTGGTATGGTCTCGGTTGCCTTGGAATAGCGATTATGCGAACAATAGACAGAATTCAATGCAAATGTTGTTCGACGATTGTTTCACTCTCAATGTTACAAATAAGGATTTAAGCCAATTTTAATATGCGTAGAACGACAACCTTGAAATATTTTTGGGTTTTTGACTTTTGTATAACCCATTGACTTGAACTGAATTTGTTTAAAATAGCTCTTGGAAATAATTATTTTAAAACAAATTGCACACTTTATATTCGCGTATTAAAAATGCTGCAGAAAACTAAAGGAAATGAAAACCAATTGTCCATCGTAAAAATCAAAGCACATTTATTTTGTAGTAAATGTTAATTTTAACTCAGCTTTGAAACGATTGCATCAAATAGTAACATAATATGGTATGACATTTAGGACGAGTAGGTACAAGTTACTACGTGTTAACGATTTACGTTAGTCATAAAAATCAATTAATGATTGTTTTAATTTTAATGTTAGTTGTAACAGAGCCCTATCAATAATCCTATGAAAAGAATTCATGATAACAATAAGATTTTTCAAAATTATTACTCACATTGCTGTAAGATTATATATTTCTGAATATTTTTATAGTAAAGCGCGAATATAATTCATAAGTACTGATTACTCAGTACTAAAATCTAAATAATACTATGGATTAGGTAATAAAATAATGTAAGCACTGCGTCTTAAGCCACACTCGCGCAGACATGCAGGCTAAACTTGACGACCTACGGATGGAGGCAGCAAAGACGGGACTTAAAATCAACACCAGAAAGACCCAGGAAATGAGGTGCGGGTCGACTAGCTCAGCACCGTTGATCATCGACACAGAAGCAGTCGAACGCGTACCTTTATTTACCTATCTCGGGAGCTGCGTGACAGAGAGTGGAGGAACCGAAGAAGACGTCACCTCGAGGATCGCCAAAGCACGGGCAACCTTCGCGCAACTTCTACCCGTATGGCAATCACGGAAGTTGACTCGGAGAGTCAAGCTCAAAATATTCCGGTCCAATGTGAAAACCGTATTGTTGTATGGGTCCGAGACGTGGAAGGTCACCAAAACCATTTCGCATAAGCTCCAGGTCTTTGTGAACCGATGTCTTCGCAGAATCCTTGGTATACGTTGGCCGGATACGATTCCTAACGCACTCCTCTGGGAGCGATGCCAGGAAGTCCCGATAGATCGTCAGATCAAGCGCCGCAAATGGAACTGGATTGGCCACACCCTCCGAAGGGATCCAACACATATTGCCAAACAAGCCATGGACTGGAATCCCCAAGGAAAACGCAGACGTGGCCGCCCAAAACAGACCTGGCGGCGTACTATCATCGATGAAGCGAAAGGCATCGGCAAGACCTGGAGTGAGGTGAAGCGAGCTGCCCAGGACAGACCGGGATGGCGACGCACTGTGGACGCCCACTGCCCCAGCTAGGGGATATAGGACCTTAAGTCAAGTAAGTCAAGCACTGCGTTATTACCACTTTATGTCTACACTACCAGAAAGAACTAATCTTAATTTTGGTAAAGCTAAGCTTTATATTCAGCTCAAACAGCTTCGCGATATATTTAGTTATTATTCCAAACAGTTAAGTACGTTCTGTGACACTTAAAACAGTCAAAACAAATGGATTCGCGTTCTTCAACTAATCCGGGTTGAGGAAACTTTGGATTTATCTACAAGTCATTTTAAAACTTTCCACCGATTTATGGCTGCAATTTATACTAAACTTAGTACATTTGAGAAACGTTATGTTAATTTATATATATTTGAAATTAGTTTTTATTGCTTTTTTCTGTTCTGTAAGCTTTATAAGTAAAGCTAAAGGTATGTATTGTACTACACAATACATTTTTTTCCAATCGTAAGAAAAGACAGTTTAATAACAATGATTCGGTTCTCATAGTATGTACATGAAACTTATTGTCAGTCAAAATATTATCTTAATATATATAAATCTCGTGTCACAATGTTTGTCCTCAATGGACTCGTAAACCACTTAACCGATTATAATAAAATTCGCACACCATGTGCAGTTCGATCCAACTTGAGAGATAGGATAGCTTACATCCCGGTATTGCCCCGGGAACGGGAACTATGCCGCGGGGAACGGCTAGTCTTTTATAATTATTAATAAGCTAATAATTATTAATAAATATTATTAAGCTTTATTTATACACTTGTTTTTAAGAAAAAATAACTCTTATATATTTAAGGTGAAGTTGAAAGTAAACAGTACAAAAAGAAGAAATCTACAGTGCGAACCCTTGACAACAAAATTTAATTGCTTTAGGAATCGAAAAGAGTTTGCAATCAAAAAAGGGTAAAGTCGTAAAATAATCGAAAAGAATCGAAAATCGTAAAATTTCATTTTACGGAAGCGAATGGTTATTGGTTCTCGAGTAAATTTTTAATGAAAATAACAGAAGCATTCAACGAAAATTTTAGGAAATCCTGTTACGAGTTTGAGATTTAATTATAATCATTACTTTTTTTTTACTAAACATTAAGGTAGGTAAGGTATTAATTGTATATAACTGATTTAAACGTTAAGATAATAATTGGGAACTAAAAGTAATACAAATCTATATATCTTAATATAATAATAACAAAAGAAACAATAATACAACTTCTATGACGCCTTATCGTTGTAAAATAGCTATTTAAATTGATTTCTGGGTTAGATATGTGACGACTTTTTTATAACTAAAGTAAGCGTCAGTAGACCAATAAGTTTTAATTTGCATGTGTTGTATTTTATCGATCTCTTCTTAAAGGTAAGAAATGTATCGATACGCAGAATCATAAGGCCATTAACATAGTTATGCAAGGTGCGATTTGGATCGTACGAATTCCGAGTGATAGCGGTTTTTGACAATATAATGGACGTTGCGTGGGTTCGTGAAGTTCGCGGAACCGTAGCTGTAGTTAACGGAGGAAGAGTTGCTATTACATGCTATGGTATCGAATGCAAGTCACGATACGATATGACTTTGATACGTTTATCATTTATATCCATTGTACGGAGGGTTACGCCAAGGGGTCAGGTATAATGCTCTACATGAAAAGGTATATTCGTTCGAAGACTAATTAAGATATGAGTAATATGCATGATATAAACATGTAAATTGTTTAATTTTCTAATTAACTACAACCTTTTATTTAAAAAGAGCAATTGTCACATTTTCTTGTCGATTTGTCTTTCTATGAACTACTTAAACTGTGCTTCATGAACTAATAAATTATTGGTCTGTAATGATACCATGGCGATCCAAGTGTTACTATATTATATAATGTAATACTTTCGGAGTTACTGTATACGGCCTCATGATTTGTCTTTTTTTTTAATGCCGCTTTTCTTTTCCAATTACTTTCCAATTTAACAAGTAATAGTTGAGTTTAAGAGTTGCTTATCTTTATCGAGTGGAGAAAACTAATATTCTATTGTTCGTTAGAAATGTGTGAGATATAACATGTGACTGTGTTTTATTATCAGAAAGTATGCATCATTGTTAGATTATACTTCGTTAAGTGTAGTTTTTCATAGACAACTAGTTTCCTATTATCGTGGTTTCATCCATTGATTACCTAATAATTGAGTTTTTGCGATAATTTTTGTATTAATATTTTTTATTAAATGAGAGAGAAGGCCAAAATTGGTTTATTTGATTAAGTTGGTAAGGATTAATAATCCTAATCCTATTACTATAAATTTGACTTTGATTAAAAAAAAAACAAACGAATTAACTTTTCTTAATCAAAAAAAAATATCAAGTCAAGCGATCTTTTTATCATTTCGAAATTTAGGTTGTTTCGGACAGATAAAGTTTTGTATGGCGTTATGAAATATTTTCATTATAATGAGTAGGTATAATATGTTAATAAAACTTATAACAATGCTTCCCAGGGAAATATGATTACTGGTATCACATTGCATCACGCTTGCAGTACAAGCGATAGCAGATAAGAATGCATTGAGCTACTTCAGACTTCAGACTACAATAGAAATGCACATATTATTATAATTTCGCAATTCCCTTAACAGATAACGCGTGCATACATTTCTCTTTAATTGTGCCTGCAATATTCTCATTACTTACCTACATTTTTTGGGCAACAACAAGAATACCTAAAAAATGTCGCAATTATAAGAGCCTCACGATTGCGTTAGGACCTTTCAAAAAAGCAATAAGGAAAGGCTGTGACAATGAAGCAGTTAAGGTTAGAATAGAGGAGGGGTGACAAGAAAAACATGTTTCTGCGTTGCTCCTAACGAAACGCAAATGCCTGTTTAATTTAGCCTAACCGAGTGACTGTATCACCAACTCACATAAGGCTTGAAAGTCGCTTGCAAAAAATGTAGCTCAACAGTACTGAATGAATCAATGAATCAATATGTACAATACTTGGCTAATTAATACCCAAATGGCTAATTTTTATACCACACAAACGATCCTGACCTGTGAGAAACGTCACAAATTGACAAACATTATCTATTCATAATATTATTAGTATAGATGAAGACGGAAACCATTATTACTAAATTACAACAGTATAAAATGAA
>JADANM010003811.1:6389992-6400054 GCA_026213755.1 Eurema hecabe | reverse complement strand
GTCGCATCGATGGTGTCTTAGGGTACCAAATGCACCGATTAGTCGTACGAAACTTCGTATTTGGCAACTCCGAGTAGACCCCCAGGTGACGCGCCAGTTCGTTTGCCCCCTCTTTATATATTATAAAAAAAACTTAATAAGCAGGTATTTCTATTTCGTTTGTCTTAATATTATAATTGGAAGTTAAAATATAGAATAATTTAAATTACTTTATAACATTTATTATATTTTAATGTACTTAACATAACATGTTAAATCAATAGTATTATGTAACAATATTTTAAATATTACTTTTCAAATTTACGTTACGGTTCTAATATCGTGTTACGAATGTTTTACGAAGGCTTTTACATATAATAGTTATTTTGTTTCTCACTAGAGGGCAGCATTATAATGAACAACTGACGCAACATTTTGAGTTCAAGGATTAAGTAAGAAACGTAATTCTTATAAAATCAGATAGATGGCGCTTCAAAACATACCACAAATTAGGGTTTGTTTTTGCCTGAATTCAGCATTAGGAAAATGTATGTTTAATAAAAGTTTAATTTATGTTTGTATTATCCACCTAAAGTAGATAATAGATTATTATGAATAAATTGGGCATAGATATTAATTATTAGTACTATTATTATAAGTCCGGACGACAAAGTTTGCATACATTTTTTAAAATGATTTTCTGACAGAGGCAGTAGGCACCTAACATAATAATTACGTAGCCGGATTACAGATTTGACTTTTTCTTGTTCATAAAAAAAGTGGAAAGAACTAACATAATTCAACACGGGAGATAAATCGTATTTTTGTTATCATTAATTTTAATGTACGTGTTACATCGTTTGTTTTGTAATTACCATAATCGTGCAACATTTTTAAAATGCAAGGCCAAGTTAAATGGTCAGGCACGATGACTGTAGTATTATTCTGATATTGTCTATACTCTATACTGTAGTGCGTTACATAAATTAACGACATATATGACAGGTTAACAACTGTCTGCCATAAATCAGTGGATAATGGAGAATTACTTAACATGGCCCTTCATGGAGACTTATTATCTTAGCTTAGAAATAGATGAATGGACGTGGACTAGTTGGAGTGTAATTGAAACATGTAAGTCTTAAATCATTGTAGTGATGAATGACTTGTGAATGTTTTTTTAAATACAATATGATTAGTGAGAGGTATAGATTTTTTTTAATCTTTATATTTTTTTTAGGAGTTTTAGCTCTAAAGCCATGTCAGCCTCATTATCAAAAATATACAATTATTACAACTTATTTACATATATCAATTAAAAACTTACATAAACATTTTGCCTGGCTTGATGCCGAGGTATAGATTTTAAATGCCGGGAAATTATGCGTTAATAAAATCGTTGAAAATTCATCTATTTTTTTTATTGCTTTAATTTGGTTGCTTGCCTGTCCTGGACAGTTGCAAAGCTTAGCGCCTCACTATTGCGTTGCCGACTTTAAATAGGTATAAGGAAAAAGGAAATAGTTTGGTACAAAAGGCAATAATAGGTTGGCTTAAGGAGGGAAGGGAAAAATAGGCGTCGGTACTAGTCACTTACGACGATATGTAATGAAATCTTTAATGATATGCCATAACTTGGGGCCAGTTTTTTTATGGGACCTGGGATGTGGTAAAATTCGAGCATGGCAGTGCCACCGAACAAGTTCTATTTTAACAAAAATAAAAATTGTTGAATCATTAAGAAACAAGATTTTGCATTCATCTTTTGTTTCAGAGACAATATACTTACGAATAAAGGCAATTAGACGAACGTCAAACGTGACGTCAAGACGAACTCGTGGCTTGAGGCGGTTCAGTTGCCATTCTTTATAATTTAAAGAATATCCCCATAAAGCTTAAATGTTGCCAGTTTTTGTAGAAAGACTTGGGATGGTACCACCCTTCCAAGATGAAATGTTATATTGTTAGGGATGTCATAGCGTTTTGTTTGATAAGTTGGAAAGCCCGAGACCCATTTTCTTTTTTTTATCCTTATTTAGGATTAAAGATTCTTTCCTTTACCCAATTTGTTGAGGCCGTGATGAAGGTGGTCACTTACCACAGGGCGAAACTCTAGCTCAGTTGCCCGCTATAGCTTATAAAAAATTAAATTAAAGTGCCGGAGTATTCACTATGACGTGTTCTTTGAATTATAAAGAATAAATATAGATCTTATAATAAATTCTTAAACCTGTGAGGAGATATTTTCCTTTAAAAATTTCCTCTACCATTTCTATACTGTTATTGTCTGTTTATGATATTTTTATGCAAATATTCTTTCTTTCGCCGTGTTGTGTCTTTCAGAATCAAATATACGAAATGTTATGTCAAAATTCACACGCGTAAAAGTGAACTTTGTTTATAAGGTACAATGACGAATCCATACAATGAATAATATGCTATTTAACCTTTTTTTTTGAGAGTTACCGTGCCGCGGTGCATTTTTTTGGGAATATGTAACGTAAGAAACGTCAGTTAGTTTCCTATAAACGAGCTGAAGTCTATTTACCTATTTACAGTCATAGTAGGTATATATTACAGTAAAAGATTTCCCAGAAAATAAAACCCCAGTAAAAATAGAAGTGCTACTTAGAAGCTAAAGCCAATAAACGGAACATTAATTACAAGGATCCTACGCTCAAGGGGTTCAAGACACGTGCGGCTAATAATCGCACGGAACGCACTATCAACATTATATTTATAATGTTAGTGTAGTAAAGGGGTGAGTTATATACATATAATAATAATTAATATATTTATTAATAATGATAAATGAATAAAGGTTTTATATGTACCCAATATTTTTTTGCTATGTAGTATAAATATACACGTGAAAAGATAATAGAAAATGGGTATGGACAAGTTGGTACAATTCTATTTATATAACGTTTTCACTTTTTTTAATGGAAAGTAAATTTTAAAAGTACATATTATGGTTACTTACCATAATGTTTGGAGCCGCTGCTTCGACGTTTTTCTCGCAACTTGTTCTTCACAATTCTGCGTTTCAAGCGACTTAGAACTATGTCCGCTTCGTCCACACTTTCTGAAGAAGATGTTCGCGTAATCTGCATCGTACAACTTACTGAATGTCGTCTTTCATTCAAAAGTCCGCCAGCATTATGTTGCCTTGCCTCGATCTCAGACAAACCACGTCGATATAGTTTTAAACGTTTTTTCATTTCCAAATCAGCCGCCACATCCGATGGAATATTAATAAATTCATTATCTGTTGTATTATCAGATTTAAAGGAGCGGCACGGTCTTTTGAAATTTAATTTAGGCGATTCACTACGCTTCGTAGCTTCATGTAAATTTTGTGGGGAATCATTTGTTTGCAGACGGTTTAAAGTAAACCAATCTAGATTAGAGCCCCTGCGCGCGGTTATGCTTTTTAGATAGGTATTGAGAAACGATACCTTATTTTGTGGAGGTTTGTATATAATCCCGGATTGGGATCGTTGGACGTCCACGTACACTTTTGGACGATCTTTTGTTATGTCCTCTGTAAACGATTGTGATACTTGTAGTCCTGAACATAATGATGCTATTTTTTTGTCTTCGAGGTGACAAGGCGTATCATTAATTGACGCAGACGTGTGCAAGTCAGAAGATTTTTGAAATTTATTTTCAAACTGTTTCGTTGTGCTATTTTCGCAAGATTGCTGATTTAAATCATCGCATGTTTCGTTATCTGAACTTTTGTAACTACTTACATCACCCTCTGAGATGAACGGTGTTGTATCAAGATATGAATTTAAACTATCTACACTATTAGTAATTGTAAGTTTGTTTGGAATGTTTAAAGAAATATTATCATTATTATTTACATTTTCAAGTTTATTATCTTTCTGTTGTTTTTGGATAAAACCAGCGTCATTGTATATTCTCGTGTAAATCCTGTCTCCTGCAATCGAGTTATGTTTTCGGGCAGGGTGTGTGTATATAATATGCTTATAATCTTTCTCGCCTAATGAATGGCTGCTCTTAAGAGATGATACATAATAATCTGAGCTCTTAATGGATATGTTTTCATCGTTTGTTTCCACAAGTAAATTTCCTCCGCTGTCAAAGAGCTGAATAGTCGGAAACTTGATCCCAGGAGAAAGATTTCTCGTGCGCAATTCCCATTTTCTCTGAGTTGGCTTTCTTAATTGAATACGTATCACATTGTCGTCTATTAAAGGACCATTGCTATCACTGGAGTCTCCTTCTTTCGACATTTCGCGGTTTTTTTCCGGTGTGCACTCCACATCTGCGGTAACGAAGCACTAAAAATATTAAACATGCCAATATTATTATTATACAACACTAATTTGTTTGTTTACAGTCAGCTGTAATAATTTTGGCATCGTGCCAAAGACACGTTTCTGTGGCATTCACTTTAAAATAGCACGAATGTCAGGTTTGTTTTTCAACACACACGTGACACGGTATATAATATTTGCAAAGAATTCCTGCTCGATCCATAACAAGCGAAGGAAAGGTGGTCAGTGAGCAAAGAATAAAGTAATTCCGTAGTTAGCCGCACACTAGGTGATGTCGAAAACGATTGCATAATCCATGTGTTCTAAGTGTGAGTATCGCACAGTAGCAGGGCTCCATGTTTTGCGCCGGTATTGGTTTACGATCGCGGCGTGTGGTCGATCAACAATCGTATAAATGACCCATATTGGGTACGCGGTAGAGGTATCGATCGATATCGTTCAAAGTTTAATTGACGCGGAACGCGAGCGCGTAGGATTTTGGACGTCCGCGTCTCCGTTCATTTCTGCACTGACAACGAACAACTAAATAGACCCGTGGCACTATTAATAGTGAAACGCGTCGACAATCTGGCTAGCTCCCCTTGAACCTAGCACGCGTAACAAACATAATCTCGGTCTACGCAACTGTTTACACTGACACAGATTTTCGTGTGAACGCGCCGTGACCATATGGACTCTTGACCAATGAATATTTATCTTAGGTGCCACAAAAACCGTATCAAAATAATATAAAGTTTGCAAGGATTACGTAATCAAGCTGCCTTTATTGTTCTTGCACAAAAAATTACTCGTATAAATTTTCGGAATTTTAAAATACACCTTTTTTACGACGTCTGTTATGAACAGCGTGGAGTTTTTAAATAAATAAAGACACCACAATCAATGGATGTAAAATTATGTATTTTCTATAATTAATTAAATTTGTTTTTCAAAGTTATATATAACCTATAAAATAAACTTTAAGCCTTTTTGTAACGTCATTCTAAAAGTTATCATTCTTAAATTTAAGAATGCAGATAAATCTAATGTAGGTATTGCTCGTTAGTTTTCAATGTCCCTTATTTGTGAATTGTGCGTCACAGTTACCTACTTTAAAACCAAGGTTTTCAAGGTAGTTTGTATATGTTTATCAAATATAGTCTACAGTACAAATAACTTTCTTGTATATATTTCATTATGGACTTAGTTCTTGTCTACACCCATACAAATTCTTACACCTAAATTGGGCAAGAGATATGTCTTATACATTTTTGGCAACAACATCCGGCCCGTACAATTAACACTGCATAACATTATTATTACAAACAAACAAAACTTCATTGAACAATTTTACGTAATACAAGGAAATAATGGTTATATTTGGGTGGCAAATTATAGGAAATAATTAAACTTTTAGACATTGTCGTATTATGGGACGAATCGTTAAAACTATTTGGCGTGTCGCAAATGGTCTCACGTCGGCATAGATCTGTTAATAGATACTATTCATCTTGTCACTAAAATCATTAATTATATAACTGTAAAGTCCAAGAGCATTGGTAGGTATTGTTACATATTTTAAAATATCGCCTTCTAATATGCATCATTTGTCAATACAACTTAACACTCAAGGTTTATCTATACTCGTACTTTATTATTAGTCTTTACTCTGTGTAATATGCATTGATTAATTACACCACCCACCTAATACAATTAAACAGCTTTTCCGTACCACAGGTTGCCTGTAAGAAATCACTAATAGTGATAAGGCCGCCTATTGTCAAAACACTATTTGCTATATTTTTATTTCTAGTTTTAAGGTGTATTGCAGTATTGTACATAGTATATTGACATTAAAGAATTTTTATTATTGTTATTATTAATCTTATAATATGGCTTAAATCTTAATTTAATTTATCAGTATTTCTGTATTTAGATTTGTAATAATGTAAACAACTAAAGCACTTTATCTTTTAACTTATGAAAAAAATGTTCTTACATAAGGTATAAAATGTATTCCAAACAATCCACCCATTTATATATGTAGTTCTATTATTTCGTTATACTATAGAATATAGGCCATTGTAATAACTTCTCCTTCACTAAATATATATTTGTCGTTATTCCAGTACATCTTACTTATAATGATGTCAAATAAATATAAAACAACCATTAAGGATGCTATAAAGATATTGAAACATTCTGATCTGTACGCTGTTTAGCAAATGGGTAGGTATGATGAGTAAAATCGTCTACATAATACATATTTCATTAATATTGGTATCAGGGCTGGAGGGTCACCGCTCCCCTGAATAAACAACGACATTAAAAATGGATTAAAGACACGATCTCGTAATATTGGTTTGCTAAATCTTCCTTACCCACTTCTCTTATAATCCGCAGCAATATTATCGAAATGATTCCCGCTTAAAGTGGGATTAGTGACAATCTACTCATAGGGAATATTCTTTAGTACGCGATTATTAGACATTACTAATATTACAAATGCAAAAGTTTGTGAGTATGGATGTTTGTTATATATTCTTTCACACAAAATCAAGTTAATGGATTTGGCGGACACTGCGGATTGCCTTCAGCCGTTCTCCGAGAGGAGTGTCCCGGATCTTGCTAGCACAGGACAACACCCCTCGACCGGCCGGTCTAATTTAGATTAGGTCTAATTTTACTTCACTTAATGGAGGCGATCCGACGATCTGAAGCACCCCCCAGTATATTTGATCCTGGTTTAGCACATAGGATACCATTAATCCCGTAACAGCCCAGGGAACGTAAATTATGCCAGTAAAACCGCGTGGCACGGCTAGTATTAACGGAAAATTCTTTAATACGCAATTATTAGACATTATGTTTGAGTTGTTGTATGTTATTATGTAGGAATATACATTTTTTGCTATACGAGAGATCGCAGACGGCGTTGTTTCCTTAAAAAAATATTTTGATTAAATGAATAAAAATCTTAAAGCAGAACGAATTAGTTCAAGATGTCTTTTAAATCAAAAGGTTATGTCGTTAAATTAAATAGCTCTAAAATTACTAACTTTAGTCTAGAAGTTTCATTAATCGCATTTACGCAATCAAATTAATTTAGTACGCTGACGCGAACGCTCCTAGCAATAAGAAAAAGCAAAACTTCGTCGATTTGCAAGGCTTTTAGAAAAAGTAGGCGTTGAAATTGTTTAATGTTTATACTTAATATATTTTAAGTTACTTTGAAAGGACTGAGATGATTTATAGCGCTATTATGTATTACGTTGTTAACATTATGTTGTAGGTGGTAGAGCCATGCCGTAAGGCTGATTGGGCCGGCTCGCACCGGGGCGGTACCACCCTCCCACAGAAAATCGACGTGAAGTAATGGTAACTCGTTTGAGTTACCATTGCGTTTCGTACGGTGAGTGGGAGTGCCGGGGCCCATTTTCTGGATTGGTTGCAAGGGAGGAATGGGTATTATCCTGCTCATTCCTCCCTTTCAACCAATCCCCTTCATAGACCTCCCTCTAGTATGGCAGCGGTGTCACAAATAAATCTACCCCAGGAGGGTACCAACACAACTGTTGGAGAATCCCTCCCTGGACACCTTAGTTCAGGCTGCCCCTCGTATTCTGGGGGGGGCAAGACAGCGCTCTATGTTCGAGGCTCAAAAAAAAGGTTGTCCACGGCAGCCCCTTCAACTCTATGTCTTGATTTCTGTAACATTAGGGGGCTTCATTCTAACATCAACGCCGTCCATTACCACCTTGAGACGGCGAAGCCGACCTTATTTTTTCTAACCGAAACGCAGATATCGTCTCCCTCTGACATCTCATATCTTCGCTACCCCGGCTACTCCTTGGAGCATAAATTTTTGCCCCGCGCCGGTGTATGCGTTTATGTCCGAGACGATGTCTGCTTTCGTCGCCTCGACTATCTTGAAGACCGGGACCTATCAATTATCTGGATACGTGTAGACAGCGAAGACCACCCACGCGTCTATGCGTGTCTATATAGGTCCCACAGCGGTAATTCAGAATCTGATCGACTTCTCGAGCACATCCAAATGGCCTCAGACTCCGTACTCCAGCAGATCCCCTCTACTGAAATCGTCGTCCTCGGCGACTTCAATGCTCATCATGCCGAATGGCTTGGGTCACGAACAACTGACCACACTGGGAGATCTGTTCACGCCTTTGCTCTTGCATATGGTCTTACACAGTTGGTGTCCTCGCCCACGAGAATACCGGATGTACGTGACCATACGCCTTCACTGCTGGATCTTCTGTTGACCTCGCATCCGGATGGCTATGAGTTGCATGTTGATGCTCCCATCGGTTCATCCGACCATTGCCTTATCCGGAGTACAGTGCCGATCTCACGCTCCACTAGGCCCCAATGTGCGGGCACCCGACGCGTGTGGCACTATAGGTCAGCAGATTGGGACGGGATGCGAACCTTCTTTGCGTCCTACCCTTGGAGTGGAGTTTGTTTTAAGGCGAATGACCCTGATATTTGTGCCAGCTCTGTTGCCGATGTCGTGCTTCAGGGCATGGAATTATTTATTCCAAGCTCTGCGGTTCCCATCGGTGGCAAGTCGCAGCCATGGTTTGGTCGGTCCTGTAGAGCTGCGTCCCGTCGTAAGCGGGACTGCTATCAAGCCTGGGCTGACGCGGTCAAATCGAAGGGTCAGAACGCCAATACCTTGAAAAAGGAATACAACTTCGCATCCAGATCCTTCAAAAGTGCTATTGCAAGAGCAAAATCGGAGCATATTGCAAGATTTGGAGAGAAACTAGCCCGTCTTCCCTCGGGAACTAGAGCTTTCTGGGCGCTCGCTAAATCTGTGCAAGGAAACTTCTGTAGGCCATCCTTACCATCACTGCGCAAGGAGAATGACCTGTTGGCGCATACGGCAAAGGAGAAAGCCGATCTCTTGGGTACTCTATTTGCCTCCAACTCGACTTTGGATGACAGGGATAACTCACCACCTACCATCCCGCGGTTTGAGGGCTCCATGCCCGAAGTAAAATTTACGCATAGTACTGTCCGTAAAGCCCTGTTTGCCCTGGACATCAATAAGTCGAGTGGCCCCGACGGTATTCCTCCTCTTGTGCTCAGGACATGTGCTCCGGAGTTGGCACCAGTTCTAACGCGTCTTTTCCGGCTCTCCTATTCCATCGGCGTTGTCCCGAATTCATGGAAGACAGCTTTAGTGCACCCGATCCCAAAAAAAGGTGACCGCTCTGATCCGTCCAATTATAGACCCATTGCTATTACCTCTTTGCTCTCCAAGATAATGGAATCCGTTATCAACCGCCAGCTCCTCAGGTATCTAGAGGATCACCAGTTGATCAGTGACCGTCAGTACGGTTTCCGTCACGGTCGGTCAGCTGGTGATCTTTTAGTTTACTTAACACATCGATGGGCGGCGGCCATAGAGAGCAAGGGCGAGGCATTAGCAGTCAGTTTGGATGTAGCGAAAGCCTTCGATCGGGTTTGGCACAAAGCGCTTCTTTCGAAGCTTCCTTCCTATGGGCTTCCTGAGAGATTGTGCCAGTGGGTTACCAGTTTTCTTACGGAGCGCAGCATCAAGGTCGTTGTCGACGGTTTTTGCTCGGACTTAAAACCCGTAAATGCTGGTGTCCCACAAGGCTGCGTTTTGTCTCCCACTCTGTTCCTTCTGCATATAAATGACTTGTTGCAAGTTGACAACCTTCATTGCTATGCAGATGACAGCACTGGTGATGCACTATACACCGGCCAACGCACTCTTTCTCGGGATCACGTCGCTGAGTGCCGGAAC
>JADANM010003811.1:6365404-6379020 GCA_026213755.1 Eurema hecabe | reverse complement strand
ACTAAAGGGAGGTCTGTTATTTAATATTTCTATTATTAAATTAGCTACGTTCGTAACAGAGTTATAAATTATAAATTTGAACGTCGAGTTAATAGTATTATTTTAAGTGTTCTATAAAGGTATCCTATCCTATCCTACTAGTATTATAAATGTGAAAGTTTGTGAGAATGGATGTATGTTTCTTATTCTTTTACGCAAAAACGGCTGAACCGATTTAGTCGAAACTTGGTATATAGATAGGAAGGGAATAACACAACCGCTATAATACACATAAATAAAAGCAAAGTAAGCTTGAAGCTTCAAAACAGACTTCAACTCAATGATAGAAAAGAACTACATAACCAGAAAATATCACACTCATGGTCTGTCACGAGTACATTCGCAGACAGATAATACAATTTGATACGTGGAAGGTAAAGTGGGTTGACGTCACTGCTATTATACCTGACATGTCGCCATTGAAAACTGAATATTCACCGAAATACGAACCGAATACGGTGTCGCTCAAAGAAAGGTTTATTTAAGATTCCACTAGCCCATATTCATAGTCGACCTTAACGAATCTTCTGTAGAAATATGTAAGCAATCGTTCAAAGAATTTGACAAACTTCTATGTGAAAATAGCCGTTTCTAAAAACGCATATTTTGATTTGAACTTTTATATTCAGACACTGTCAAAAGAAACAAAACCGCGTAAAACGTATACATACGCATATAGACAAAAACTGTCTAAGGGGTATATTTCAAACTAAAATTAGGTGAAATGGTGTCTCATGCAAAAAAAAAAATCTTTGGTGCTAAACCTTTTGGTGGCTGAGCCTACGCTTGTCTGGTTTATTTAATGAAAGTAGATGAATAATAAAATTATATTATTGAAAGTAAAGGACTATAATAAAATATAATAACGTTAAACAATATAATAATTGTGTCTTACCTATATTTAATATAGTTATTACAAAATATAAGCAGATTACCAGTGTATTTTCAAGCAAATTGCCTACAAATAATGCATGCTAAGATTTATGTACGGTGAATATTGATTAGGCTAAAACCCATAACCGAAGCGCTTGTGTGGAATCCATAATTGAATAGAGGCATGCTGTCGGTATAGCAAGCAATATATCATGTGGTTAACAAATAAAATGCACCCGTAAATTACATTATTATCTATTAATACTAATTTTATTAACTGTGAGTATATTTTTTCTTGGTGAAGGCTACGTTTAGTAATAAGGAATATGCATATATTGTACTATTGCTGCATTTTATTGTTGCATATTTTATTTTACGGATATATTTAAATGTAGTGTTAGTCTTATTCAGACTTACGTTCTACATGCCATGGTTTAGTTATATTTTCCTTGATTTTAAGAATCAATAGTAGAATAATATTATTGATTTATTTATTATATTCTTATAATATTATAGTGTCCTAAAATACAAAGAAACATAATTTTTAATTAATAAGAAAATTCTCGTACTTACGACAGTGAAAAAGAATTCTAGGAACCGTACTTTTTAGTAACATTTTCGCATTCGATTGACAATAAGAGTGACCTTTGAATTCTCTATTGATTGGTAAAAATAAAAATGAGTGACGTTGAGGTTAATATGCTTTGTCAGTATCGTTATAGGTTTACAGTCGCCCACTCGTTTCATCGGTTTCCATGAATATTGGTCGTTACAGCTACACTCAGCTAACTGAAAATGAATGAAAGTTCCGTGTATTTTCACTTTCGTTTAGGATAGACATTTCGCACTTGATTTTTAGAAACGTGATTGAATTAATTGATCTTGCTACAAATATTCTTTAAAACAAACAAAAAGAACATTTATTACAGAACATTTCATTCAAACATTTCACAGGAAAATTAAAATTTAAAATAAAACAAAAAATAAATAAAGATAGTCAATGTGAATGATACAATGTTGCTCTTCGGGTTTCACTCTGTATGTATTTGTACGCTTAGAATTGTTTTAAAAAAATGTACATAGGACTAGTGCCTGCTCATACAATTTGTGACTGCTCCGTGTGTTCAAACTAAATAATATTTTTCCGAGAATATTCCAGTAGTTTTCGGGTATTACGGGCGCCCAGATATTCTCGGACTACAGTATTATACAAGGTCTATTCCTCAACCTTCCTCGAAGGTTTATGAATGGGGTCTAATTGTTATAGGCTTACGGAATCACGCTTAAGTGTGAGGTTCGTGATTTGACCGTTAGATTACAAAGACCGGGGTATTATACGCATCGAGGGTGTAATAGGTACGTAATATAAGCTTGAGAGACACACCATTTTCTTCCGTGTTTACGGAATGGTGAAGTAAATGATACGTTGGATAATGGAACCATGTTCATTCACTTCATATTTTATACACTGCACAATCGTTTAATTTTTTCGATGTAAATTTTTGAGTTTTTATATAAAAAGTTATGGTATTAAAGTTATATAATAAGCTTTAAAAGTTGATTGAGATTGAAACTTAGCAGCACCTTTTAAAATGTATTTAAATTATTCGGATATTTTGAAATATGGCAACAATATCGTCACAGTTCATAGCTGTAAAACTTAACTAGATAGGTAAATAAAAAAAAAACCTTAGTTCTATTTTTTTAGTATTTTAAATGCAAAAGCAACCCGTAAAACTTTTCAATTACTCAACGTACATAATACATATATGTGACGGGAATAAATCAAGTACATAACAGCAAAGCTATCACAACAGGGAATTGAGTTCCACGGAGTTCTATAAATTTCCCCTTGCAAAATTCTCGAAACAACGCGTATGACAAAGGACTGGCATTCAGCTTGCGATATATCAAGTAACGAAAATAAATAAATCATATTACCGGCCAGGTTGTGAGGATTGTGGAATAGTATGAATTGTTCGTAACGTTAGCTTCAGTTATAAATGAACTCGTATGTTCCTGTTTCTGCGACAATAGTGTTAAAATATTCCTTATTTATTGGCCTTTGTTTGAGCTGTGAATGCTTGGGTGTAGACGGGCGTGAGGACAATAGCGCGCTACCTAGGCGCTTGTGATAGATTACTTATCTTAGGAGAATGCCTTTTGATACTCCAGTATATATTAATATGTATGTGTACATGAAGGTATACGTTAGATATTATATTGTTGTATCAATACAATTACAGTAGTTAGGAAAATTAATGTCGAGGCCTATTCATGTTTTCAAAGAAATTATTTGATTAGATATGAAGAAAGTTTTGAAAAGGTCAGTTAAGCATCAACTTAAATGAAGTATGTTTGTATGTTTTACATATACAGTAATGTTTATTTAACGATGCAACAGAAAATGTTGTTATTAAAAGATAGTCTAGAGAAAAAGTACTTTATCATAATACAAAGTAATATATTTAATCTTTATTATAAATTGATAGCGTCAACATTTATTAAAACACCTGTTTATCTAATAAATAGTAAATAAAGTAGTATTTGTAATTTGTAGCTATTTTATTTCAAAGTTTGAACAAAACACAATCTCGTACAAAGGAATAAGTTATTGATTCCACGCTGTTGACAGGAGGAAATGTTTCTGGAACTTTCCTTGCATTGTCAACTGCGAGTGACGACTCTTTGCACAACTATTATAACTGAGCGTTATTTTGACGACTTTATAAATATTATGATACAATGATATTTGTTAAAAAGTTAAGTTAATATGTTTATAAAAATAATTGTTATTAAATGTTCGAGATTGAAGAATACACGTACCCATTTTTCTCTTCTCACTCGCCTTTTTCCCTTTTGGTCACAAATCCTTCCCTTTTTTCGACGACAACGCCATTGAGAGGAACTTAGCTTTGCGACTGTTTATGGGCGGAGGTGGTAACTTACCATTAGGCGGACTTCCAGCTCACTGGCCCACCATCTCAATAAATAAATACTTTCCCAAAAAAATCTTAATTCTACGTAACTTATCTCGATATTCTCATAGCACGCGATCCTATAACCCAACTGAAACTAACAGTTTGACGAAGTGATAAAGCACATAAGTTATTAAATTAGAAGCGTTTTCCTTGGGACGACAATAATTCTGTTAGCTACCTTAATACGTCGTCGGCGTCCGTTGATGGTTTTCCGATTCTATTAACCACAAGCGGGTGAGCGTTGATTAAGCGGAATGGTAAGGAAAACGCCGTTAATAGGGCACATTTTTCTCAGAACACCACTTTTTAGGTAAAAGAACAAAGTGAAATGAGCTGATTGAATATCTACGGTTAATTAAATAACATTACATTATCGGAATTTTCTTTAAGGTAAGTGGATGTCTAAAAAAATGCCTCAGTACCTACCCGGATCCAATTTTTAAACTTTTAAAGTTAATACGGTTTAAGAAATACTTGAAAGAAATCCAGAGATTATCCCACTACCTAGACATGGTAACAAACAAATTTATTTGACCGTAAACTTTTAGCTTGTCAATATAAGGAAGCTCACAAAAACCTATATTATTTAAGATTTTTTAAATCGTGTGACGAATAAAACACTCGTACTCAGTAAATACGAAATATGGTGTTGGACTATAGATAGTAATCAAATGCTACATGTCAGTATAATTGAATCTCGGAACTCAGTTTTAACTCGTTCCCAACTTCGCTTCGAATGCTATAAGTCAATTAATTACATCCTAGTCATAAGTAAACTGTAGCATGAACTGGTGTATTTTTTGCTTTATCTATATGTATAGATATATTTTTAACGATGTTATCGAGCTTTAAAAGAAGAATTCTTTTAAATTCCTATCTGTTTCTCTTTTTAGCAAACTAATTTGTCAGCTGGGTAAGAGAGAAAGAATAATATAATGTTTATATTCTCCATTATTTCTTGGTAAGTTTACTGTTTAATATCTATTGATCCGACTACGATGAAGCTAAAATGAAGAGCAGTTTTTACAGTCAATGTTTGTAAGATTCTATCTATATTTGTAATTATTCTATATTCTATCTATATGTATTTGTAATGGCTGAAAGACGGCTTAGAAATGAATATATCAATAAACAATTTATTGTTAGTAATTATTATACTGAGGCTTGGCTAGTATTACTATAGTATATATTCATATCCATACTAATATTATAAATGTGAAAGTGTGTTTGTTTGTTTGTTTCTCCTTCATTCACGCAGTAGCTAAGCAATCAATCGACCTGATTTTTGGCATACATTTAGTTGAAAATATGGAGAGTAACATAGGCTACTTTTTAACTGGAAAAAAGGGTTATAAGCGGGGAAGGGGAGGGGTCAAAGTTTATATGAAAGTCCACGCAGACGGAGTCGCGGGTAACAGCTAGTTTTAAAATCCATAAAATTGAAATATTTGCACCATTTCTACGTTTCAGAACTGAATGCAACTGCTTTTTCCATTTGGCCATTTTAGTGATAAAGTGTTTTGTTTACAAATGATACGTGTAATTCAAGTGATCCACTTCACACCCTCGTCAATTGGACGGTCGGGTAAAGTGCGTACGCCCACGTACAAATATACGTTCGTCTTACGTCAGTTCGGATAAGGTTTTTGTGTTAATTACTGAGCGCGAATTTAATCGTTCCCGAGCTATATGAAGATTGAGGTTGATAGATGATTGATTAAGAGAATAGGAGAAGCTTTCGATAGTAATTTCTTGATACTTCACTAAGTACATAGTATAAAACGAAGTCACTTTCTTCTAGAAACCGAATACATTACTTTTGAATCACTATTCAAGATGAAAGAAAGTATATGTTTAACTAAAAAAACAGCGAGCGAAGCCGTGGCTTGTCGCTAGTATTTTAATTAATATTAAGTGTACATACTAAGGGATTGTATATTTTTTGTAATAATAATCGTAATTATTATTTAAATTAAATATTACAAGCGTATTCTAAAAAATACTTTAACCCCCGACCAAAAGAAGCAAACCTAATGTCCTCGAAGACGTGAACCGATTTCCACCAAACATAGCTACGAACACTCGACAAAAACCTACCTTTCAAACAAAAAAACCGCTCCAAAATCGGATCATCCGTTTGGGAGCTACTGACACACACACACACACACACACACACACACACACACACACACACACAGATAGACACGTCAAACTTACACCTGACCTCGTCGTTTATGCGTCGGGGGTTAAAAAGTAAATATTGCTTTTTTCGTTACGCTTTAACCAATATTTAACACATATTCGTAGTATAAATGCAAATAGGTGAGCTCACTTTAAAAGGATACATTAGCGAAGTATTCATGACTTGGTAAACTTATTTGTTTTATAATGAAATTGATAAATGAACCGTAAATATATGTATGAAGGGGGAGCTTCATCAGTAAGTGGTCTGAAATTTACGTATTCTAATACGTAAATTCGAGTATTATTGGTGATTTTGGCTTAAAGGTTCTATTGCTGTTGAAATTAAGACATTGTATTTTTGATTTGATAGAAAAATACATTTAATAAAAAAAAATACACTTCACAAATAATTTCCTTATTTCAGAAATTATGTCTTAACGTATAGTATATAAAAGTATCAATTTATTTATACGAAAAAAATCCTAATAAAAACCTAGAAAAAAATATCAAGTACTTTAAGCACTCTTTAATTTTGTAACATTGAAAATGATTGCGCTATTTACGATGCGTTCAAGAGGGCTTTAAGTACGGTGCGTGAATCGGTGTTTATAAAGCTCTCGAAGGTACGATTTTTACTGCATTTTTAATTTAGTATGGCAAACTTAATACTTAAAAAGTATTCTATAATAAAATATTATAAATATAAAGTGTGTGAGAATGTATTTATGGGTGTATATTTGTTATTCTTTCACGCAAAAACTGCTGGACCGATTTCGTTGAAAATTAGTATGTTTACATATAGGCTTCTTTATACCCCGGAATTTTTCTGGAAACGCGAACAAAGCGGTTAAAACCGAGAGGCACGGCTAGTTTTTAATACATCTAACTGCACTTTGATGATAAGGATTCTTTAAAAGCCGGTGATTCGCTCCAGAGCTGTAAAACACTACAAGAGTTTATTTATAGGTGGCGATGACCACTTTCTATCGGCTGCTCTTTTGCTAATAGTATATATGTCTTAATTTTTTTATAAAAAAATTTAAAAATAAAAATAGTGTCAGTTACTTTAATTACATTGAAACCCAACGTTGGTGCGTAATTGTAAGCAGTTAACGTATTTTTTTTATTCCCACACCTACTAGTCTTCTGAAGTTTTATAGGTATATTTTTCTTCATAATGCGAATACATTAATTAACTAATTATACATCAACCCCGGACTTTACTACTAATATGAGTTATCTTTTAAATATTTGTATTTTTAACTGTTCCAAGAATTGAGAAAGGAACGACGAATATTATATTCCTTTTAAAAATTACTAAACAAAACCCGTATTCCTAACTTTATATATTAATGAACTTCGAAATAATAAGGGCTCGAGTTTTCAAAAACTTCACTTGTTAAATGTGTCTTCATTCGGCGAACTTGGTTCCTTATGTTTAAGTTAATAAATTTGTTGAATTTTGTATGATATCATCATATTTATATATTAAAAAAAAGTGGTTACCTATACTCGGTTCCATCGGAATTAATAAACAAATAATTTGATATTATAGGGATTTTCGTTTCCAATCATTCAAATTAACAAGTTTTTCTTATTATAAACTAGCTGTTGCCCGCGACTCCGTCCGCGTGGACTTTCATATAAACTTTAACTTCCCCTTCTCCCCCTTATAACCGTTTTTTTAGTTAAAAAGTAGCCTATGTTTTATCTCAGGCTCTAGACCATCTGTGTACCAAATTTCATTACAATCGGTTCAGTAGTTTTGGCGTGAAAGCGTAACAGACAGACAGACAGACAGAGTTACTTACGCATTTATAATATTAGTATGGATATAGTATCAGTATATAATTTAAATTATTATAATAAAACCATGGTACTCTGTTTAAGAAATTTTAGCCGATTATAGCAAACAAAACCAGATTTCAAGATTCATTGAAGTGTGAAATGCCTACAGTTTCGAGACGATAATTCAATTTTCATGAAATTATGGCTTCTTAAAATAATCCCGTCCGAAATACGAGGCTATTAGCCAAATTAGAAATTCTGAACAGCTTTCAAACTTTAACGTTAATAAATAAAGGTTCAACTTAATTGAGTGCAAAAGAACAATTGTTTTGCGCTTAAATATTAGTCGAAGGGAAAGTGAACCAATATTGTGGTGGACAACGAACAATGGTCGCTGTCAGCGGAACAGAGACAAATTGTCTGAGGGCCTCCAAAGAATATTGATTGTCGAGTCCTTTTAAAATCCTCTTTAATGTTCGTATACGATGTACGTTCTGCATACTGTTTGAATGTAATTATAAGAGACTATATGTAAGAGCGAATTCTTTTTTTAAAATGATATTCTCATTTTTAAATGACTTCATTCTCAAGAATGTATTTATCAAAATGAGTCTTTATGCGATATTTTTGTTGATTAAAAATCACCACAACATTTACTAGTGATTTATATTTTATAGAATGTTTTGGAAACTAACTAACTATAGAGTTATAGGAACAATTACAACTTCTCATTAACAAATGTTTTCGTATCGACGATATTAATTGATATTGCGGGCGTCATTAGATGATATAAAACCTTTCTGTTTACCCGCAATATGCGAAAATGTTTGTACAATATCGCCTGTGTTATACGAGTCAGTGTTTTAAATCGTGTATATTTTTCTATATAACAAAAGGATTTTCTTATTAGTTAACTTGTTGTTTTTCAATATTATTAAGTGTACAACTTAGAAGAAAAAATATACAAACGCTTTAAGTAAGTATTCCAATATTATGTCAAAATATGTGCTGATTGAAACGCAATTAAATAATGCAAATTAATTTCTTTTTAAATCCCGTAAAAACATTTCGCAAAAGTTGATATTTCGAGGGTGGCGGTACACCATCTGTCTCTTAAGAATTTCGTTTCAAGTTTTTATTCAATCAGTTATTATAATAACCATCAAAATACTCAAGACATTTTTGTTTATCAATGATATTATTGATGATATTATTGTATTATAGATATTATGATATTATTTCATCTGTCCTTATAAATCTATTTCTGCATACTAAGTATTATATTCTAACTTAATATAATTTGTTCAAAATGTTATTTTTAGTACATAAAGTTCAATTTTATATTTTAAATAGGAAGAGATAAAAATATTCGATTCTTATGTGTAACCAATATAATCAAACCCTTTGTAAGCCTTTAATACTAAATAGAGCAGTCATGCGAGGGATTGTATCGAAAAAGTTTTGATCAGTTTAAATTGGAATTTTGTTATTATTATTGTTTTGATTAACTATCCATATTTATCCATTCATTAACATAAGTTTCATTTTCAGCGAAAATAATATCAATCAATCAGTCAATCTTAATCAGTTAAATTTTACTGTACTACTTATCTGTATTGCATGTAGTTGTTATAATTTTTGGATTCATCATGTCAAATATCTTCTTCTATCAACAATTATATGTTAAAATTTAGTGTGAAAACGTGTGTAATATCAATACGTTTATAACTTTCATGTTATGAATAAAACTGCATACTATTTATGTCGTACAAGAACTATATTCATTTCAGTATTCCTCATGCAGCTTCGCGCATTCAAACTGCAAAATATTTTCAAGCCATCACGCCGCTTAGCTCTGACACGATCCCTAAAGTTTATCAAAAGACTTGTTTGCTCAAGTTCTATAAAAATCAATTTTTGTTCTCAAAGGTTTCGAGAAAGTACTCGTATTTGGAGTGTTTGTTGTTGCGGCTACAATACGCATTCAACCTTACGAACCAAAGTGACTAATAACCTCTCGCAGAGCTCTCCCGACAATGACAAATGGCTATGTAATATTTTGTGGATTGGTTTCGTCAATACCGTGATTATAATGTTTGAAGACATTGATGATTGATCGCACCTTTTGAAATATACCTGTTAATGGACTGCGAGATTTTTCCTTATTGTACGACGGTTAAATGAAGTAAATTTACTAAATTCTATTTTGAGATACATAAGCAATAATATAAATATGTTGACTATTTGGAATTGTATAGATTTCGGTTATGCTGCCGAAGAAACCTATCGTGATGAACGGAAGTTATTGCATACTAACAAGTATAGAGAAGAAAATAGATTAAATATTACAAGAAACAAATGAAACTTGTTCTAAGTGGAATGGGAATTTTTATCCTTTTAGAATTTAGAATTACGTCACCATAAAATTTATTTAGTAAGATCTAGGTTTTTCTTATATCTTGCAATCGTAGGAACTTACTTGGGACAGAATTATCACAAAAAACTAACCAAAATCAACTAGTGTACCTTTTTATATTATAGTAACAAATTTTATACTCGAAGTATTTGGTCGTGGACAATATTAAATACAAGAAAACCCCAACTATTTTGTAAGAATGTTCAAACAATTCGGGCGGCTTGGAAGATTAAATTTATGTATATTAGCGAAAAATGGGGTCCTGAAATCATTTATTTTCGGGAAACATATAAGACCTATGGAATATTAAGTTTTAAGATGAACAATTACCTATATTATCGTTTTATATAGTTTCATTTCATTTGTTTTGTTTAACCAGCAGTGACTACTGCAGGAAGAAATACTCCATAAATCAGTTACTTACTTTTCTAATTTTGAGTTCTGATTTTTTTATAAAACTCTCAGTATCGATATATTTTTAGGCCGATATGAATGTTGAAGGAAAATTAACTAACTGATAAATATGATATTATTTTTTATTTCAGACAGACATTGTTCTAACCGCGGTCTCGCCTAATGTTATGACAAATACCCATGCGGTTATGTATGTCAAGAAATCTATTGACCATCGTCGACTTGGTGACATGATTTACTTGAAACTTTGACTTTTTTAACTGCAATTGTCGAACTTTAAAAAACGACATGTCACATGAGCCCCAAAACATACGCTACTTCGCAAAGCGTGTTTTTGCGATTAAAATGTGCTATCCTCTCAGATTCAATGCATGCGCCGTAAATATCAGGAACAATTCTACCCATTTGTGAATTCTGGCTTCAGGCAATTTGGCAGTGCGCCCGGCCGCATATCATTGTTCTATGAATGAGAGGCATCGAGACAGTTCAGGAAACGTTTATTTCGATTATTTGATCTAAATTAAAATGAGCAAATGCATAAATACTCTTCCATAATATTATAGGGTAGAAAATTGATTTTTTTATTGTGTGATACTTAGATTGTATGTGCCTTTAGGAGTATAATGTTTAGCAAATCGATGTAGAATGCGCATTTTTACACCTTGGAATGACGACTTGGGGTAATTCGAGAAGAGAGCGTAATTCTTCGTAAAAGGTCATCGACCTACTACGAACACATCATGTTGGCGATGACCAGTTTCCATGACATGGCTTGCCTGGTCATTGGCTCCCTATGTCATAATAAAAAAGAAAATTCACTTAATTGGTAATAGGCTGGCGTTTCTCTTACGATCAGGAGGGCTTCCGGGTCGTCTTACCTCTTCATAGAATAAAAAAAAAATATAAATTGTGTGTGGACTTAAGTGTGTAGTGTGTGCAGTATCAGGTACTTAATCACTACCAGATATCGATATTAAAACGAGATGGTGTAATAAAACACTGCTTGGATTTGAACTAATCTCCAACTTTCCTCAACAAACTTCTCCATTCGCTAACTTTGTGAAGACATTCAAATGCATTTAAGTTAACTTGGCTATTACTTTCATTTATAGTTAAATAATATGAAAGTTTACTACGCAGTACGCACGTAGTAGTCGTATTCTTGATAAGCATTTATTTAAGTTTTAATTTCATTGTTCTTATAATTGTTAGAACACTGACATATTTATTCCTAAAAATAAATTAAAAATAAAAACCAATTAATAAAAGTCCAATAAAAGCCTACTATGAGGCCTTTGATCATCGGAGATTTCTCTTCAACAAAACATGCTTCCTAAAGCCAATTTAAAATGAATTTTACTATGTAATCATTACCCACTCTCCATCAGGTGGTTGGCCTGTTCTTTTGACCCCTATATAATGAAAATATAAAAAAAAAACATTATTATTATTTTCCAACTGGTAACTATTTATGGAGTTAAACAATTCTGTAACGCTGCTATCAAACTCAATATTTGCGGCTCAGCATTCGATATCCCTGATCTTCAAGGCGTGATTAAATAGAACCGAGTGCAACTCCGTCTCTACGGACGGCCTGGTAGCTAAAGCAGGAGCGATTTATAATTTTGCTGACTACTTACTACATAAGGACTTACAATTGTAGCATTTTATCTAGAAATATCCAGGAATGTCTTTGTCGGGTGAAAGTACGAATGAATTCTGTAATATTTTTAAACATAATATACAGATACATTTTTAATAAATATTAATATACAATAATAATATTTCTTTATCTTTTAATCTAGTTTTTATCTCTATTGTTATATATTCTCTTAACATAAGTAAAACTTCAGGAGTTTATTTATAACGAACTCTAATTTTGCGAAGATAACAATGTAAAAATGTTTACTCATTTTTGTAATATTTAAGCGCCGTGACTTAACGATTTGGCCTCTAATAGTACCTTGAACTTATATTACACATGTAGACCGTAGTACACTATTGTTGTTTTTCAATAAATCCCAGAGAAAAGTTTATTTAGTCCCGTTTATTTTAAAACGAAATCGTATTATTAAAGTCGGCGCTACTTCACTATTTAAATTAAAACACTGGAAGCTAAATAAACATTGGCTTCAAGCTAAAAATAACGAGATTTTCATTTGCTTTTCAGGATAATTGTCAGCCCACGCGCGTATATTAATTTCAACAAACAAGGTTACCGCTACATTCGTGGCCCGTAATATTAAATTGTCCATCTTGCCCTCGTTATCTTTGAGCTTAGTTTATACAAGACTGTTAGCTTAGTGGAATAGTTGTTGCAATTGCAAACCTCTTTAGATGTTGATATAAAAATAATAATTTCTTTTCTAGAATCTTTTAGAAACACGCCTACAGGAATGTTTACGCAATAAAAAGCAAATCTTAAACTAATTAAAACTTAGCTCATTGAAGTTTGCAAAAGTCTTCAACTTAATAAAAAGTCACGTAGTCACTAAATAGTTTAACACATGATTAATTTTATTAATCACTCATAATTTTTACAACATTTGATAAAAAACATTTTTTTCATTAAATTGCTCTAAATGAACATATTCATATATATTATTATATTCGGGTTGTAAAAATGATATAAGGTTATAAGTAATTACATATTTAAAAGCGCAAATTTATTTAATAGTCCTTTGCAAAAGGGTACTAAAAGTACTAGTAAAGTTCGGGTATTTCGAAGACAGTACCACGGAACACAGGTGTATTTGCTATGAACATAGAATTGCGCTAAAGCTATGGAATAGCTATTCATTCTATCATCATATTCATCATATTCATCTAGATACTCTTACTACTACTACTACGATTACTCTGAAATATTTCACTGCCGGGACCCAAATAAATGTTCTGCAGACTTAGTCGAATTAATCTCG
>JADANM010003811.1:6333617-6347116 GCA_026213755.1 Eurema hecabe | reverse complement strand
CGAGATTAATTCGACTAAGTCTGCAGAACATTTATTTGGGTCCCGGCAGTGAAATATTTCAGAGTAATCGTAGTAGTAGTAGTAAGAGTATCTAGATGAATATGATGAATATGATGATAGAATGAATAGCTATTCCATAGCTTTAGCGCAATTCTATGTTCATAGCAAATACACCTGTGTTCCGTGGTACTGTCTTCGAAATACCCGAACTTTACTAGTACTTTTAGTACCCTTTTGCAAAGGACTATTAAATAAATTTGCGCTTTTAAATATGTAATTACTTATAACCTTATATCATTTTTACAACCCGAATATAATAATATATATGAATATGTTCATTTAGAGCAATTTAATGAAAAAAATGTTTTTTATCAAATGTTGTAAAAATTATGAGTGATTAATAAAATTAATCATGTGTTAAACTATTTAGTGACTACGTGACTTTTTATTAAGTTGAAGACTTTTGCAAACTTCAATGAGCTAAGTTTTAATTAGTTTAAGATTTGCTTTTCATTAGTTACGTAAACAGTCCTGTTACCTGTAGGCGTATTTCTAGAAAAGAAATTATTATTTTTATATCAACATTTAAAGAGGTTTGCAATTGCAACAACTATTCCGCTAAGCTAACAGTCTTGTATAAACTAAGCTCAAAGATAACGAGGGCAAGATGGACAATTTAATATTACGGGCCACGAATGTAGCGGTTACCGTGTTTGTTGAAATTAATATGCGCGCGTGGGCTGACAATTATCCTGAAAAGCAAATGAAAATCTCGTTATTTTTAGCTTGAAGCCAATGTTTATTTAGCTTCCAGTGTTTTAATTTAAATAGTGAAGTAGCGCCGACTTTAATAATACGATTTCGTTTTAAAATAAACGGGACAAAATAAACTTTTCTCTGGGATTTATTGAAGAACAACAATAGTGTACTACGATCTACATGTGTAATATAAGTTCAAGGTACTATTAGAGGCCAAATCGTTAAGTCACGGCGCTTAAATATGTATTACAAAATGAGTAAACATTTTTACATTGTTATCTTCGCAAAATTGGAGTTCGGAATAGAATATCTAACTAAAGAGATAAAAACGAGATAAAAGATAAAGAAATATTATTATTGTATATTATTATTTATTAAAAATGTATCTGTATATTATGTTTAAACATATTACAGAATTCATTCGTACCTTCACCCGACAAAGACATTCCTGGATATTTCTAGATAAAATGCTACAATTGTAAGTCTTTATGTAGTAAGTAGTCAGCAAAATTATAAATCGCTCCTGCTTTTGCTACCAGGCCGTCCGTAGAGACGGAGTTGCACTCGGTTCTATTTAATCACGCCTTGAAGATCAGGGATATCGAATGCTGAGCCGCAAATATTGAGTTTGATAGCAGCGTTACAGACTTGTTTAACTTCATAAATAGTTACCAGTTGGAAAATAATAATAATGTTTTTTTTATATTTTCATTATATAGGGGTCAAAAGAGCAAGCGAGCCTGATGGAAAGTGGGTAATGATTACATAGTAAAATTAATTTTAAATAAGCTTTAAGGAAGCATGTTTTCTTAAAGACAAATCTCCGATGATCAAAGGCCTCATACTCGTAGTAGGCTTTTATAATTGGATTTTGTTTTTAATTTACTTTTAGGAATAAATATGTCAGTGTTCTAACAATTATAAGAACAATGAAATTAAGACTTAAATAAATGATTATCAAGAATACGACTACTACGTGCGTAGTAAACTTTCATATTATTCAACTATAAATGAAAGTAATAGCCCAGTTAAAAGGCCCAGACTAAAATGCATTTGAATGTCTTCACAAAGTTAGCGAATGGAGAAGTTTGTTGAGGAAAGTTGGAGATTAGTTCAAATCCAAACAGTGTTTTATTACACCATCTCGTTTTAATATCGATATCTGGTAGTGATTAAGTACCTGATACAGCACACACTACAGACGTAAGTACACACACAATTTATATAATATATATTTTTTTATTCTATAAAGTGCTAAGACGAGCTGGACGCCCTCCTGATGGTAAGAGAAACGCCAGCCCATTACCAATTAAGTGAATTTTCTTTTTTATTATGACATAGGGAGCCAATGAGCAGGCAAGCCATGTCATGGAAACTGGTCATCGCCAACATGAAGTGTTCGTAGTAGGTCGATGACCTTTTAAGGAAAAGTACGCTCTCTTCTTGAATTACCCCATGTCGTCATTCCAAGGTGTAAAAATGCGTATTCTACATCGTTTTTTTAAACTTCATACTCCTAAAGGCACATACAATCTAAGTATCACACAATAAAAAAATCAATTTTCTACCCTATAATATTATGGAAGAGTATTTATGCATTTGCTCATTTTAATTTAGATCAAATAATCGAAATAAACGTTTCCTGAACTGTCTCGATGCCTCTCATTCATAGAACAATGATATGCGGCCGGGCGCACTGCCAAATTGCCTGAAGCCAGAATTCACAAATGGGTAGAATTGTTCCTGATATTTACGGCGCATGCATTGAATCTGAGAGGATAGCACATTTTAATCGGAAAAATACGCTTTGTGCGAAGTAGCGTATGTTTTGAGGCTCATGTAAAATGTCGTTTTTTAAGGTTCGACAATTGCAGTTAAAAAAGTCAAAGTTTCAAGTAAATCATGTCACCAAGTCGACGATGGTCAATAGATTTCTTGACATACATAACCGCGTCGGTATTTGTCATAACATCAGGCGAGACCGCGGTTAGAACAATGTCTGTCGAAAATAAAAAATAATATCATATTTATCAGTTAGTTAATTTTCCTTCAACATTCATATCGGCCTAAAAATACTCGATACTGAGAGTTTTATATAAAAAATTAAAACTTATAAATAGAATTGTAAGAAACTGATTTATGGAGTATTTCTTCCTGCAGTAGTCACTGCTGGTTAAACAAAACAAATGATATAAAACTATATAAAACGATAATATAGGTAATTGTTTATATTAAAACTTAATATTCCATAGGTCTTATATGTTTCCCGAAAATAAATGATTTCAGGACCCCATTTTCCGCTAATATACATAAATTTAATCTTCCAAGCCGCCCGAATTGTTTGAACATTCTTACAAAATAGTTGGGGTTTTCTTGTATTTAATATTGTCCACGGCAAAATACTTCAAGTATAAAATTTGTTTCTACAATATAAAAAGGTACACTAGTTGATTTTGGTTAGTTTTTTGTGATAATTCTGTCCCAAGTAAGTTCCTACGATTGCAAGATATAAGAAAAACCTAGATCTTACTAAATAAAGTTTATGGTGACGTAATTCTAAATTCTAAAAGGATAAAAATTCCCATTCCACTAAGAACAAGTTTCATTTGTTTCTTGTAATATTTAATCTATTTTCTTCCCTATACTTGTTAGTATGCAATAACTTCCGTTCATCACGATAGGGTTTTTTCGGCAGCATAACCGAGATCTATAAAATTCCAAATAGTCAACGTATTAAATTATTGCTTATGTATCTCAAAATAGAATTCAATAAATTTACTTCATTTAACCGTCGTACAATAAGGAAAAATCTCGCAGCCCATTAACAGGTATATTTCAAAAGGTGCGATCAATCATCAATGTCTTCAAACATTATAATCACGATATTGACGAAACCAATCCACAAAATATTACATAGCCATTTGTCATTGTCGGGAGAGCTCTGCGAGAGGTTATTAGTCACTTTGGTTCGTAAGGTTGAATGCGTATTGTAGCCGCAACAACAAATACTCCAAATACGAGTACTTTCTCGAAACCTTTGAGAACAAAAATTGATTTTTATAGAACTTGAGCAAACAAGTCTTTTGATAAACTTTAGGGATCGTGTCAGAGCTATGATGAGCGTGATGGCTTGAAAATATTTTGCAGTTTGAATGCGCAAAGCTGCATGAGGAATACTGAAATGAATATAGTTCTTGTACGACATAAATAGTATGCAGTTTTATTCATAACATGAAAGTTATAAACGTATTGATATTACACACGTTTTCACACTAAATTTTAACATATAATTGTTGATAGAAGAAGATATTTGACATGATGAATCCAAAAATTATAACAACTACATGCAATACAGATAAGTAGTACAGTAAAATTTAACTGATTAAGAATAGTATTTTTGCTGAAAATGAAAATTATGTTAATGAATGGATAAATATGAATAGTTAATCAAAACAATAATAATAACAAAATTCCAATTTAAACTGATCAAAACTTTTTCGATACAATCCCTCGCATGACTGCTCTATTTAGTATTAAAGGCTTACAAAGGGTTTGATTATATTGGTTACACATAAAAATCGAATATTTTTATCTCTTCCTATTTAAAATATAAAATTGAACTTTAGGTACTAAAAATAACATTTTGAACAAATTATATTAAGTTAGAATATAATACTTAGTATGCTCCAGTAGATTTATAAGGACAGATGAAATAATATCATTGATAAACAAAAATGTCTTGAGTATTTTGATGGTTATTATAATAACCGATTGAATAAAAACTTGAACGAAATTCTTAAGAGACAGATGGTGTACCGCCACCCTCGAAATATCAACTTTTGCGAAATGTTTTTACGGGATTTAAAAAGAAATTAATTTGCATTATTTAATTGCGTTTCAATCAGCACATATTTTGACATTAATAATTGGAATACTTACTTAAAGTGTTTGTATATTTTTTCTTGTAAGTTGTACACTTAATAATATTGAAAAACAACAAGTTTGCTAATAATAAAGAATCCTTTTGTTATATAGAAAAAGATATACTCCACTTAAAACACTGACTCGTATAACACAGGCGATATTGTACAAACATTTTCACATATTGAGGGTAAACAGAAAGGTTTTATATCATCTAATGAAGCCCGCAATATCAATTAATATCGTCGATACGAAAACATTTGTTAATGAGAAGTTGTAATTGTTCCTATAACTATAGTTTCCAAAACATTCTATAAAATATAAATCAATGGTAAATGCTGTGGTGATTTTTAATCAGCAAAAATATCGCATAAAGACTCATTTTGATAAATACAATCTTGAGAATGAAGTCATTTAAAAACGAGAATATCATTTAAAAAAAAGAATTCGCTCTTACATATAGTCTCTTAAATTACATTCAAACAGTATGCAGAACGTATATCGTATACCAACATTAAAGAGGATTTTAAAAGGACTCGACAATCAATATTCTTTGGAGGCCCTCAGACAATTTGTCTCTGTTCCGCTGACAGCGACCATTGTTCGTTGTCCACCACAATATTGGTTCACTTTCCCTTCGACTAATATTTAAGCGCAAAACAATTGTTCTTTTGCACTCAATTAAGTTGAACCTTTATTTATTAACGTTAAAGTTTGAAAGCTGTTCAGAATTTCTAATTTGGCTAATAGCCTCGTATTTCGGACGGGATTATTTTAAGAAGCCATAATTTCATGAAAATTGAATTATCGTCTCGAAACTGTAGGCATTTCACACTTCAATGAATCTTGAAATCTGGTTTTGTTTGCTATAATCGGCTAAAATTTCTTAAACAGAGTACCATGGTTTTATTATAATAATTTAAATTATATACTGATACTATATCCATACTAATATTATAAATGCGTAAGTAACTCTGTCTGTCTGTCTGTCTGTTACGCTTTCACGCCAAAACTACTGAACCGATTGTAATGAAATTTGGTACACAGATGGTCTAGAGCCTGAGATAAAACATAGGCTACTTTTTAACTAAAAAAACGGTTATAAGGGGGAGAAGGGGAAGTTAAAGTTTATATGAAAGTCCACGCGGACGGAGTCGCGGGCAACAGCTAGTTTATAATAAGAAAAACTTGTTAATTTGAATGATTGGAAACGAAAATCCCTATAATATCAAATTATTTGTTTATTAATTCCGATGGAACCGAGTATAGGTAACCACTTTTTTTTAATATATAAATATGATGATATCATACAAAATTCAACAAATTTATTAACTTAAACATAAGGAACCAAGTTCGCCGAATGAAGACACATTTAACAAGTGAAGTTTTTGAAAACTCGAGCCCTTATTATTTCGAAGTTCATTAATATATAAAGTTAGGAATACGGGTTTTGTTTAGTAATTTTTAAAAGGAATATAATATTCGTCGTTCCTTTCTCAATTCTTGGAACAGTTAAAAATACAAATATTTAAAAGATAACTCATATTAGTAGTAAAGTCCGGGGTTGATGTATAATTAGTTAATTAATGTATTCGCATTATGAAGAAAAATATACCTATAAAACTTCAGAAGACTAGTAGGTGTGGGAATAAAAAAAATACGTTAACTGCTTACAATTACGCACCAACGTTGGGTTTCAATGTAATTAAAGTAACTGACACTATTTTTATTTTTAAATTTTTTTATAAAAAAATTAAGACATATATACTATTAGCAAAAGAGCAGCCGATAGAAAGTGGTCATCGCCACCTATAAATAAACTCTTGTAGTGTTTTACAGCTCTGGAGCGAATCACCGGCTTTTAAAGAATCCTTATCATCAAAGTGCAGTTAGATGTATTAAAAACTAGCCGTGCCTCTCGGTTTTAACCGCTTTGTTCGCGTTTCCAGAAAAATTCCGGGGTATAAAGAAGCCTATATGTAAACATACTAATTTTCAACGAAATCGGTCCAGCAGTTTTTGCGTGAAAGAATAACAAATATACACCCATAAATACATTCTCACACACTTTATATTTATAATATTTTATTATAGAATACTTTTTAAGTATTAAGTTTGCCATACTAAATTAAAAATGCAGTAAAAATCGTACCTTCGAGAGCTTTATAAACACCGATTCACGCACCGTACTTAAAGCCCTCTTGAACGCATCGTAAATAGCGCAATCATTTTCAATGTTACAAAATTAAAGAGTGCTTAAAGTACTTGATATTTTTTTCTAGGTTTTTATTAGGATTTTTTTCGTATAAATAAATTGATACTTTTATATACTATACGTTAAGACATAATTTCTGAAATAAGGAAATTATTTGTGAAGTGTATTTTTTTTTATTAAATGTATTTTTCTATCAAATCAAAAATACAATGTCTTAATTTCAACAGCAATAGAACCTTTAAGCCAAAATCACCAATAATACTCGAATTTACGTATTAGAATACGTAAATTTCAGACCACTTACTGATGAAGCTCCCCCTTCATACATATATTTACGGTTCATTTATCAATTTCATTATAAAACAAATAAGTTTACCAAGTCATGAATACTTCGCTAATGTATCCTTTTAAAGTGAGCTCACCTATTTGCATTTATACTACGAATATGTGTTAAATATTGGTTAAAGCGTAACGAAAAAAGCAATATTTACTTTTTAACCCCCGACGCATAAACGACGAGGTCAGGTGTAAGTTTGACGTGTCTATCTGTGTGTGTGTGTGTGTGTGTGTGTGTGTGTGTGTGTGTGTGTGTGTCAGTAGCTCCCAAACGGATGATCCGATTTTGGAGCGGTTTTTTTGTTTGAAAGGTAGGTTTTTGTCGAGTGTTCGTAGCTATGTTTGGTGGAAATCGGTTCACGTCTTCGAGGACATTAGGTTTGCTTCTTTTGGTCGGGGGTTAAAGTATTTTTTAGAATACGCTTGTAATATTTAATTTAAATAATAATTACGATTATTATTACAAAAAATATACAATCCCTTAGTATGTACACTTAATATTAATTAAAATACTAGCGACAAGCCACGGCTTCGCTCGCTGTTTTTTTAGTTAAACATATACTTTCTTTCATCTTGAATAGTGATTCAAAAGTAATGTATTCGGTTTCTAGAAGAAAGTGACTTCGTTTTATACTATGTACTTAGTGAAGTATCAAGAAATTACTATCGAAAGCTTCTCCTATTCTCTTAATCAATCATCTATCAACCTCAATCTTCATATAGCTCGGGAACGATTAAATTCGCGCTCAGTAATTAACACAAAAACCTTATCCGAACTGACGTAAGACGAACGTATATTTGTACGTGGGCGTACGCACTTTACCCGACCGTCCAATTGACGAGGGTGTGAAGTGGATCACTTGAATTACACGTATCATTTGTAAACAAAACACTTTATCACTAAAATGGCCAAATGGAAAAAGCAGTTGCATTCAGTTCTGAAACGTAGAAATGGTGCAAATATTTCAATTTTATGGATTTTAAAACTAGCTGTTACCCGCGACTCCGTCTGCGTGGACTTTCATATAAACTTTGACCCCTCCCCTTCCCCGCTTATAACCCTTTTTTCCAGTTAAAAAGTAGCCTATGTTACTCTCCATATTTTCAACTAAATGTATGCCAAAAATCAGGTCGATTGATTGCTTAGCTACTGCGTGAATGAAGGAGAAACAAACAAACAAACACACTTTCACATTTATAATATTAGTATGGATATGAATATATACTATAGTAATACTAGCCAAGCCTCAGTATAATAATTACTAACAATAAATTGTTTATTGATATATTCATTTCTAAGCCGTCTTTCAGCCATTACAAATACATATAGATAGAATATAGAATAATTACAAATATAGATAGAATCTTACAAACATTGACTGTAAAAACTGCTCTTCATTTTAGCTTCATCGTAGTCGGATCAATAGATATTAAACAGTAAACTTACCAAGAAATAATGGAGAATATAAACATTATATTATTCTTTCTCTCTTACCCAGCTGACAAATTAGTTTGCTAAAAAGAGAAACAGATAGGAATTTAAAAGAATTCTTCTTTTAAAGCTCGATAACATCGTTAAAAATATATCTATACATATAGATAAAGCAAAAAATACACCAGTTCATGCTACAGTTTACTTATGACTAGGATGTAATTAATTGACTTATAGCATTCGAAGCGAAGTTGGGAACGAGTTAAAACTGAGTTCCGAGATTCAATTATACTGACATGTAGCATTTGATTACTATCTATAGTCCAACACCATATTTCGTATTTACTGAGTACGAGTGTTTTATTCGTCACACGATTTAAAAAATCTTAAATAATATAGGTTTTTGTGAGCTTCCTTATATTGACAAGCTAAAAGTTTACGGTCAAATAAATTTGTTTGTTACCATGTCTAGGTAGTGGGATAATCTCTGGATTTCTTTCAAGTATTTCTTAAACCGTATTAACTTTAAAAGTTTAAAAATTGGATCCGGGTAGGTACTGAGGCATTTTTTTAGACATCCACTTACCTTAAAGAAAATTCCGATAATGTAATGTTATTTAATTAACCGTAGATATTCAATCAGCTCATTTCACTTTGTTATTTTACCTAAAAAGTGGTGTTCTGAGAAAAATGAGCGCTATTAACGGCGTTTTCCTTACCATTCCGCTTAATCAACGCTCACCCGCTTGTGGTTAATAGAATCGGAAAACCATCAACGGACGCCGACGACGTATTAAGGTAGCTAACTGAATTATTGTCGTCCCAAGGAAAACGCTTCTAATTTAATAACTTATGTGCTTTATCACTTCGTCAAACTGTTAGTTTCAGTTGGGTTATAGGATCGCGTGCTATGAGAATATCGAGATAAGTTACGTAGAATTAAGATTTTTTTGGGAAAGTATTTATTTATTGAGATGGTGGGCCAGTGAGCTGGAAGTCCGCCTAATGGTAAGTTACCACCTCCGCCCATAAACAGTCGCAAAGCTAAGTTCCTCTCAATGGCGTTGTCGTCGAAAAAAGGGAAGGATTTGTGACCAAAGGGAAAAAGGCGAGTGAGAAGAGAAAAATGGGTACGTGTATTCTTCAATCTCGAACATTTAATAACAATTATTGTTATAAACATATTAACTTAACTTTTTAACAAATATCATTGTATCATAATATTTATAAAGTCGTCAAAATAACGCTCAAAGTTATAATAGTTGTGCAAAGAGTCGTCACTCGCAGTTGACAATGCAAGGAAAGTTCCAGAAACATTTCCTCCTGTCAACAGCGTGGAATCAATAACTTATTCCTTTGTACGAGATTGTGTTTTGTTCAAACTTTGAAATAAAATAGCTACAAATTACATTACACACTATTTTTATTTACCATTTATTAGATAAACAGGTGTCTTAATAAATGTTGACGCTTTCAATTTATAAATAATAAAGATTAAATAAAGTACTTAATATGATCAGGTGCTACTTTTCAAAACTATCTTTTAATCACAACATTTTCTTCAAACATTACATATTACATATTCTTTTAGTGTAATAAGTAAAAAAACTAGTCCAATCTAATGATGATTTTAATAAAAACAGATGAATGTGATATTGTTGTATAGGACTTAGATGTAAAACATACAAACAAGATGATGCGTAGGTGACCTTTGAAAACTTTCCATATCCAACAACATAGATGTACTGATACAACAATTTATGTACACACATATATTAATATTATATACTGGAGTATCAAAAGGCATTCTCCTAAGATAAGTAATCTATCACAAGCGCCTAGGTAGCGCGCTATTGTCCTCACGCCCGTCTACACCCAAGCATTCACAGCTCAAACAAAGGCCAATAAATAAGGAATATTTTAACACTATTGTCGCAGAAACAGGAACATACGAGTTCATTTATAACTGAAGCTAACGTTACGAACAATTCATACTATTCCACAATCCTCACAACCTGGCCGGTAATATGATTTATTTATTTTCGTTACTTGATATATCGCAAGCTGAATGCCAGTCCTTTGTCATACGCGTTGTTTCGAGAATTTTGCAAGGGGAAATTTATAGAACTCCGTGGAACTCAATTCCCTGTTGTGATAGCTTTGCTGTTATGTACTTGATTTATTCCCGTCACATATATGTATGTACGTTGAGTAATTGAAAAGTTTTACGGTTTGCTTTTGCATTTAAAATACTAAAAAAATAGAACTAAGGTTTTTTTTTATTTACCTATCTAGTTAAGTTTAACAGCTATGAACTGTGACGATATTGTTGCCATATTTCAAAATATCCGAATAATTTAAATACATTTTAAAGGTGCTGCTAAGTTTCAATCTCAATCAACTTTTAAAGCTTATTATAAAACTTTAATACCACAACTTTTTATATAAAAACACAAAAATTTACATCGAAAAAATTAAACGATTGTGCAGTGTATAAATTATGAAGTGAATGAATATGGTTCCATTATCCAACGTATCATTTACTTCGCCATTCCGTAAACACGGAAGAAAATGGCGTGTCCCTCAAGCTTATATTACGTAGTACGTACCTATTACACCCTCGGTGCGCATAATACCCCGGTCCTTGTAATCTAACGGTCAAATCACGAACCTCACACTTAAGCGTGATTCCGTAAGCCTATAACAATTAGACCCCATTCATAAACCTTCGAGGAAGGTTGAGGAATAGACCTTGTATAATACTGTATTCCGAGAATATCTAGGCGCCCGTAATACCCGAAAACTACTGGAATATTCTCGGAAAAATGTTATTCAGTTTGAACACACGGAGCAGTCACAAATTCTATGAGCAGGCACTAGTCCTATGTATTTTTTTTAATACAAATCTAAGCATACATGTATACTTAGTGAAACCCACAGAGCAACATTGTATCTTTTTTACATTTTCCGTCTGTATTTATTTATTCTTTCATTTTAAATTGTATTTTTCTTGTGAATTGCTTGAATGAATTGCCCTGTAATAAATGTTTTTTTGTTTGTTTTAAAGAATATTTGTAGCAAGATCAATTAATTCAATCACGGTTCTAAAAATCAAGTGCCAAATGTCTATCCTAAACGAAAGTGAAAATACACGGAACTTTCATTCATTTTCAGTTAGCTGAGTGTAGCTGTAACGACCAATATTCATGGAAACCGATGAAACGAGTGGGCGACTGTAAACCTATAACGATACTGACATAGCATATTAACCTCAACGTCACTCATTTTTATTTTTACCAATCAATAGAGAATTCAAAGGTCACTCTCATTGTCAATCGAATGCGAAAATGTTGCTAAAAAGTACCGTTCCTAGAATTTTATTTCACTGTCCTAAGAACGAGAACTTTATTATTAGCAAATGTATTATTTATTTAAAAATTACCTTTCTTTGTATTAGGACCCTAAAAATTTATATGAATATAATTCCTTCTACAAAAAAAATTAGGAATACTTTAGGAATCTATTGATTTTTCTACTATTGATTGAGAATCAATAGTAGAATAATATTATTTATATTGTTCTACTATTGATTCCTAAAATCAAGGAAAGTATAACTAAACCATGGCATGTAGAAAGTAAGTCTGAATACGACTAATAATATTATTTTAAATGTATCCGTAAAATAAAATACAGCTTAAATATTGCAGCAATAGTACAATATATGCATATTCCTTATTACTTAACGTAGCCTTCACCATGAAAAAAATATACACACAGTTAATAAAATTAGTATTAATAGATAATAATGTAATTTACGGGTGCATTTTATTTGTTAACCACATGATATATTGCTTGCTATACCGACAGCATGCCTCTATTCAATTATGGATTCCACACAAGCGCTTCGGTTATGGGTTTTAGCCTAATCAATATTCACCGTACATAAATCTTAGCATGCATTATTTGTAGGCAATTTGCTTGAAAATACACTGGTAATCTGCTTATATTTTGTAACAGCTATATTAAATATAGGTAAGACAGAAGTATTATATTGTTTAACGTTATTATATTGTATTATCGTCCTTCACTTTCAATAACATAATTTTATTATTCATCTTCTTTCATTAAATAAACCAGACAAGCGTAGGTCGAACTCGGCCACCAAAAGGTGTAGCACCAAAGATTTTTTTTTTTGCATGAGACACCATTTCACCTAATTTTAGTTTGAAATATACCCCTTAGACAGTTTTTGTCTATATGCGTATGTATACGTTTTACGCGGTTTTGTATCTTTTGACAGTATCTGAATATAAAAGTTTAAATCAAAATATGCGCTTTTAGAAACGGCTGTTTTCACATAGAAGTTTGTCAAATTCTTTGAACTATTGCTTACACATTTCTACAGAAGATTCGTTAAGGTCGACTATGAATATGGGCTAGTGGAATCTTAAATAAACCTTTCTCTGAGCGTCACCGTCAACCGTATTCGGTTCGTATTTTCGGTGAATATTCAGTTTTCAATGGCGACATGTCAGGTATAATAGCAGTGACGTCAACCCGCTTTACCTTCCACGTATCAAATTGTATTATCTGTCTGCGAATGTACTCGTGACAGACCATGAGTGTGATATTTTCTGGTTATGTAGTTCTTTTCTATCATTGAGTTGAAGTCTGATTTGAAGCTTCGAGCTTACTTTGCTTTAATTTATTGAAATACTTTTATAGAACACTTAAAATAATACTATTAACTCGACGTTCGAATTTATAATTTATTACTCTGTTACGAACTTAGCTAATTTAATAATAGAAATATTAAATAACAGACCTCCCTTTAGT
>JADANM010003811.1:6281915-6324755 GCA_026213755.1 Eurema hecabe | reverse complement strand
GGTGGTTCAAATGACCCATCATTTTTTCAACATGGGCCTGTAGTCTATTTTAATTATTACCAATATCCAAAGATAATTCGTTAAATCTATCTACTGTTTAAAAAGTTTGCATAATAGTGCAAAAATATATTTAACTGCGCTATTCCGATCACTTGTAAAAAATTCAAGACTCGGAACTTTGTTCTTCTATAGTAAAAAGTAAAAATATTCATCTAATGTTGAGTTAGTTGAACTTCAGTCTTAAGTTAGAACGTAATAAACTCACCTACATTTTATAGGAATCATACAAAATTAGGAAATAATCTATTTGAATGTTTTTATTATCTGTGTATTTGGTCTTGGTTTGAAATTATAATGTACCTACTAGCGATCCGCCCCGACTTTTGCTCGCATATACTATAAATTTATTATTTATACGTATAAAATGTTTTCACTTTTATCACTCCATATATTAAAAAACCTTATAAAAAATAGTTGCGTAGTTATAAATATATAAGCATAGGGATATAGGGACAGCCAGGAGGAGAGGTGGAGAGGGTCCTCCCCCGGGAGAGGCGGGTGGGTGGCGAAGGTCCGCCCGCAACCATCTGATGCGCAAATGGAAGGAGAGGCTGGACGGGCCGTGTGCGGGCGAGTGGACCGTGACGGCTGTTCGCCCCGTACTCAAACGCTGGGTGGACAGGCGTCACGGCACACTCACCTACCGGCTGGTGCAGATTCTGTCGGGGCACGGAAGCTTCGGCAGATATCTGTGCCACATAGTCGGTAGGGAGCCACTGCCCGCGTGTCACCATTGCGCAAGCATGGAGGACACAGCGGAGCACACGCTCACGGCGTGTCCGGCCTGGGCTGTAGAGCGAGCGACATTGGCTCAAGTGGTGGGCAACGACCTCTCCTTGCCGGCCGTGGTAAATGCCATGGTCCGCGACGAGAGGTCGTGGCAGGCGGTTCTCTCCTTCTGCGAAACAGTTATGTTGCAGAAGGAGAGGGCGGAAAGGATCCGGGAGGGCGACCCGCTCTCGGATCCTATCCGCCGAAGGAGGCGAGGGCGGAGAAGAAGGGGGTACCAAAACGACCTCCTCCTCCAGCTCTAGTGGGGGTCCCGGGCGGCGTAGACGGGGGTCGCGTCGCCCACCAAATGGGGCTCCTGCGCCTGTTGTGGTGTGTCTGGTGTTCTGGGCACACCACGACGTGGAGGGGGCGGGACAGAGCTATCTCTTCCTGTCCCGCCCCACTGGAGGAGGCGGCCGCACCACAAAGCGGCTGCCGGCGCCTGGCGGGCTTGCGGAAGATTGCTACGTGCGTCCTCAGCAAGTCCGTCCCCGAAAGGGTGCGCGACGGAACACCGGTGGGTTTTAGTCGGTAGTGGCCGATTTTAGGCGAGTCCGACATAACCGCCTCCTTCTCCCCCGAGGAGGACGCGGTATCCGTAAAAAAAAAAAGGGATATAGGGACAGAGAGGGCGACTTTGTTATATATTATGTAGTGATCTGTAGTAGATCAAGTAATAATGATAATTTAAAGCTATGTAATGCGAAAACCAAGTATATTAAATATTATCAAACCGTTCCAAATGTATTTAAAAGAAAATGAAAGCAACGTCTTTCATTTTTAAAAGTCTTTACGGTTATTGAACATTTCTATCTGAAGCTTATGATCTTGAGAATATTACGAGAAGTCAGATATTGGACAAACTTAATCTTTCGTTAAGAATAACGTTTATTGTTGCTCGCGAAAATTGTAACTTTGTGTAGTAGATAATTTCGAATATAAATTTATATTATTACTATACAATAGTTCAAAGGGAGTAAGAAATAAGAAAAATTTGGTGTAAGTAAACAGTTTTATACTTAACACTTTTTCTATATTTTTTTAGTAAAATTTACACATATAATGAGGGTTATTGGTCATATCCCTACTAATATGATAAATGCCAAAGTAACTCTTTTACGCTTTCACGCAAAAACTACTGAACTGATTGTAAGGAAATTTGGTACACAGATGGTCTAGAGCCTGAGAAAATACATAGGCTACTTTTAACTGGAAAAAAGGGTTATAAGAGGGGAGAGAACAATTAATATGGAAGTTCATGCGGACGGAGAAGCGGGCTGACGCAACAGCTAGTAATATACATATATGAAAATCAACAAAGAATGATTACATAAAATAAAATTATTCTTTGATAAAGTAAATATCTATTCCTCTCAGCTGATGTAAGCAAAAAGTAAGGAAATCTTTTCTTGATTGTTCCCCTAATATAAAAGAAAACAGTAATGTTCAATAATCAAGTTACCTACAGAACTCGGCTCTTCGTTCAGAAATCAATACCTTTTTAGTATGTACGGTAAGGAAACGGTATCAAATAATATTGGACGAAACATTTTCTATATAAAGCATAAGCTTAAGTGATTCTTTGTACGCGATTGCGTAAAAATGTGACGTCAATAAAAGACAATTTTTCGATAACAAACTATTGTCTGGTTCCTCTATTACTTTCTCGGAAGTTCAAGCGAAAATATCGAGCTTTGATTGAAATATCAATAAATTTGGTTTCAATATTGTCTCTTAACAATAGCTATTAATCATAGAACGAGATTAATAAGTTCTGTCCAGGTATTTAATGCTACAAAATAGTTACGACGAAGTGAGCAGGTGGTCAGTGTAATCTATTTAGATACTACGGATTAACTATTAGTGATATTTCGTCGGATAATCTAACATTTTGTATTAATATTAACAAGAGCGTTAATGCAATATAATAGGTTTTCACTATACGGAATACATTGGAGTACAATTACAGTGCTGATAATAGAGTTGTTCATAATAATTAATACAATTAACCATAATTAATATTTGCATTGATTTAATATGGCATGTTCAAAATGGTAATATTTATTTACAAGAGAGTAGGAAATATAATAACAATAGGTAATGTCTTTTTATTTATGAGGGATTATAATTTTTTTCTTAGTAATTAAAATTTACGTAATCATGTCTAAAATTAATTTTGTGGTTATATATAAACATACATATATCGTGAAACTTAAGTGTCCTAAAAAATATTTTTTGGTAACTTGTTATAACTTCAAAACATTTTACATTAGCTTATTTCGCTTTGCAAGCTTACTTTACTTAGCTTACTTTGCTTTTTAAATTCTATATACATATATGTAAAACAATTTGTTTTTATAATATACACCGCTTACAACAGGTAGTAGTTACAGCAGGTGCCAATATTTAATTTACAAAAAACATTATTAAATAATATATTCTAAATACAAACATAAAAATGCAATCGTTACCTTCTATAAAAAATTGGTCCAATACAAAACGGCGCTAATCACAATACATGATGTTCTTTTCCGAGCAGACGCGAAGTTTACGTGTGTCTGACACGAGTGTGTTGTACCGAGGTACGTCGTAGAGCGACATTCGCGCCGGCCGGTGTCAGGCCGCAGACTGCCGGCCCCGCGCATGCATCGCAACCCCCATTATGATTTACAAACACCGTGTCTGTTTGCCATAATGTCCCAAAAACGGAATTTCCTTTAAAGCATTGTTCATGAATATATTGCTGCCGTCTGATTTAGAGCGAGCTTTATTGATGCCTTTTTGTACGATGGCCCTACTTTCAGGTAAATAGAGGGTGAATGTGAACTCACAATGGAGGTGTATGATATCTACTATTTACAGTTCATGTAAAACGTTGGATATGAATGAAAAACTGAATCCTGCTGCTCTTTGCAACGTCAAAGAAACAAAAAACAAGTGTCCGCAATTTGCAATTTGAAATTGAAATTCCAAACACCAATCAAAAGCAATAGACACGTTTATTCGTAATTGGTTTCCGTTATATGCAATATGCAGTTCGTAAAATTTAGGAATACATTTTGCGATCGCATATTCGAAAACAATATCCGGCCCGATAGCCCTGAGCGCGGCAATTACCCTGTCGCTTATCGAGACCAGTCGAAAATCGTGGAAATAAGGAGCACACTGTATACAACTTAATAAATTAGAAGGGCTATTTATTATCTAATTTGTAGTAGGTATATACATAACCTTCGTAGGGAAAACAAATTAAATACAATAATATTTTTTATTTAATTCAACGCAATGAGTGATATTTTATCAGAAACATATTATTGGTTGATTGAAAAAATATTATAGACGTAAATTCATTTCGTAGTAAAATTTTAATTACAATGTTATCAGGTTGACGGTTTCCTATCTGTAGTCACTTGATTATTAATTTTAATTTATTGCTAAACTGTATTAACACGTACACAGCTGATTACAGAATTCTATTATCTCTTCCAAAATGACGAATCACCTTAACACTAAAAGTAGGCGGGTCAAGAGGACATAATAAACACATAGGAAATTTTCAAAATACATCAATTCAACTAATAAAATATAGAGTTAAGATGTTGTATACAATACTTTTGTATACAATCACTAAATAAAACAAAGCTGTACCAATATTCATTTAATATTTTGATATATTTTTTATAAGAAATTCTAGTGAAAAGTTTAAGACTATACATATTGTGAGAGATACATCAAGTATATTTATGGGATGGATAAAGTTTTTGTAACTTTCTCTACCCTTTGAATAAAAGTACTTGTGAACTAGAATTTCCTTTCTAACTATACAATGTAATATGCTCATACTGTTTACAAAAAATAGTATATTATTAAAGAAGTACATTTTGGTCAAATAAAATGCATCTATGTTACTGAAAAAAAATCGTTTTAACCTTTGTTATAGAATATGTATCAGAGAAAGGTAGAAAGTCTTATTAAGGTGATTTATTTTTATAACCCATTCTTGAACAATGAACTTTAAATAGATAAATAATTATATAGATAAAACTTAATATGTTTATTTTTAGGATGCTCTGCTATAGGTCGCGTCGAAACCTCATATAAGAATATGACCAACCCACTATTCATAAAAAGCAATACCTACACATTCATCCAGTCTGAAATTGTTACATTTAACATTAGCATGCGTGGTATGAGCCATTTCCAACAGCTCATAGAAATATGAATTAGAAAAGTCGGTCAAAAATTATCACATATAAAAGCGACCTTTATCTCTCTACAAATGTAACTAACGAGACAATGGATTCTTGGATTCTGCATTCATATTAAAATGGTTCAACCATTCGCGGCAATGAGTCAAAAGCTGTTATCTTTGGAGGTCACGTCGTAAGTGTCAGATATGTCGAGCGATGTCGGCGAATTTAATTAAACTCTGAATGCGACACAGATGGCCTCTTCCTCGTTTGTAATGTAAGGGTAACTGGCTCTATTGTTTTCCAAATATTAGATTTTAACCAAACAATTAAATTACGAGCAGTTCCGTCGCCCTGCTCTGCCCTTCCTTCGACTGTTTTGAGTTACAACTGCTATTGTTCTTAAATATTTTCTTAGACCAATGTCATTCGTCATTATGTAAAAAAAAACAAAACCAGAAATATTTTCACGTTTTGTTTTTTATCAATTGGTTGCATGAGATGTTGTTTTCATCACATTCAAAGTTATACTTCAAAAACAATTAACATCGTATAATGCACGATTTATATCGATGCATGCATTTAATTAAAAGTGGTATTAGTCTTACCTAGTAGTAGAAGTTGCTTATGAAATATAAAAACATCACCATCAGATAAAATAGAATTTATAACAATTGTAACTATTGTAAATTGTTATCGAAAAACTGATGTTATAAATAAGATATGCCAAAGGTTCTATAATTATTTCGCTTTATAGAATCTTTTGAAAACATTAAACATATAATTTAATACTAAATGTTATTCTTAATGAACGCTAACATAAATCGTCGCAAATATTTTCATTTAAATTTCAAGAGAATCATATAACAAGCAGCCCGGAAAAGTATGTAACGTTAATGAAAAGCATTCCACGAGAACCTCATTCGAAAGGCTTACAAAGTTTGACGCGTTAGAAATGAAAATATTACAGCGTTTTCACACTTTAGACCAATACTAGTTTTATGCTTTTAAAGCTCATATATGTATGCTTTTAATTAATATAAGAAATGTTTGTTTTAATTTCAATATTTAAACTCGCAAAGATGGAGCGATAAATTGAGCAATCATTTCTGTAATATCAATTGAGTGTAGGCAGTTTTATTTTCAAACTACTAGACAATATTTTGAATTATGATGGCGAAGAGGAATTTTACTTTAATAAACTTTGTGTAACAAAAATAATCTAAAAATATTTTATTTTTAAGATCCTAAAATACAACATCGTTATACTCGTATAACGCAGTTTTAAATTTCAGAATACTATTATAATTGCACACTCAATCTTAACGAATCACGTACAATTTGTTTAACAAATAAACATCTCAGTAATTAAACAAAAACGCAATTGCCTTTTTAAAACGAAACGCCACAGCTCGCTCTAATAAGATTGCTAATTAAAATTCTTCAGGCGTTTATTTTTTGTCTCTAAATATTTTGTAATCCTTGACAGCTCTAAATTATAAAATAATTGATAATACTTCTTTGATTTGTTAGTTTTTCGTGTGGTTTTTTACTTTTATAAAATAAAAAAAATGACTTATCAGGACAAAAGGAACATAAATTTAAATTTAAGAAAATAGCATAAAATAAAATTTTGGCATTTCCCCTTTCCTAAACTCAATAACTCCACAACATGGCGACTATTTTTTTTGTAGAAATTCTTTGTTTATTTAAGTATATTTTTGTGTAATTGTAATAAACAATAACGAGATGTAATATTCAAGATGTATTTAGCAATTAATAATGTTATAGACGAATTAATTTAAGCATAAAATTTGCAATTGTTTTGTATGAATGGGCTGACCTATGATTGTAATTGTTGAACAAGTCGAAATAAAGCTGTTAGCCGATAGGGAATGTCATAGGTAAAGTGTTGTAATTTAAATTAGTAGATATAGCTATCAATTTTACACTACTCATATTAAACAGTTAATTCAAGAAGGTATACATAAGTTGATGGTTTAATAGTGTATGATATATCTATATATATAAAAGAAAGTCGTGTTAGTTACTTCACTTATAACTCGATAACGGCTCAACTGATTTGGCTGAAAATTGGTGGAGATATAGTTTAGAACCAGGAGAAGGACATAGGATAGGATTTTATCAGTTATATTATTATACAGTTTCCATGGGAATAAATTTTTTATGAAAGTAAACGCGGACGGAGTCGCGGGCAACAGCTAGTTTTATATATAATATGATGTTTATTTTCTAGTTTTGAAAATTATAAAGTACTAGCCTCTCCCCGCGGTTATACCCGCGTAGTTCCTGTTCCCGGGCAATACTATATTTTCATCCAGGGTATCATCGTCTATATACATAATATATTTCAACTAAATCGGTCGGTTTTACCGTGAAAGAAAGACAAACATACATACAGACAGACATATGTTTCCTTTTACAATATTAGTATGGATTATTATTTATTATCTTATATTATGTTCTAACTGTTTTTGATTATATTATATGATTTTAATGGTGCATTATATTACCAAATTGTCACATACGATAGTTCAATTTAGTGTCAAATCAATCAATGGCTCGAAAATAGGTTGAACGCTTGAGTAAGAAAACGTGAAATGGCGTAAGTAATTAGGGCCTAATATGTAAATCTATATAGCCACATTATGTACTAAGTCGGCGCCATGATACGGATCGTAGGGTCGACTGACCGATGACCTATGCTCCGTTTATGCCATTACGTGTTACGTCAGTGCCAGCACTGCCAACTTAACTACAGAATGAACATGCGGTGAGCATGTGGGGTTAAGCTTTCTGAAATCTTACGTCCGGTAATATAGAGCACATTTAATGTCATATGGTTGGTAGTACATGCTGTACCGTATAAGCGAGCAACCTTACTAAAATGTATTACTAATAAATACTAATATAATTTTGAAGTATTACTTATTTTGACGCGTTCGTGCGCGAACTCAATATGCGTTCTTAAATTGTTAAACTATGAGACAAATTGTTGTCGTCACAGATTACTGAGTTAGCTCTATATGGTTGAACAAATTTAATCAAAGTTGGTGGTCTAACTTCTCAACATAAGATTCGCTTCCAATAAACACGCAATGTATTAAATAATCTTTAAAAGGACTGAACCGAAGAGCTTTGATCTGCAACTAGGATGAAACAACGTTGATTATCTTCATGTACCTATATATACTATGTATTAGCTGTTGCCCGCGACTCCGTCCGTGTGGACTTTCGTATAAACTTTGACCCCTCCCCTTCCCCCCTTATAACCCTTTTTTCCTGTTAAAAAGTAGCCTATGTCCTTCTCCAGGCTCTAGACCATCTGTGTACCAAATTTCGTTCTAATCGATTCAGTAGTTTTAGCGTGATGTGGACAGACAGACAGAGTTACTTTCACATTTATACTATAAGTATGGATAATAATAATATACGCACTTGCCTAATGCCAACTCTATACATAGTAATTACTAACATGAAACATAAAATATAAACATAATTCTAACCGTACAAACGATTTTGTATCATTGAATATGAACTATTAAAAACACATAATAGCGATTCCATTACGGCATCGATCACCATCGACACAACGTTCGATAGTTCGACGGGGCTTAACGGAGTGCATTATTTTCTCGTCAAAATGATTAAATAAATATCCCGGTCTAGCTCAGGCCCAGGTACCGAGTTATTCCGTAATTACAAAGCTTTATAGCCCGACGAGGCAAGGGAATGTTTTGAGCGAACGCGGGACGTGTTTCAACAGGGCAAACATTATGTGACCTCTGTTAGCATTTTATGTGGACATTTACACATTAATGTAATTGAACTCTGCACGTTTCAGTTTTAATTTAATGCACCGTGATCTTCATACTGACGTTGCATTAATGGAATCACAGATTCTGCAGTCAGCGGGATATTCTTCGTTATACTCATACTTAGTGTTACTGCGTTATACTAACGAATGTCTCTTTGTTAATTTCATGTTTGTTAATTACAACTTTGAATATGTATATGTATAGACGTAACTACGTCTATATGAGTTACATAAATAACAGCTGAAACGTGTTTGATAATTATACTTTACTCTTTATAAATATAAAAGCTACGTAAATGGAATGCTATTTATGTATGTGTATTATCTGTTTAGTTTTCGCGTTGCTACGTTAGTGAGTTTCGTGATATGTGATTTAGAAAGCTAGTATGTAGGTACCAGGGAAAGAAGAATGTATTATTTGGTAGCAATTATTTTTTCTTCTTATTTTTTGCTCGGACAATGTTACCGAACCCGGTTAAATAATAGTTATAAATAATCATCGTATTAGTGTTATTCTTCTGTTGTACACGTCGCAAAGATTAAACTCTTGAATTCAGAGGATCTTGACCTTCAACCGATGAAATCTTAACCCACATTTTGGAAACGACTGTGTCCAGGTATTTGGTAAGAATATTCTTTTTTGGACTATTATGTAATATAGTGTATAAAAAGTGTTGATGTATTAAAATTAGATTGAACTCCAAAACATAATTTACTGACATTAAACAGTGTTTCATATTGTTTTTATTTTTTTATGATTACAACTATTAAAACTATTGATTCCTTAATATGAGCTTTAAAAAGTGTTCTTACTAATTTTGCATGTCACAAATAGTATGAATAATAAACTTTGACTAACGTACTGTTTTTTACATTTTTTTTTCAAAATGGCGGTCACAAGAAAGAAATTTCGAATTTCTTAATTTAGATTAAAGGTCGTAGTAGCCCTTCGGTCTGTGTGGCTCAACTCGGAAAGTTAAAAAAAATTTGAATTTCAGTATACCTTCTCATGAATCGTTCCCAAACACATACGATTTAGGGACCTTCAAAAAGAAGAGAGCATACCTTTCCTTAAAAAGCCGGCGTGATATCGCGAGTTCTCATGGGCGGCGCTGTTCACTTTACATCAGGTGACGCGCCTGCTCATTTACACCCTTTTATATGAAAAAAAAATTAAGCTATCACGGTACGCCTGGCCGATAAAAAACATCGAAATTATATGTTATAGGTATGTAATTAGATGTGGCACAAATAAATTATATTTTCCATTAAATAATGATTATTTATTACAAAAGTATTTGACGTTTGCCGAGACGATGCGTCAACGAATATAAAACTGTATACCTCAAAAATACCTATAATATCCGCTCTGTTTGTGACTGATATATACTTATATTAGAGAAAGATCAACTCGTCTTTTATTAATAACTGGTTCTTTAATCGATACACGCAGCCCCCGTAGAGGCGACCTTATAAGGATAACGAAGTCATGTTCGGAAACTATGCGATATATAATTTATTGAATGCACCATAATTACTGATATGGAAATACATGATTTATTTTTACTTCCGATAATCAAGCAAGCCATTATTCATAAGCACCGGCTATTTACACATTAAAAATATTAACGATGATAATAGTTCAAAATTATGCTTTTCATTAAGAAATATTATCTTGGATATGAAGAGGGTTGTTAGCTGAGAAATTATTAAATTCTTTTTTAAAATTACAGACTGAAATGAAAAAATAAGAACTCTTTATACTATAAAAGTTACGTCACAGATACATGTACATTGTACACGTGAATTTCTAATTCAATTTTAATTTAATTAAGAAAAAAGAAATAGGTACGCCTATTACGAAATAACCTATTTCCAGATATGATGTATGAGATACGTAAGCATGTCGCAAAAATATAAATATATAATAATCTCGAAGACATAAACCATTGGATATATTTTTCAATTGGAACGTAGAACATGACATGACTTCGAGAAAACGTTTATATAATTATTTTTCAACATGTCGTGTTGTTTTTTATCATTTAGTTACGTTACAAACCATTATTAAGACAAATTAATGTATTAATTGAACATGTCCATGGTTTTAGATAGTTTTAAAATTTATCTTTTTAACATTTTAGTGCTTTGTCTTGGCAAAATGTTCCTTTCTTATATTAAACCCAGTATTGATTTTTTAATAAATACAATTGTTATTACAACTGTTATTACAATTGTTGTTTAATTTTAAGTAAAGTATAATGATTCGTTTTGCTTAGAGATGATTTATAAAATGTTTAAAATGTTTATTTTTGATGTCCTATGACAAATTTCTTCATTGAATTTTTTCACGTCTGTACTTAGAAATATATGTTTTATGAACATGTACCGTAATACTAAATATGCCCGGTACATGTAGTCAATATTAAAGAAAAAGTTTGATTATGGTTTCGAAATAAACCCTTTGCCTTTTACTTTACCTTTGCGATTAAAATGTTGCCTGTTAAAGTATACGTGAGCATAATTCACCATACTAAGGAACCTTATCTCACATTGCTTATTACAGTCATTTGGTAAATAACTGTAATAAATCTTACTCTTTAGACATCATAGCCACATAGGAAGTTAACTAAAAGGGAAGTAGCGTACAGGCAATCTGTAAAGTTGTGGAGGCCTGTCAAAACTACATTATCGGATCGGAAGCGTTGATAACTACAGCCACATACATCTACACCCACCTGTGTTCTGCCTGGTACATTTTTATTTACGAAAACAGTAACTAAGTAAGTACAAGTGAAAGCCACTTTTTATTTATGTATCTCGTTTATTTTATTGTATTTAAATCTAAGCTATACGAACATTAACGAGTACTATTATTTACAAACAAAAAGTACTTATAATATTTACGTAAGGTTTCTAATAACCACACCTCTACTATTTATTCATGACAACTGTTCAACAATAAAATTGATAGTTCATTTGTATTGTCTGTAGTAAAACAGTTATAGTTAAAATGTTCTGGTTGCAGGAAATATGTTATGTTTTGTTTGATTTCCGTAGCTATTGTGTTATTTCAATTGAGTGCAAAACTGTTAACATTTAATTATTAAACTGATTTTCATGTAGCGTTTATTTTGTCGGGCTTTAAGTGTCATTGCGAATATCTTTTTGCTGCCGATAGTTAGATTTAAAGGGCTAAGCTAATTTTAAGGGTAGTTTAAAATGTTGCAATATATAAACTTTAGTATTTACTTGTAATAATTTTTGTACGTAATAACATTAATAACATGACTCTGTCTGTCTGTCTGTTTATTACGCTTTCACGCCTTAACATCTGGACTGATTTTGATGAAATTTGGTAAAGATTTAGTCTTAAACTTGGGGACGTACGTACCCCATCTTCTATAACAAAATAAAGGGTTTTGGGAAATAAAATAGTGTAAAGAGGTTCTACGCAAAAGAAAATGCAGGACAAAGTCAGTTTAATACAAAGCTTCGTACTTTTACTAGTCCAATGGTCTATTTTTCTTTGTACTTTAGTTCATTACTCTTAGGGACTTAGTGATTCGGGCGTTTAATTTAGCCCTAGTCTCATCTAACAAAGGTCTAAGGTTTAACTAAAAGAAGGTTTAGTAAGTTTAATTATTTTACAACAATTTTCAAATTAAATGTTGAAGGAGTCGTAATATGTAGGTGCTAGGTCTTTCTTACTGCTGTTGAACAAAATTGTACCACAAAATTACAGAATGGAAACCATAATTAAATTTATTTAACGAATTGCAGTAGATTATGCTGTTTATAAATCTATCTCAATCGTTAGAGCGAGAAAGAAGTTAGTTTTACGACATTATTTTTTTTTGTTATAATGGCGGTGTTCTAAGAAATTCTTTCTTTAAAATCTATAGCGAAACCCAGTTGTACACGGGCGTTTAAAAAATGCTCGAGTTCTCGTAATGAACGGTGGTCACATTCCTAATGACATTTCACACGACGCTCGTACAGTCGCCAACAAAAATATATCAGGACAGTCAAAATTACAAATCATCGTAACACTTAAAGCTTTGGTTGAATTGACGTTCACTGCATTTGGAAAATAATTAATTGTAAGGGTATGTCGTTTTCTTATCATGACACTTATGCATAGACCAAATTTTTTTTTATGTTGAGACGATTTGTAATACTTTTTTTATGTGTGACAGGCGCTTGATCACAGATCGCCTGATGGTAAGCGACGCTGCAGTCGAAATGGCTGCAGTGCATGTAATTGGAAGCCTTATCACTATTAGTGATTTCTACCAGGCAACCATTATTCTCGGGATATCGTTCGGTGGTTAAAAGGACTCTCGGATGTTTAAGTACTTTTGTATTCGACTGTACGTACACTTTGTTGATTTCGAGGTAATCTCGGCCGCTGATCGTAGTTCGGCTCTAATAAACGCCAGCCGGCTTGATTAACAAGCCTGTTTGTTTTTTAACGACATCGTTACGTTGTGAATTCAACTGTCTTTAGATTAATTTGGAATGTGATTTACTGATAGTTTCAGAGCGCTGAGCGGAACCCTGTGTTTTATGAAGACAGGTCAGTAATGCGAGATTTTATTTTCTCGCTTATTAGTGTAATGATTTGTTGTTATAATATGTATAATCCAATAAGTGGATAGGGAACATAGCTCTTTTATCATTTAGCTCATGGTAAAAGACTATTAGGCTTGGCACTGGCATCTCATCTAAGATGCCATTGTGTTTCTTTCGGTAAGAGAGATCACTGGTGGCACATTTAACCTCTTTATAAAATTTTGGTACAAATACTTCCCCTTTATTTGAGATAGTCGTTAACAATCAGACGACCGTCCAGATAAAAAAATTATTACCTAATCTATAGTTTGTTAATTATTTAAAGTGTACTAGAACTATTACTTATAATGAATAGTTTGTTTCGCGAATTAGTCCACGAATTCGAAATTAATGGAAATTGGCGAACTTCAAAGAAACTTTACTTTGACAAACTACTTGGAACATGATACTTTAGCACAACAAACTGTCTGTAATTATAATTAGTATAGGACAGATTGCTATATATTTACGACTCGGATATTAATTTCTGTATGAGTTTATATTAGCCGCGCCACGCAGTTTTGTCCGCATTTATGCATACATCTATATATATATATATAAAAGAAAGTCGTTTTAGTTACACCATTTATAACTCGATGACGGCTTAACTGATTTGGCTGAAAATTGGTGGGGATGTAGCTTAGAACCAGGAGAAGGACATAGGATACTTTTTATCCAGTTTCCAGGGGAATTTTTTTTTATGAAAGTTAACGCGAACGGAGTCGCGGGCAACAGCTAGTATTATATAAATATAAAATCTTGAATCACCCTATCTGATTAAAAAAATCGGTTGCGTAGTATTAAAGATTTAAAATGAAAGCGACTTTGTTTTATACTATGTAATGATTACACAGTTTTAAATGAGAAATTATTAATCTTTACGTACTTATTATATAATGTTGCATTGATATTGTAAACTGAACTTGCTAATAGGGTGGACCCGACTGCTGAGATACAGTATTTTTACTAGTTCAGTAGTCGGGACCACAATTATATCTGATGTTAATGATAATCTGTTAATATTAATGATTAATGAATGATTAAAAAAAAGAAACCTATTACATATAGAGCAAAATCGAGTTCTTGTACTCATCGAGAAATGTGTACTCTGAATATTTGCAAATAAATACATTAGTTATTAATATAATACATAGTCATTAATTTATCGGGCGGTTTTAGGCCAAGTATTTGACAATACTTTTATTACATCCTCTAATAGGAATAGTATGTCTATTGAAGAGGTCGTCTTTTCCTTTTTCCTTACGCTTTGGGGTATTTTTGACTTTGTATAATCAAAAAAATATTGTCATAAAAATACATCTATTTAGTATCTATGGGTAATTAAAAATTAAGGCGATTACTTGCAAATTTTTGATCTCTCTATATCACAACACATGCGTTTATATCTGTTTATATAATTATTGCTAGCGAACGCAAAACAAATTATGCTATATATAGAATTCTATGTTACTCGTATTGTATAAAAATGCTTGAGCTTTTATTGTTATCTTTAAATTGAAATCTCATAAAATTGTTTCTATTTTGTTCTCATGTTTTTTTTTCATATTTATAACAGTTTGGCTCTAATATATTTTATGTATGGCAGGACAAGTGGACCTTTTTGTCACGAGTGTTGAATTTTATGGAAAAAGAGTGTCTTAACCTTTAACTTTATCGTTAGGTTAGAGGCTATTGCTCATAAAAAATCCATAACCGTTCGAAGCGATGTTAGGTCACTTCATAAATAAATATATTTAACACTGTAACATCGAAGCTCTGTCAATACGTACGTTTTGATCGATAACAATTATCTCCAAGAAAATCTTGTTCCTTATCACCAAAAAACCTGTCATAGGGAACTAATAACGTAATACTCTCTCGCATAGATGAAAACAAAAGCACAACTTCATCATTGGAATATCGACTTTATTGATCGAAACAATATGGCATAAATTTGTATGAGAGTGTTAGACCGTTGTAACAATGTGATCGACTGTCTCAAGCTTTCGAATGTGCCCTAGTATGTCAAAATAACAATTATGCAATGAGATCCGCGGTCGAAGGCGTGGTGCAGTGAAAGCTCGAAGATCACGACTACAGCATTTGTCCTTTACATTACATCAATCAATGTAAACATCAAGTAGTAATGGGCTTGTTATATTTAACACTTGAATCGGTGGTATTTCCATTTGAGCTGAATAAAGGACTGAAATCGAGGCGTGGCGTCAATACACCCGTTATGTAAATGTTTAATCGTGGTTCATTGGTTTGTCTTGTGATCCTTAAAAAGAAATTCTAATAGCTTATTACCATGAGTTTACGGCTTTGCCTTACCTATCTTGCACCTAGCTCTAACGTAAGGCAATGGACACCTTATTATGACTACTTTGGTACATCATTTTATTTATTTTAAACAACAATTGAATTTTCATAAGTATTATAAATTGGATTAAAAAAAAACTAGCGACCAGTCACGGCTTCGCACGGGACATAGTACTAAATGTAGCCTATGTTATTCAGAGTCAATGTAGCTTTCTAATGAAAAAAAAAAAATTATTAAAATCGGTCCAGTACTTTTTGAGTTATTTCATTCGTTACATTCAAAAATATAAATCTTTCCACTTTATAATGTTAGTGTAGATGTAGTAGTCAAAATTAAAGCTCCTTAGTAGCTCCTTTCCTTATTATTACTATCCAATCGACCTTCAATGCAGTCACCTAAAAGTTAAAGCATCACTGCGTCGAATAGTTTTTATAACACTTTTTATAGCGGTTTAATACAATTCGACGTGCGTTACTATTAGTGGAATTACGCCTGTCAGGACGATTGTAAGACAAAAGCAATGACTGTAACGTTTATCGGATGTACGGTTATAAAATAGAAAAAAATGGAATATATTAGTATGAATATCAAGTAAATATTACTATTGTTCTCTCGTAACCCGATTAAAGGGGAGAAACATGTATAATGTGTTAGTAAAAATTGTATTAGTAAAAAAATTTAATTCAATACGTTTTATGTTAATATAAAACAACTAGCTGACCCGTACCCACTTCGTTAGGCTTATTGTTAATAATCTTTTTTGATTGTTCGGTTTTTCATATAGCCTATGACACTCAGCAATAATGTAGTTTTCTATTGGTGTAAGAATTTTTAGAATCGGTTCAGTAGATCCCGAGATTGCCCCTTATAATTTGACAAACACACAAACTTAACTTCTTTATAATATTAGTATAGATAAAGCGAATTTCAATTCGAGTTCTATCGTTTCGAATTTCGCCCGATGCATAGAGTGAATTATTTAATGGTGAAGTTTCTGAGAGCCGTGAAACTATGGCGGATGCGTTACCCGATCCACCTTAACACCATTAGTGAAGTGAAACTTTGTAATTGTGACCACGTCACTGTCATGCGATTCCGAGAGCTACTAATTAATAGCCCTAGCAAAGGATATTACCGCCATAACGTTTTACGTAACGACATTTATGAGTTACGTAAGAGTGTCATATAGTTGTGGTTTATTTTCTAATGTTTTGGATCATTTTGTAATATCCTGATAGTTCTGGTTAGAGGCACGAGGTTTCATCCGTGTAAGAGTTCACGTTTAAGTCGAATACATTGGAAGGCAAAAGTTTTAGGTTGGTACCTTTATGGCTATGATACTCGCCAATATAAAATCTAGCGTCAGTGCCTAAGAAAACTTTCAAAATCGGTTCAGTAGTTATATAAATTTCTCTCTTACCTCAAAAAAAAAGTTAAGCATAATTTTTGTCATACAAACTAAAATCTTTTTGCTCCATTTGGTATTAAATGAACAGCAATATTGTATGCAAAATAGTATCAGTGTTCCTTAAAAGTTCTAGATTGTAGCAATAGACCATTAGGCCATTGCGGTGTCTAATAAAATTCTTAAGCCAAGTAAACCTTACAGCCAGTGAGAAAGTTTGACGTCAATTACGACCAATTGACACCGAGAGCGATTTAATACCTAATTATTAGGTAATAATAAGACCATAGTGTCTTTACTAAAATATATAGTCTAATTATATTAACGTAGATCGTATCAAACATTGGAAAATATTATCTTGTTATCACAGTTAATTTAGATTTATAGTATACGCATACGCAAAGGCCTTGCCTCTATTTAATTTTATGCAAGACTATTAGTCTTTATAGTAAAGGTTTAAATCAGGTGGGCGTGGTCCGCGAAATCGAAATTGAGAATTATCGAACTAGTTTTATAAAATTTTTTTTTATTAAAAATTTGGTGATTGAGACACTCAAGGGATAAAAGTCCTAGCAAGAAATGTTTAAAATTTACGACATTTACATTAACATTACATAACTTAACAGTAAGGGTTTATTAAAATTGTTTCGTCATTTATTTGTAATAAGATTTTTGATATTTTAATTCAACTTGTAAACTTTCCTACCAGTTAAAATTACTAAAATAATTTTATTTTACTTTAAACAGACCATTCTCCTGACTATAAAACAACGAGTTCCCTACATTACATTTTAAAATAAGCACTCATTGTTCACTTTACCTACTTCTGTAGATTAATCGCAGATCAGAATGGATAGAAATAGTAATTAACCTTTCTATTTCATTTTATCTGTTCAATGAGCAACTGCAGTCAATTAAAGATTATTTTTTAATTGAATTCCCGCAAATGAGATCACATTTTTATTAAATCTGATACGACATAGAATAGAAAGAACTGTTCTAATTGCTCTACTAATGCAGGTTAAAAGAAACTCGCTAATGAAAAAGACTATTTTGATTAAAATTACAAAGTTTATACATTCCAATATAAAAAAAAATAATTACAGCATTTTAATATACTTTCAGAAAGAACAAATATACCCAGTAGCATGTCAATGAAATAAATTTCAGTCAACGATATATTTAAATCAGTTCAATACATTATTTTATTATATTTTTTTATATAGCCTCTTTACAATAGTGATTAATATGTCAAGGAATAACACGCGGTATAAAATTGTATTTTACTGTTCACATTCCGATACCAAGAATGTCGATTTCAGTTCAAAAATTAAGCGTTCAGTTGCAAAGCTGCCGACAAACGTGTCACGTACATTTTGCTCGATAGTCGATACTTCAATTTTGCGTAAACGCGAGAGCAGGTCCTGCGTGAATTGCGAACGTGCAGAACATCATTTAACGACATGTAACTGACGTCAAAAAGGTTCGCTTAAACCCGTGGTAGGTAGCTGTTTTGACCAAGAATCATTTTTCATCAGTACATAATTTTGTCTGAAATTGTAGTTGGAGTTCAATGACACGATATCACCTCCGTTAGACATGGGACATTTATCTAAAATCCTAGGTTCATTAACAGTGTTGTATCATTTTGTGTTAGTCACCGCTAACAAAAAAAGCAATGGTTCATGTCTTACATTATAAAATCATTTCAACACTTTTCTAATCAGCCAATATTAGAATGTATTTGCATCAATATAACTTCTCGTCGGAGCTCTGGTGCTCGGATTATCTTTGAAACTCTGGTTTATAGATGCAATTATTGCCGCGCTAGATTGACGCAAATATTGGAAATAACGCGAACTTTAAAAGCATATTATTAGAAAATTACTGTTTGTTACACAATGGCTTAATATAATATTAGATGATTGAAGAAAAGTTTTGTAACTTAAATCTTTGTAACTTTTCTCTATCTTTTGTTTTTTTTTACAAAAACTGAACTTACATAATTATGAACATTATACATAATTTTAACATTTTTTAGTAGTTACATCTCACTGTAGCTTCAACATCTTTAAGTATAATGTTACAATCATATAATATACATATTTAAGGCACTTGATGTTTGAAACTAGTAAGAGCGCGAGTTTATTAGGATAAAGTTCAAAAATTTGGCCTAGTTAATTCTGCTATTTGTTGTTCTTAGTTATAACTCACTAGACTGAAATAAATACTATACAAATTTTCCAAATATTGTAAAGCATATTTCATTTCAAACAGAAAAGTAGTCACGTTGTATAAAACTTAATTTACTAACTTTACGATCAAATCTCCTTGTGTATTGTACTCGTTTAAATAATTAAAAATAATTCTAGTGATTGTAAATAAAATATAAATACATCTAAATTATAGACTTATACGTAAAATGATAAAAAAGAGTTTAATTATATTTATTAAAAGTACGGAATATTAGGTAGATCGATTTTTTTACTATAATAATACATATTTGCTTTTGTTGGCATAAATATATAGTGTTTTTTTAAAGGGAACAGACCTAGATGCTGACTAAAAGGAATTAAATTGAAATCGTTTTGTCAAGATGAAAGTGATATTTTGTCCTCCTCATGTCAGCATTGAGAGCGAGCACAAAGCTTTGAAGATTCTTGTGTTGTTGAACTCGTATCTAAGTATGGATAACTAGCTTCGTATTGCGTGAACGCAACAAAGATACCTACTTGGATTTAGTCTAAGAGATGCGGTACCAGAAAATTACGTCCATTTTAAATCGAGATTTTAAAAGTTTTTTATAAGCTTTGTTGAATAACCCAACTATTGTTTATCTGTCGTTTCAACTGATAAATTTTGTATCTTTACTTTTGTAATTTAACAATTAGCACAGGGCTGGATCAAATTATTTTATGAAAACTATGTTACTAGAATTTGAACGTCATCAGAATCTTATTTTCTTTCTAAGACGATGGTCAAGTCCTTCTGATAAATTAGGGCTTTCTTTTAACAGTGAAAGGCCCACTGTATGTATGGTACATTTTATGTAAGAATACTGAAATGGTTGTTATTGTTATGGACATTTTATTGTTACTATTTTTATTTTCTATTTTAAAAGAGCTACTATCCGGGTTCCTTGTTGTTTCTTTTCTGTAGAAACTGCTTTCCGAATCAAATGAAACATTATTGTTTTGTTATTCTATGACGATTTAAGTGTTTCTACATGTAGCCGATATAAAGATAAGTATGACTTTAAAACAGCTAATCAAGAGTCTCTCGGTCTAAACTAACCTCTGGGAACGGTTCCGGGCGCTGTAATAAGGAAATCGTTCCCGACTCGCACGAAAATCGCTCCGGCGTGAGCGAACCTTTCGTATGCCTAATAACCGGCCGTATTGACTCCTGTTGCACTGTACTAGCTACACCAAGATGCATATATTGGAAGCTTTGATACATACAAGTGGTTATAGTCGTATTGTATAATGTAAAATTAATAATAAAAATGTTTTGAGTAAAACACCGACTTTTAAATCAAAAGAAAAAAATACAGCTTTAGTTTTTGAAAGGTGCCAGGCCAGTATCAAGACTGAACCAAATGGAAATAAAAAAATCTTCAAACTCGCTTAGTTTAGTCTTTCTTAAGTTAATGTAGATACAAACAGTTCAAAGGAGGTGAAAACAAAAATTAAAACTTTTAACTTTAGTACATTTTCCGATGTTTAGCTGAATGAAGATTTTAATCAGACAAGTTTCTTAAAGTAGTGTCAAACATGCTGTGCAACTATAGTGGCTAACTATTTATTGTTAAGCACACCAAATCGTATATATTCCAAGCGTTAGCCTTAAAAGATAATAAATAATAAATATCTAGAGAATCCAAGTCTCGCATATCCCTATAGAAAATTAGCCGCGCCATAGACGGCCATCAAGTATTCCCAGAAAAGCTCTGTTAGCGTAAGCAGTTAAAATATTGTTGACTTAGCCCATTCAAATCCTAAAGCATATGATAATAAGAATATACTTACGTTAGTGTTTCTGAATCTATAGGCGTCACGATACAGCTTTAAACTCTTAGGGACATCGTAACTTCGGCGGTAATACGCGTTTACAGTTTAGTGAAATTGTACTTTAGGTTGTAACGTTTAGGTTCGTAAAAGCGTTGTTATTAGGGAATAATAGGATTGTAGGATTGGACAGCGACAGACGATGTGATGAAGGAATTTAACAAAGTGCACGTTTATCTAAGCGTTTGCTCGTACGTGGGAAATGAGACGCTAGCTAGCAGATTTGCATCGTAGTTGTTTTTTTAAAGTGGACATACTTCAGTCACGACTCATTGATTTTCTCATGCTGCCTTGCTAACATCTGCATAACAATTTTTTTGGTGTTATTCTTTACCTTCTTATACTTAAGTGATTATGAAGAACATTCATTGCAGTGGAATAATGCTGAAATACTATTGGTATCATTGTAATGTTCAATTGTTTATTTTAGTTGTAATAAATTTAAGTTTTGTGCATGTTGCCGTCTCTAAGTATTACGACATTAATTTAAAATATTTTTTTAATTACCTGTTTTACGTTATGTCGGCCTTTTTACGTTATGTTGGCGATCCAATTAAAACGAAACTAAATAAAAATGTTTTTATTAAAAAGACCATCTAGCTCTAGTACCCAAAGTAAAATTAATTTAGACTTCCATTGTAAAATACTCTACGGTAAAAGTTCTACATCAATATTAAATTTTATTGTATTTGAAAATACTAAAGAATGAAATTATTGATTACAAAGTATAAGATTCATAGTAACTTCGCCAGTAATGACTTTCAATATTCATACCCACAGTCCAAGTAGAAGGCAAACAGATTCTCTAGTAATATCTCTTGAACGAAGTACTTCAGACAACAGCTCTTATGAGCACAATAACTCTTATCGTGTATTGCCTTAGTTTACAACTGGAGGTAAATTACGTTAGTTTTAATAGAACCTAATAGAATACATGTGAGGCGATAAGAAGATTATATTCTCCTACAATGTTTCGTAAATATCTACTACTATTTTTCATGGCATTTTCTAATCTTATTATGGGCATGAAGGTATTGCTTTAATTCTATTTGAAACTTAGCCAATAAAATAATCTAATAAAACAATTCTATCAACTAACATACAATAACAGCGGTTAAAGCAACATTGTAATTTTGATCACTGTACCTTTTTTATATGTACGAGTAAACATCACCTACATATGACGCCGTTTTATCAATTAAATAAAAGCCTTTTATATAGCACACATGTAAATACTTAAATACATGTTCTTTGAAATAATAATTTTAAAATTAATAATTAAATGAAATTATTTAAAATTAAAGTTACTGAAATATCTGCAGTTAAGTTATTCTTAACGTTGTAGTGTAAATATGTTGTAATATAATATTCACTTAATTAATCTGTAGAATCTAATATAGTAATAATATATAGATAAGTTAAAACAATAGAGATGTTTTGACGCTTACTTTGTTAAATAAATTTGACTAAAGCAAATCTTTAACGTCTTATTTGTATAGTATTTACTAAATTGAACTTAAAATGAATTACACGTTGATAAATAAATCAAACTAAACGTTAAGTACTAATGTGGCTGGCGCCATGATCGAGACAAAGCTATTAACAGTTTCTCAAGTGCTAAGACTTAATATAGGAACTATAGCATAGATAGCATATTTATAATTAAAAAATATTGTTGTATTATATTAAGATGCGATTTTATGAAATGTAAATTTTATAATAATTAGTATGCTTACAGCTTTGATAATGAACAAGTCATTGCGGACAATTGCTAGCTGAGAAAACATATTTAAATTGTTAGCTGTCAGTTTAAAAAAATAGCTAACGTTAAAGGATTTGATCTTATAAAAAATATATTATACATACAGACGAATTGAGAACCACCTCCTTTTTTTGAAGTCGGTTACAAAGCAAAGCGAATAAACATTCATCAAATTAAATTAAATTGTGAAAACACTATATCTCGGACTAAATGAGAAAATCGTTTTGATGAGATTCCCACAGTAAATAAAGGTGTGACTATTATCATCTCGAGGAACATTGATTCCACTATTTACATCGACATTTTCGCTTCGACTTGAGCCGCATACAATTCATATTGCATGTCCGGTAATGCACCGCCCACGGCGAATCAGCGATAGATTCAAACATTTTAATTAATCCAAATGTCACAACACACCATTTTACTTTAAACAATTTTCAAACGTAATATTAGGTATGTGTGTTCATTTTCGAGTGACATATCAATGTGATTAAGCCATGTGGTCTAATACAGCTATATGCATGGAACAAAAGTATAAAACAATTGCACAAGGTTCGGACGGACATACCATGACTCAAAAGTCAGACGCTGACCTCTACATTACATGACAATGGGGCTCATTATTTGTTGAATACGACCGGTAGCGGGCCCGGACTTGGGGCATATACTAAACGTTTCCTTGTAAGAATATGTATAATGTATACGTCCTAGTTCAAGCCCCATAGAGATCTTAATGTGCATGCGGAGATAACTGTATTATGTTATAATATCATAGACCATGATGCAGTGTCAACGATCGCTTATTTAGATGTCCTGGTTGGATTCTGCATTCGTTAAGTTATGGGATATATCATTGACCATATTTGCTTTGTTATATGTTAATGGTTCTTAGTTTATTTTATCTTGTAGCCAACTCAACTTCTACTTTACAAAAAAGCAAAAATGAAGTACTCATTTCTTTTTATAATAAAACAAAATATAATTTACGTTTACGAACAAGGAGGTAAATATAATAAATTAAGCTGACCATTTATTGCTTGTAACAATTGCACGTCAGTACTAAACGTGCGAGTACGCTCAAAAACTACTTAAATTCTCGACCATTAAGATAATTAGCATATCGTTTGTATGTCAAGTCCTCGCTACGAGAGATATATTGCTTTGAGCTTTGGCTTATAACTTATGATGTCTTAACCATTACGAATGTTCAATACGTTTCTATTTGCTATCGGGACGCGGGCGCCGTATATCATTAACATCCATTGGATTCAGCGTTGGTCCATTAACATTCGCAGGGCGAACTTGCGTGACTGTCCACATTTTGTAAACCTCACAAACTATACTCTAAGATAACAGGAACATGGGGCGAACGTAACATACCTTAATTAAAAGATTGCAGTCCTCATTAACATTTATTTGTTCAATGCTAGTGTCACGATTTATTGTGATCTCGTTGACCGATGACTTTAGCTGCAGATAAGTATTCGGGTTATATTTCGCTTTCGTATCTAATTGCTTCGAGTGCACGGAAGTTGGTCATGTATGGCTGTTGATCACGTGTGGTCGTCGATATAGGGAAGCAAGATGATATTTCGGTAATTTAAATTTTGATGCAAACTTTACAGACCCCATATAAAAATTGCAGTTTTTACAAAAATATGGAATTTGAAACTTACGTTAAAAGTATTATTTTAAGCCAAGTATAAGATTTAACTGTAAACCTGTATGCCAGATTTCAGCCAAATCTATACAGACGTTTTTGCATGAAGAAACAACGAATATACTTACATAGGTATATATACTTACATAGGTAACAATATTAGCACACGATTATACGTAGAATCACATGATGATAGCATACAAGATATTAACTAACCTTAAAAGAAAATATACGTTCATTGAATATGCAGCTATGCATAAGTAATATAGAAAATTGCGATATGTGATTATTTTTAAATCGCGAAATTAAGATACCCATAAAACCTTTTGAATTTATTCTTGTATTGTTTATTAACAGCCATAAAGCAATATTTCAAATTAATAGTCGTTAACACCCCCTCATTTAACTGAAGAACTTTTATTTTACTCTAGTAATTTTAGCATCATTCGAGACGTAAATTTATTAGCATTCTTCCCACCACTTACACCCGTAGATATTATTATCAACGCAGAACAAGTCGTGATCAATTTAATTGCCTATAATAGTGGCAAATAGCATCTTTATTTTTTATAGCTATTTTGTATGGAGTCTTTAAAAAATAACAAATAATATGCAGTATAGCACAGAAACATTGGGTGCTTGAAAAACTCTATTAATTTACGTTCCCTTAATTAGATAGCTTATGCATTAGTTATATATTTTTAAATCTAATATAATATATAAGTTGTTTCGGGAGTAACATTAACTATTTTTTAAAAATATTTTATCCATATTATTAGCCATTAAAATCAAGCACACAACATGTCCCAAACTTTACTAAGCATGTAATCTCAAACCGTTAAATAAAATGTTATTCAATCAAAGGAACAAAACATCATTCCCTTGTCATGATTGCGTTATCATTACAGCAAGCAATGTTCTAATGACAATCTAATACAGCGGACGGAACATCGGACTGACTTCATAATGGAACCGAGGTAGCCATTACAAGCCCATAGCAGAATAATGTACGGTACTATTTGTGTTTGCGAGGGACAGGAGATGTCATATGAGTTTATTTCATACATTTTTATACGGAAGAATTACTTTTGTTATAAAATCTCTAGCATAAGAGAATGCTGTTCTAAGTAGTTGAATTTGTATCGTTTAAGTCCATTAGTATAAGAGCAATTATAATTTTTTTCTAGTACAATTTTAACCACTAATGTTTGGACATAAAAGGCAAGAAACATTTATGATCGAATAAAGATGACCTCCTTAAATGGACTGTGAAAAAAACATTTAAAAAATAATCTAAATTGCATAGTGTTTATATGAAAAATAATTTACTAACCCAGCTAGTAATCAATTATCTAGCCTGATAGTTATAGACTGGAAACTGTATAAGTCCCTTCAGGTTATACATAGCTCGATAGGAAACCTTCGCTCTCCGTAAAATATTTGTTTACATCTACATCACTTTGTATAATACGTCCATAAAACAAAAGCGAGATACGAAATACAAAGTGTAGCCATCAAAATAACTTAGTAAAATGTTCCCGTATCCCCTTACCTCACCTATCCCGACGATCTAAGTGGTAATGACATCGTAATGTGTCCCATAAATTTTGTGAGCCTGTGATATATATACTACTACAAATATATATACCAAAAGTGGTGATTTACCCGACCAACGGTCAAATATAATGGATCGTTTTAACGTAAACGGTTATGACCGGTTTAAGAGTTGTAACAGTGTAGAATGTTCGCTTAATAAGCCCTTTAATGTAGTTTTGTTTAGGGCAAGTTTTGTACAATTTTATGTTTATAATTTTTATACTATGACACTTGTAAACTGTAACGATATTATATAACATTCGGTAAGTAGATAATTTTTAGTATTTATATTTCAATTTCATGCAGAATACTAAATATTAAAGCACCTGTAATTAGAAAAATTCTTATCGTATTTAGGTAATAATTTACGTAATATTTTTTTTGTAAATTTATCATTCATTCTTAAAAAGATTTTCTAAAATAAAAAGTACATTAAACATTCGATATCACGTTTAAACCGATACACATAATCATAAATGCATTGGTTGAAATCTACTTAATATTTAATGGTTTATTTGATAGTTCTATAAAATTATACTCAAGTGCATTTAAATCACATTATTAAACGGACATTTGATATCTTCATGTCTGTGGACCTTTATGTAGTTCAAGTCGATAAAGGATAAGCCTACGCACACGGGCTAGTAAAGATTGCTACGGTAATCAAATTAATATAATGTAAAATCGATTACATTTCCGACCCCAATAAAGTGTCGACAAAACGCATGCATTTTGGGGAACCAGTTCCAAATTCAAAATGAAACGAACAATTCATCCAACCTTTTTTTCTACGACTCAAAGTTTTATTGCCTCTAAAAGCATCCCGATCAACTTTTCGATCGAAGTGTGAGTTTTAAATTCATATGTGTCAAGTAATAGCTTCGTTTATGATCATAACATTTTTTTATGTTTCTTAATATTGTTATATTATACGTACCATGGTTCCGATGAATAGTTCAGGGTAGTAACCAAACGAGGTTGAATATTTTAATATCTTTATAGGTTAATGTTTTATTAAGATATGAAACTCATGATTTTTAAAAGGGCTCGTCGTACATAAAAAAGTTTAATGCACGTGCAGTCTTAGACTTTTTTGCATTTTATTTATAAGGGCCGAGATTCCAGTGAATCCATAGCAATTCAGTGTTTTTAAATGTGATGTGATTTACTTTTTTTAATATGTAAATAAAGTCGATATTTTGCGTAGTTCTTTGTTGAATAAAAATCAATTTTCATTAAATTCAAATAACCCCTTATACGCGACCTCAACCTACCAATTTACTATACGCCGATAACCTCCTCTAAACAATTTAACTTCATCAAATTTTGCTACCCCTCAATTTAATTTAAACTTGTATGTAATCGCTCATCACCGCCTCACCGTATTATATCTAAAAGCTATTCATCGCACTATCATCCCAACTTTACATCTAGGAATTCAATTAATATGGCTTCGCTCGCTTCATCGAACCCGCTTCGGCACTAATTACTTTTTTTAACAAAAACTCAGCGTAAACCCCACAGTGAAAAAATATAGTTACAATGACGGATGATATGAGACTCCATGTAAACAGGGAACGTCTTATCAAACCAATTCTAAGAACTAGTTAGAGTCACGATCGCAACTGTTCTGACTAACAAGCAATGTACTAGGGACAAGATTTACACTCGCCATTCGTCATGAGCAAATGAAAATAATATATTTATGGTAAGCAACCAATCTTCTGAGTTAAAACATTGCACGAATCTATAACAGTTAACGTGATTTCTAGATGTTAGAACGAGGAAAATTGTGTAGCTAGAAGTAAAATAGGCAGTTTGTGATCATTATACAGATATATCAATTTGTAATTATATATTATACAATAATGAAGCATTACTAAATTTATGGATTTAAAATTTAGAACACCATTATTTTAGAAAAATAAATAGTAAATATAAAGGAATTAAAGTCTATATTTAAATATATCTACAGAAGTATATCGTACCTGCCAATCAATTCTGAGCTTTAAAAACTCGTTGCATACAAATACATATTCCGAAACGTATCAGGGCATACCTGTTCACGTCATATTCTTCGGGATAACAAAGGCGGGTTCAAGGCGCGACCTTTAGACGAACGGACGCAGCAAGACTTAAAAAACATCCAGCACGAACACGCAAATGAAATCGAAATAGCAGAACTGAGAGCCAGTAAGATATGGCGTTTTGATTAACTATTGTCGGGCAGCGGCCGGCCCGAGACGCGGCGAGCGGCGCGCCGTGTTTGATATCCTCTATCTAAATCTTGTCACAAAAACTCTATTTTATGTGTTTGTTTTGCACAGACCTTAAGGTGTTACTACGACTTTGACGTTCCCATACATATAAAAGCTTAGCCACTAGTTAGAATGTATTATTTATTTAACGTAAGTTTTCACATTAAAATTCCATTGCGTTGTTTTAAAGTCAATACAATAATAGGAGACAATCAATCATTGAAATAACGGTCCTCTAGAAAAATAACTACGCATCAAAGTAACCAGTGATATAATTTATCATGTTACGTAAAACGAAGGTTAACTGTAATTTGGATAAGACAATGACATCTCTCGAACAATTTAATGCAAATATATGGATGCCGACAGCGTCTTATTAACATAAGTAGGTATCAGCAATTCTTATATCTTTATTGTTTATTTTGTTTATAGGTTTCTTAATATATTAATCAAAAAGTCGTTTTTTATCATATTCTTAAGACAGCTTAATAACTTATAAACGGTTTCGATGAAATTTGCATCCGGGTAAGCTGATGTTTTATTTTTAAGGTAATCGTACTACTTCATTATTGGAGTTTGAGACTTAATTAAGTTAAAATGCTTGATAGAAATTTTTAGAAAATATTGAATGAAGTATTAAACTTAGTAAGTAGCTAGTATATATTGTATACTTTTACAACAGAGCCATACCGCTAAGATCAATTTGGCTGGTCCGCCTTATTTCATCAGAGATGTGGAAGAGACTGGCATCGCATCAGAGATGCGTCATTCTTTGCGTTTCGTTTCTTAGGCGGTAGCACAGGAGTCTACAATATCCCTTCCTTCTTGTATCCCCCTCTATATTTATTTTTGTCTAACCTTCATTAGGACATAACAATAAAAAAATACGTAAATACAAACTTAAAAAAACTTTTTAGGTAATAAACCAAGCACATTCAACCGCACCTATAATTACATTATCAGATCAATAACAATCATTCTAGGCCTTGAATAGGTATAACAATAGCTTTTGTGAAACAAATATCTGTAGGTAATAATACTTTAGTGCTACTTAGTACAGTTAATTCACAATTTGTTTGTTTTGTATAGATTTGCCATCGTAACGCACCCTTTTATTGCAATATGACGGTTAATCTGAGAAGGGTCTTCGAAGTCACGCGGCTTAAGGTTCTTTGGAAATTAAAAAACTCATTTAAAATAAACGATTAGTCGTAATATCATTTTGTTTTCTTTTTTTTTAATAATTAAGATACAAATATAGCTCATCCACGGAATCAGTAAGCAGGCTTTTAAAAGTTTAATGGGTTGGATTAAAATATTGCTTTTTTAATTTATTAAAAGTGGTAGGTTACAATAAACCGTAATTGTATGATATTATGTTTACTGAAGATGGTTGTTGATAAGTTCGATTAAGATATCATCATTTCAAAATGAACTGGTCTAAAATTTAATAACTATAATATCTAATTGAAGAATTAAAACCACAACATTAATCTTTTTTTTTTTAAATAAATAGAAAATAAAGTCCTATCGTCATACGATATCGCAACGCATTTGTGTCGTATTGTATAAACATAAGCCACCCAAAACTAGCGAAGTTCGTTTTCTTGGTAATTATAAGCGGCTATTTCACCCCATGTACGTCACGCAATCTGACGCTTTTGACTAAGAGAAATAAGGCGAAATTAAAAAGTGGATATTCCAGTGTAAAAATGTGTTATCATTATGTAGTATGCTTATATCTTTAAAATTACGCTACCGATTTCCATGCGGTTTTTTAAACAGTCAAAGGAATGTTTATGAAATAAATGCGGGTAAAACTACGCTAATATACTAGTGTATATTGTATATTGGATATTACCAAAAGCGTAAATTTCAATAACATTTCATTTAGTATGAAGAGTCAACAATTTTATTCTATTATCGAAAACTTATTTTAACTTTACTTAAGGTAACCAGAAGTTAACTAAAAAGTTACAATTATTACATGAGTAAAAAAGTTAATTTGAAATGTTTATATTAAATTCAGTCTATTATGTTTTTTTTTTGTCATCCAGCAAAATGATTGACCGTTTCGTTTTTAAATATAACGTTTAGGAAACACGTATTGTTATTTCATAATTACATTAGTATTGTTACTATATTTAAATTATGTTTTTAATCAATTGATTATTTAACTCAAACTTTACTAGAAATTAGTTAGGTCATAAAGTAAGCTAGGTTACTTTTATCTTTAAAGACGATTACAAAGTAGATACTATTACGTAATAAATATTTCACTATCTTGTCGTAAATAACAATACATTATTTTCCATATGCGTAAAATTTACGAGCTAAAGCAGGGCTGGTATAAAGTTCAGTAAAATATGACCAGGAAAATATCTCGTGCGTCCTATGGTTGGTACTGAAATTCTATAATAATGATAATAATTGGGGTTATAGACCTAATTTTTATTTATAAACAAGTAATAAAAATGATGAAATTAAACCACTGTTACGTAACAGTATGCAACATTCTCAAAACACTCCTAGTAAATATTCCTTTAAATCAGTTTAATTCGCCTATATAATAATTGTACTCAGTTTAGAATAATATCTTATTTAAAGTTCTTGTATCGAATTTTTCTTGTCGAACTAATTATTCTGTTCGCTTAGTACTGCAATGATCTAAATTTACTCGTACGAGTAAAATTGAAATTATTAGTATAAATTAAAATATTGCTCTGGTCCTAATAAAAGCTTGTAGGATACTCAAATGTTTTTTAAAGCTTTGTAAAAGCGAGCGTTTGCTTTAAATTATAAACTAGAAAAAATGTCACGTAATCTAATGCCCTTACAAAAAATCCCGCCATTTTAAATAGACAGTTTTTCTTACTAAAATTTCAAACAAAATCGACTCTTACAACTTACAAGTTTTTCTCAAGCTTCGAGTCGCCGCCGTGTCGTACGAAGTCCGGAGCCCGTACCGGTCTCACGGACCACGGTAGCCGCTCGCTTTGTTTCCTCGCTCGCTAGTACGTTACCGGCCTACTCGCGTGGTGGACGTGCACCCAATGTGTACTGACTGTGTGTGTTAGTGATATATTTCGCGCCAATCGGAACTATTCGCAATACAAAACGTAAGTTCGTTTTGCTTTGTATTGCGCGCTTTCTGTGGATGTTGCTATTACAAACGTAAGTTCGCAATGTATTGTTTGATGTAAATGTTTGATTTAGATTTTGATCGATTTGTTTTGATAGGTTAGATGGCATGGCTGTTTTATGTCTTTGATTTTAGATGCTTTGAAATTTTGTTTGTGTAACGGTATAATTAAGAAAGTGTTTTATTTTTTAAATTAGTTTTGAATTAATAACGAAATATACTTTTTATTTTTAACTACTTTTGATATTAATGTAGGTACATTCAGACTTCAGAGACAAATTATTTATAAGAGTTTTTATATATAGATAATACCTATATTTAAGTTAACTGACGATCGGCATGACGTGACAACTTACCCTAAAATGTGTCACAATAAACCCTAACAGTACTTACATTAGAGCACTTCTTTATTGCTTAAGGAAACGCGAGATATTCAAACAACTAGCAGTCGAGTTTAACGAGGCGCGGTTGTGATAAGAGAAGTGAGATGTGTCGTTTAGATATTCGCAGAAATTCACTGGAATGAAATATCTGCGACTGAGGTTGGACAATGGAGTTGTCAATACTATTGGGAAGAAATGGCTTAAAGGTTACCTTAATAATAAAGCGTGTATCTAATCTCTATCTAATAGGTTTTATGTATAAACGAAAATTTGTTTTAAGATCTATTATAATAAGAAAAATATTAGAAAATCTTACATGTACTAACTAAATAAGTATATTTATATTATTTATTTAAGCATACATAGGAACAGACAAGAAAACAACTTTGTTTTATACTTTGTAAAGATTTTATGTAAATTACGCGAACATGTTTTTTTAAACAATTTAATAAATAAGTGGATATTTAGATACATTTACGAGCACGTTCAATTAATCAAGTAACTTTTTCTCTGAAACGTTTTATTTATTTTTTAATTTATTTTAGCAATTGTTAAATAACTCGAAGATATCATCAAGAGATCGCGTATCGGCTTAATCAGCGACGTTCATACATTATTTATCATTAATACAATGTTATTTTAAACCCCAAGCTCTGTTAAGGTTATCAAAGTATTTAATCTACAATTATTAATTATGCGTATCAATTTATCGTGCCTTGATTTTCTTTAAACCTTATGAGGATAAAAAGAATCATAAGGAGCTTTACATCAATTAGTAATTAAGCTGATAAATTATTTTTATTTAACAAATTGTTTAAGCCACATTCAGTTTCAATTAAAAGCTAAAGATTTCTATACGATAAAAGATTTCTAATAAATGATAGCCTTAAACTGTTTCCGGGACATGGTCAGTCGATTTAAATAATAATAGATAGGAAACAATGTCTAGCAATGTAAGGTATAGGAGGTTAGATATAGGTATAGCTATAGGTAAGGATATAGATATAGGTAGTGTTACAAAGAGATCATTGCTACGTTGAACTCTTTCGTATGCGCACCGCGCTCGACTCTTGCGCATACCTTTAATATAGAAATTTTATCATTTTTGCTGATCCACATTTATTTTCGCATAATTAAGATGATATCAGTATTAATATTTTATAAAGCAAACTTAGTAACTGCAGAGAGCTGAGTTTTTTTTTATTTATAAAAGAAATATATATTTTAATGAATTAAAAAAACTAAAAAGAAACATTAATAAGTCCAATTATACAAATGTAAGCTCAATAAACACACAATTATCTTTTAACAACCTAATTATCCTCTTATCCCGATACAAGAACAATTTTGAAATGAACGTTCAAAATGGAATTCTAAACGAGATCTTTAACGGTTAACCAAATAGGCAGACAATCGTGAGTTCTCAAGAAGACAATATGACCGTAGCCATTAGAGAAATGTCCCCACTTAGCCAATTGCAAAGCCTCTTCCTGAGGTTTCCCATAAAAGTATCGGCGGAGATAACTTTATTCGCAAATGGAACACTTATTGAGCAATAGTTAACCGATTTAATTAAAGTTTAACAAGATTTGATCCACCTTTAGCTGTGATACTGAATTACTTCTTTATTAATAAAACTAACTTGGGTTTATTCGAAGATTTTTAATACGAGAACGATTATCCAATTTAAAGTTGTTTGCTCAATTAGATTCGGAATATCGGAAAAGCTATTTAAATATCTATGTAGAAACATTGGTATCGATTTTCATGAGAAAAATGCGCAGGGCACAGTTAGTCTCTGCATAAAAATATATAAAATTTCCTTACATTATTGAAAACAAATCATTCGTCCGCACGTCTTAGGTCAGGCTAGCTTATTCCATCAGCCTCTCATAATATGATTGTTTAAATGACACATTGATAATTATTTTTAAAACAACGTATCCCATAAATCATTTTATATATTAGTTTTATAGTAATTGCACATAACTATACACTAAGAAGTTGTAGAACCGAGATTAATGCTGTTATTAACACAGAAATATTGTTTTATGTACCAGACTTGTGTGACTATTATTACAATGAAACTAGAATTGATTATAACGCTGAATAAAACGCTGTACTATACTAATTCATAGTAAGATACAAATCTTTGTAGCGAACTTCAACCTTATAGTTAAATAAAGAACTAATAAAATGAACACGAACGTGGCTAGAAGCAATAAAAAGTTATAAAGAATGGGTGGTTGTGACCCCTTGAGACGCTACTTATAGGTATGGGAGGGCCCGTTTGACCCTTTGAATTGCCTCCAAGTTTTATTTAAGCACTCTCCTTGAATTACGTAAGCTTTATTAACACACAGAAGGGATTTTGAAGGTTATTTTTAGTATTTGAAGAATATTTTGCGTGCCGTTATCGGGGTGACATTCAAATATAAAACAAAAGAGGATTAGTACAAATGTTTAAGCTTTAAAAAGATATTTTACATCATAACTGTTACTCATAAGAGTTTAAAACCGTGCGTCCTTATATAACGTGAGCTGTTACAGAATATTTACAGTACAAAAATAAATAATTGATAAAAATATATCATTAAGCTCACTTAACATTGCAGCAACGATCTCACAATTGATTGGGCAACAGGCCCATTTTTCATCGCGGACAATAAAACTAGAAATAAATCATACAATTCCGCTCAAATAACAAGTAAAGCTAATTGTATAGCCGGTTTAGATCTAGGCCAAAGTTTCGTACGTGCTCTCCATTATTCATACCAGATTGTTACTTTGACGTAAATTCGTTAGCGCCCTGTGACTCATTAAAGAAATTCAGGTGAATTGACCGCCGTTGTTTTATGCTATTTTGTTTGATAATGACTCAAGTCCTAGATAAGCGGTTTTGAAACTGGCTCGCTCAATGTAGCTTTTATTGGTGGATTGCGTAAAACAGGCTTGTAATCAGTAATAAGTATTTCATGGTACTGTTATTTTAAGTTCAACCTAAGGTTCTCTAATACTCCTGTATGTATATCTCGATGGTAACATACCGCGGATCTGCGTTCGTGAAAAAAAAAAATATACGTTGCAATAAATTTGGCTTTAAATTATTGTAACATGATCAAGGGCCAAGGCCCGTTTCAAGATAAGTATAAAAACAACATAGTAATTATGTTGTATCGAAGCGTGAAAAAGGTTTTGCTCTTCTTAAGATTCTTTCGATATTAATATCTTGGATCGGGGCTTGAATCAATTGGTTTTGCGGTTAGATTTTGCCTTTGGCCTTTTTTTCAAATATCTGTTGTGCTTAATCTGAGGTTTCGTTTGAAATGTTTCTCTTAGTCGTCTTTAAAAAAAACGTCATAATACGTTTAAATGAAATAAATAAAATACTTAAGTATGTATTAATAAATTAAATAAATAAATATTTTCAGGACATTTAAACACAGCGCCATCTAGTTCCAAGCTAAGCCGAAGCTTGTATTATGGCAACTAGATAACGGAATAAATTACATATTCATATTAATGGGATAAGTTGTTAATAAATAAATGTAGCTTCATACAAGTTATATCAAATGTATAACATGAAAAGCGGATTTCACTTACTAATGTAATGTGTTAGTCATTTAATCAATAACAGCTGTCACCCACGCAAACAGATTCAAATACAAAGCAATTCAATGAAATTGAGTATCCAAGGTCGGAGTTAGCAACTTACGGGAGGTGGGATTGGTGAATTTATTTTTAGCCAATCCGACTTCCTGGGAGGCTAAACAAATATATAATCTGGTTATGGTAGGAGTTAAAAGACGCAAGTTGTAAGTGGGTTGACGAGTTGTAAGTGGGTCCTATGGGGATGACATGCTCATTATTGAGCAAATCCCTTTTAAAATAAAAAATAAAAAAAAAAAAAAAAAAAGAAATTGAGTAATAACGAATATGATGCGACAAATTTCGTATGAAAATCGTTGTTGGCCTTGAGACCTAGGTCACATAATCATAGTAAATATTGTATCACAACCTTTAGGAGCGCTTTAATATCAACAAAATGTCAGTCGATCGATACAGAGAAATCTAACTGGCCAACGGTCTGTATATATAACAATTTAATGATTGTGAAAAAATATATCTCTTACCAGTTGCTCTTCTCATATCATTACGTGATAAAAAGTATCCTATGTGTTAATCGAGTCAATATTTTTTGCATAAATCAGTGATAAAAACATACGTCATCACAAATTTTCGCGTTTATATTATCAGTATCATCCAAAGATCGATCCAAATCAATCAACTGAATTCTTTTATTATAGACGAGGGTCTGACCTTTATCATTACTACTATTTTCTTTCGACAAGACCATCGAATGTCTATCATAACAACCCTTATAAAACCACAATGTTCTCAGAACAGACGGATAAAACTACAGGTCAGGTTCACCACAAATGGATGCTTCTTGGTGTCAGAATTCAATTTCAAGCCTTATTACTCGCGAACGATAATATCAGCATTTCGTAAGCAGTGTGTCGGATCACGCGAATAACCTTCGTAACCTTGTCAAATGTTCTGCATAACACTTGTATAACAACTATTGGATACGCTGCTGCTATTCATATGAAAATGTTTGTATGTACAATTCTGATAGAGGTCTTTCGGTTGCTGTACTTGTTATGTTTAAATAACAATGGCTACTTACTACAAACCTGATAGTGAATTACTTTGAGGTAGTAAAAATTTAATTTGAAGTTGTTTAAAAAATTGTTTGGGCATTTCAAGACGTTATTTAATACTTCGATTGACCTTATCTTTTAATTATGTATATTAAATCGTATTTTATACTAATTCGCAAAACAAAATTATTATTCCTTGTAAGCTTAAAAGGAATACATTAACCTGCACTTATTCTAATGTAGGTAGGTATTCAGCGTGCTACATATTTCAATGACAGTTTTTTACGTGAACATTACAAAAACATTACTATAAAAACCTGCTCTCCTTACGCTGACCTCACGTAATTTTCTTGATAACAGGCGCGACTGTATCAAATTGAAATAGTGTGTATAAAAAGTCCCATTCGTGTGATTTCTTTGATTTACGAGAAATTTTCCTCAATGTCAGACGTAGGGTCAGTTAATGTACGTGGATAGAATGCTAAAATATGCTATTAGGGGCTATTTTTTATGAATACACGATTTGTATTGTGCCGTGACATGAAATGTGTTAAGGAATGTATAAACAACTAACAGAATAATTAAGTTACGATGTTTTTATTAAAAAATACATCACTATAAATATTATTGTATTTATTATTGTATGTAACACCTAAAACCACGTTAAAGGACTTTTAAAAGAAAACTTTGATTACGTATATAATGGAAAGAGATGACATTTTATTTTCTATATAACGGGCAACTGAAATAATATAATTTCTGAACTTTTACAAGACTAACAAAATAATAAATATCCAACAGCCAACTGGTCAATTCGAATGTGCTTATTGAATAATCTGAGCTCGTTATGAAGATACAATCGACAAGAATTATCTACTATAGGTCTGCTAGCGGCGATTTTCGCTTCAATTGACATTTAATTATCCAAAGGCTAGATTGGAATGAGAGCCTTTGCGTATCTCGATAGAAAATGCGTGTGCGAAACCCCTGTTTTATTCAACTTGTCAGCTGATAGCATCGGCCTGCTCTAATAGATTTGTTAAAGACTTTGTGTGACATTTGCTTAGTTTTAGGACGTCACTGGAACATTTATCTTTTGTAGTGTTGCTTGTAATACTGTTGTTGCTCCTTGTATATGTTAGTCGTCTACTTCGTTATGGGTTAGAAAGAGTTACGACTTACGAGATCTTACATCTCTTACATCAAATAGTCGAATTAAAATAGCGGAACTATTCAACCGATTATAAAAATAATATAGCTATTTATTTGGTTCTCAATATTATGTAATCGACGGACTGTAACACTATAGAATTTACAGTACAATTTATTGTAACTCGTGATCGCGCACGTGTCTTTTGTTCTCTATACAAGCCATAAAATTACCGCTTTAAAAGTTCTCAAGCAAGTTTTATATTGGATTTTATGAACCACTAGTAACCAGCCCCGTACCAGGCTTCGTACTCATACATTATGAATATAATATACATATAAACATTTCCCTTAAATAAATAGCGTAGTTTTACAGACTTAAGCATACATAGGGACAGACTGTACAAACGACTATTTTATACTATGTAATGATAATCATAATGATTAGCTGGTTATTATATAACAAGACACAAATCTTGATCCTTTGTTTCAATTACCAGTAATCTTTTCGGGTTGTCCACGCTCCGGTTTCACTTTCTCATGATTCAAGCGTCAATCTTACATCAGCGTAGATGGTCGTTGGCTGGTGATCTGTAGTACGCTATTCGCCGGCGCTGTACTCGTATTTCCGCATCGATTCAGATTAATTTATTAACACAGTTCAATAGCCTTTAGCTCAATTAGCTACCGTCTTACAGACCGCTAGTTCGTATATTTATTGCGATCCTATCCCGATCGACATAAATGCCTAGGCGCAATTTCGTAGTACACGATCCGTATTTAAATGTTCGATTTTGTTGTTATGAAAGTCTAGTATGAGATGTTTCTAAAGCAAGTGAGTTCTCAGTAGAAAATTTATGTTTAACTCGTTACGTAAATTGTGACATATTAGCGATTAATTTACACTCAATGTCCATATAAAGAAGCACAGAACTTACCGCATTACATTACCACATCCTTCTTATACATATTCGCGGATGTTTCATCGAAACAAACTCATTTGGTTAATTAACGAGGAACGAGAAATGCACCGAGGACTTAGGTATAAAGTGCTACCGACCATAAATAGCTTTATCGACGTAACATCCTACATGATATTGCGTAAAATGAATATCTTAAAAGCTAAAGATTGATAGATAAAATGTCCGCTGAATATCTCATTCACATGTCTATAAATGGAGAACTAGAAATATAAGGTACGGCGTAAAGCCGCTGTGTGCGAACATGTTTTATACATTTTACAAAAAGTCAACAGTTTATACGTTGTGTTGCTTCGCGATAAATCTTTGATGTTACTTAATATTGCGTAGATATGACGTGGGTTTGTGAACCCGACGTACCGTTACAATCGCAGCGAGTTCGGAATGCTAAAACTTTTATATTAATCCCTCGGTGCAAGTGCAACTACTCCACGAGTGAATTACCAATACAAGTATTCCTATCAATAATTGTAAAGATAACTGTTCTAACCCGTTTCCGTTCGAGTGAATTTCAAATAAATTCAAAGTTTACCCGCACTCGATTTGAATCCAATTCTGATAACACATTATAAATACAGTTCTGTGTTACACTTGGTAAATTCAATACGTCCTTAGATCTCTATCACATAAATACTAGTTACATAGCTTAACGGTCCCCGTCCACCGCGCTATATAAACAAGAATACGAGAATTACTAAAATTAGAATCGATAAGTTTATCATACTATATCTTAGCCGCTTGCGACACAGTTCATCCATATATCGTGTGTCTATTCGTAGTGTTAGGTACGAATGTTGCGAAGTAATTTAAAATTGGAACATACAAACGGTCTGGAATCGTGACTAGAGCGGAGTTCAGTCGAAATATCTATTAGGGTACATTCGAAGCAATATGTCACAGTATAGGATCAGATAGTGTGTCGATGGCAATAACGGTCAAGTCGGGACAACGGATTTATCGCTTGTAGAGCAGATAATAATTGTTTTCTCGATATCGTAGTGGGATCGTGGGTGCGCTTGGGAGAGGAGTCGTCCACGCTGTCCGTCTTTGGAAGTCTCGCGACGGGCGACGGCGTCAATTGTCTATGCCATTCGCAGCGGTTGATTGTACTCAATATATCCTTTTTTATAGTTCTCAATTATAAGAGACATTTTCAACCGTTGTCATGGGAATAGAAGTATATGAATTATACTGTTGTATATTAATACAACATAGTAATAAACAATGTAATATAGTACGGATAATCAAGTCATAACACATTCAATGTAACCCTGCAGTACTGTTATGATGTTATTACGCGACGCAATAAGAATTCAAATGACGATTTTCAATCATGTAATGCATTTATGACGTAACCGATCAACTGTCTACATAAAAATGCTTATGAAGTTCTATTTAAAATCAGTTATAAAATAGTTCATTTACTGACTGGTTAAGGAAACGTTCCCATATAACTATGGCCTTATCAAGTGACATTTTAATGTCAGTTCTACGACCTCAAATCATATAATATAAAGCACCTAAGCGGAATAATGTTATGGACCTCGGAAAAGACATCAAGTCAAACTGTACTTTTATTATCTTGTTGAACATAAATCCGTTTTATTCCGAAAATTGTTATATCTGGGAGAGACATCTTGAATATGCGAATGTTTGGACTGCGTAGAATTTAAAATAACAACATTTCACTTCATATACTGTTTTACTTTTTCAGTTACATTTATTAGTAAAAAAATATGTACGAAATTACAAACTGTACGTTTTAATGGGGTTTTAACATATGCTGTGATTGTGCCGCGAAATTATTAATGAAATTCATTATAAATAATATTTACATAAAGCACTAATTACGTCACACATATTAATGGTCTCCGATCCAGTTTGGGAAGTGATTTAATACATTAATTAGTAAAAACGAACTGAATGGATAATAAGAGGGCCTCATTTACATAGCTCGTATTTTATGGATCCTGGCATTGTGGTGACAAACGAAAAGAATATTTTTTATACTTCGTGTATCACATACCGCCAAAAACGTTTTTTCTTTAACAGGTTTCATTATTACTCATCAGATCGTATCTTTACAGTAAGTTATTAATGTGAAAATTGAAAGCAAATAAATGAAGTTTATTTTATACAAATAAGCAAGTAAAACAACGTAAGCAACGGGGTTTAACATGAAACATTCCACAAATTCGTCGGAATTTTTGATATTCACTTTCAACTTTTCCTAATATCATATTATGTATTAAAGTATTCAAAACATACGCACTTATTTGTTTAATATTCACAATGCTATAAAAAACGAAATGTCCTATGAATAAATCAACATATAATCTAATAAGGCATCGCACTTCACTAGTCCAGTTCAGGGAGCCTTGTGTGGTCCTTCGTTGCCATGGTAACCGCGTTAACTGATGGACACGGCTAATTGTTGTGCCAAAGAGCAGACGACATGCCTTTAACCGTCACTCGATGACTCTTATCTACCATACAAATTGGTACTAGGCCCTTAAGAAAGACGATCCCTGATTAACATTTGATTACACTTAAAAAATTTACGAGTATTTAAATTCAGATCGAGTGTGAGTTTCATTTCTTGTTTATTTATCTATTAAAGCATCAGTTGATAGCTGTATCGTTTCGTTCCTACTCAATGTGTCTTACCTTCAATGACAAATGTTAATTCGAAATTTATTTTAATTACTACTCACTGATTTAAAACAACGATGAGTTCGCTTTAAATGGCTTCCTTATCTATTAAGCTGAACCCAATAAAACCGAATTAGTCCGATAAAGTTTAAAACCGGTTATACTAGGCAATCACCATGGTCAGTTCTAGCGACGCTGGGCTTTTGTATAACCATACGAAATTAACTTGATTTTATTTATAATTTTACACGCGATCGTTTATAGAAAAACGTTACCTACATCGTATTTAGGTCACAGCTCACAACAACTAATTAGAACACGGTGAACTCACGCAAAATACTAGCGGTTCGTGTAAACGATATATTGGTAGTTAAATAAGTGTTACAGTACCTATGCACGATTTTGTATAGTTAAATAGTAAACCAGGTCAAAGTGACGAGCTCAATCAATAGGGATAAATGGACAGGTGCTAAGCCCATTTTATCCTTTTAAGGCATAATGCTTTTATTGATTGTGTAATTAGTTAGAATAAATACGTTAGTCGTGAATTCTACAAACGTTTATCGATCGGAATTGAATGAAATGTAGTCTGTTTCCTGACTATGTGTTGTACAGTATCAAATGAAATGTGGTTGTTATTTAATTTAGAATATACAAGCAATAACACGTAAAGTTTTTAATTAAAGAAATGTATTATATTTATAGCTAAAGTATACGCTGTATCTCCCAAAAAAGGAATTCCTGTGTTTTTTGGAGCCCTAATTATGTGAGATTTTGACTTATATTAGTCAAATACATACATATTATATTTACATCCTCCATGCAGTAAGATTGATTATCTTTCCAATTTTCATGATCGTAGGCATTACATCTATTTTATTACGAGAATAATTATCAATTGATTAATGATAGCGCTTCCAGTGCGGTTAAATGTATCATATGTCAAATGTCTGTCAAAACTTCACGCTACTTTTGACCTTTTCGAATGAATGGCGCCCACACGTATTCGATTTTTGAAATTTGTCTGACATATAATAAAAAGTTGCTACTAATAACAACACTTGAGTAAGGGTAGTGGTTTATTTGTATCCCGTTCTCAAATATAACCTTTTATTATGAAAAATATTGACCTAAAATACAAAAAAGATATTTTAAAATATCTACATATTATATTTTCGTTATGTAGCCTGTGTCTGACAAAGCTTAAGAGAAATGTGGAAATAAAATTTCCCTTCGAATTAAATAAGGCTTTTGTGAAGTTGTTAGATTACGATAGCGCTAAATAAAACAATGAGGTTAAGAGATTTTTAAGGTTTCACGACATAA
>JADANM010003811.1:6231419-6275532 GCA_026213755.1 Eurema hecabe | reverse complement strand
GGTGGTTCAAATGACCCATCATTTTTTCAACATGGGCCTGTAGTCTATTTTAATTATTACCAATATCCAAAGATAATTCGTTAAATCTATCTACTGTTTAAAAAGTTTGCATAATAGTGCAAAAATATATTTAACTGCGCTATTCCGATCACTTGTAAAAAATTCAAGACTCGGAACTTTGTTCTTCTATAGTAAAAAGTAAAAATATTCATCTAATGTTGAGTTAGTTGAACTTCAGTCTTAAGTTAGAACGTAATAAACTCACCTACATTTTATAGGAATCATACAAAATTAGGAAATAATCTATTTGAATGTTTTTATTATCTGTGTATTTGGTCTTGGTTTGAAATTATAATGTACCTACTAGCGATCCGCCCCGACTTTTGCTCGCATATACTATAAATTTATTATTTATACGTATAAAATGTTTTCACTTTTATCACTCCATATATTAAAAAACCTTATAAAAAATAGTTGCGTAGTTATAAATATATAAGCATAGGGATATAGGGACAGCCAGGAGGAGAGGTGGAGAGGGTCCTCCCCCGGGAGAGGCGGGTGGGTGGCGAAGGTCCGCCCGCAACCATCTGATGCGCAAATGGAAGGAGAGGCTGGACGGGCCGTGTGCGGGCGAGTGGACCGTGACGGCTGTTCGCCCCGTACTCAAACGCTGGGTGGACAGGCGTCACGGCACACTCACCTACCGGCTGGTGCAGATTCTGTCGGGGCACGGAAGCTTCGGCAGATATCTGTGCCACATAGTCGGTAGGGAGCCACTGCCCGCGTGTCACCATTGCGCAAGCATGGAGGACACAGCGGAGCACACGCTCACGGCGTGTCCGGCCTGGGCTGTAGAGCGAGCGACATTGGCTCAAGTGGTGGGCAACGACCTCTCCTTGCCGGCCGTGGTAAATGCCATGGTCCGCGACGAGAGGTCGTGGCAGGCGGTTCTCTCCTTCTGCGAAACAGTTATGTTGCAGAAGGAGAGGGCGGAAAGGATCCGGGAGGGCGACCCGCTCTCGGATCCTATCCGCCGAAGGAGGCGAGGGCGGAGAAGAAGGGGGTACCAAAACGACCTCCTCCTCCAGCTCTAGTGGGGGTCCCGGGCGGCGTAGACGGGGGTCGCGTCGCCCACCAAATGGGGCTCCTGCGCCTGTTGTGGTGTGTCTGGTGTTCTGGGCACACCACGACGTGGAGGGGGCGGGACAGAGCTATCTCTTCCTGTCCCGCCCCACTGGAGGAGGCGGCCGCACCACAAAGCGGCTGCCGGCGCCTGGCGGGCTTGCGGAAGATTGCTACGTGCGTCCTCAGCAAGTCCGTCCCCGAAAGGGTGCGCGACGGAACACCGGTGGGTTTTAGTCGGTAGTGGCCGATTTTAGGCGAGTCCGACATAACCGCCTCCTTCTCCCCCGAGGAGGACGCGGTATCCGTAAAAAAAAAAAGGGATATAGGGACAGAGAGGGCGACTTTGTTATATATTATGTAGTGATCTGTAGTAGATCAAGTAATAATGATAATTTAAAGCTATGTAATGCGAAAACCAAGTATATTAAATATTATCAAACCGTTCCAAATGTATTTAAAAGAAAATGAAAGCAACGTCTTTCATTTTTAAAAGTCTTTACGGTTATTGAACATTTCTATCTGAAGCTTATGATCTTGAGAATATTACGAGAAGTCAGATATTGGACAAACTTAATCTTTCGTTAAGAATAACGTTTATTGTTGCTCGCGAAAATTGTAACTTTGTGTAGTAGATAATTTCGAATATAAATTTATATTATTACTATACAATAGTTCAAAGGGAGTAAGAAATAAGAAAAATTTGGTGTAAGTAAACAGTTTTATACTTAACACTTTTTCTATATTTTTTTAGTAAAATTTACACATATAATGAGGGTTATTGGTCATATCCCTACTAATATGATAAATGCCAAAGTAACTCTTTTACGCTTTCACGCAAAAACTACTGAACTGATTGTAAGGAAATTTGGTACACAGATGGTCTAGAGCCTGAGAAAATACATAGGCTACTTTTAACTGGAAAAAAGGGTTATAAGAGGGGAGAGAACAATTAATATGGAAGTTCATGCGGACGGAGAAGCGGGCTGACGCAACAGCTAGTAATATACATATATGAAAATCAACAAAGAATGATTACATAAAATAAAATTATTCTTTGATAAAGTAAATATCTATTCCTCTCAGCTGATGTAAGCAAAAAGTAAGGAAATCTTTTCTTGATTGTTCCCCTAATATAAAAGAAAACAGTAATGTTCAATAATCAAGTTACCTACAGAACTCGGCTCTTCGTTCAGAAATCAATACCTTTTTAGTATGTACGGTAAGGAAACGGTATCAAATAATATTGGACGAAATATTTTCTATATAAAGCATAAGCTTAAGTAATTCTTTGTACGCGATTGCGTAAAAATGTGACGTCAATAAAAGACAATTTTTCGATAACAAACTATTGTCTGGTTCCTCTATTACTTTCTCGGAAGTTCAAGCGAAAATATCGAGCTTTGATTGAAATATCAATAAATTTGGTTTCAATATTGTCTCTTAACAATAGCTATTAATCATAGAACGAGATTAATAAGTTCTGTCCAGGTATTTAATGCTACAAAATAGTTACGACGAAGTGAGCAGGTGGTCAGTGTAATCTATTTAGATACTACGGCTTAACTATTAGTGATATTTCGACGGATAATGAAACATTTTATATAAATATTAACAAGAGCGTTAATGCAATATAATATGTAATAGGTTTTCACTATACGGAATACATTGGAGTACAATTACAGTGCTGATAATAGAGTTGTTCATTATAATTAATGCAATTAACCTTAATTAATATTTGCATTGATTTAATATAGCATGTTCAAAATATAAAATACGTATAGGTAATATTTATTTACAAGAGAGTAGGAAATATAATAATAATAGGTAATGTCTTTTTATTTATGAGGGATTATAATTTTTTTCTTAGTAATTAAAATTTACGTAAACATGTCTAAAATTAATTTTGTGGTTATATATATAGATACATATATCGTGAAACTTAAGTGTCCTTAAAATATTTTTTTCGTAACTTGTTTTAACTTCAAAACATTTTACATTAGCTTATTTCGCTTTGCAGAAATGCCTTTTAAATTCTATATACATAAATGAAAAAATATTTGTTTTTATAATATACCTACACCGCTTACAACAGGTAGTAGTTACAGCAGGTGCCATTGTTTTATTTACAAAAAACATTATTAAATAATATATTCTAAATACAAATATAAAAATGCAATCGTTACCTTCTATAAAAAATTGGTCCAATACAAAACGGCGCTAATCACAATACATGGTGTTCTTTTCCGAGCAGACGCGAAGTTTACGTGTGTCTGACACGAGTGTGTTGTACCGAGGTACGTCGTAGAGCGACATTCGCGCCGGCCCGTGTCAGGCCGAAGACTGCCGGCCCCGCGCATGCATCGCAACCCCCATTATGATTTACAAACACCGTGTCTGTTTGCCATAATGTCCCAAAAATGGAATTTCCTTTAAAGCATTGTTCATGAATATATTGCTGCCGTCTGATTTAGAGCGAGCTTTATTGATGCCTTTTTGTACGATGGCCCTACTTTCAGGTAAATAGAGGGTGAATGTGAACTCGCAATGGAGGTGTATGATATCTACTATTTACAGTTCATGTAAAACGTTGGATATGAATGAAAAACTGAATCCTACTGCTCTTTGCAACGTCAAACAAACAAAAAACAAGTGTCCGCATTTGAAATTCCAAACACCAATCAAAAGCAATAGACACGTTTATTCGTAATTGGTTTCCGTTATATGCAATATGCAGTTCGTAAAATTTAGGAATACATTTTGCGATCGCATATTCGAAAACAATATCCGGCCCGATAGCCCTGAGCGCGGCAATTACCCTGTCGCTTATCGAGACCAGTCGAAAATCGTGGAAATAAGGAGCACTCTGTATACAACTTAATAAATTAAAAAGTCTATTTGTTATCTAATAAGTAGTAGGTATATACATAACCTTCGTAGCGAAAACAAATTAAATACAATAATATTTTTTATTTAATTCAACGCAATTAGTGATATTTTATTAGAAACATATTATTGGTTGATTGAAAAAATATTATAGTCGTAAATTCATTTCGTAGTAAAATTTTAATTACAATGTTATCAGGTTGACGGTTTCATATCTGTAGCCGCTTGATTATTAATTTTAATTTATAGCTTAAGTGTATTAACACGTACACAACTGATTACAATACTCTTTCAATATGACGATTGACGAATCACCTTAACACTAAAAGTAGGCGGGTCAAGAGGACATAATAAACACATAGGACATTTTCAAAATACATCAATTCAACTAATAAAATATAGTGTTAAGTTGTTGTACCTATATAATACTTTTGTAGTTGTACTTGTATACAAACACTGAATAAAACAAAGCTGTTCCAATATTTACTTAATATTTTAATATGTTTTAAATACAAAATTCTACTGAAAAGTTTAAGACTATACATATTGTGGGAGATACATCAAGTATATTTATGGGATGGATAAAGTTTTTGTAACTTTCTCTACCCTTTGAATAAAAGTACTTGTGAACTAGAATTTCCTTTCTAACTATACAATGTAATATGCTCATACTGTTTACACACAAAAGTATATTATTATAGAAGTACATTTTGGTCAAATAAAATGCATCTATGTTACTGAAAAAAAAATCGTTTTAACCTTTGTTATAGAATATGTATCAGAGAACGGTAGAAAGTCTTATTAAGGTGATTTATTTTTATAGCCCATTTCTTGAACAATGAACTTTAAATAGATAAATAATTATATAGATAAAACTTAATATGTTTATTTTTAGGATGCTCTGCTATAGGTCGCGTCGAAACCTCATATAAGAATATGACCAACCCACTATTCATAAAAAGCAATACCTACACATTCATCCAGTCTGAAATTGTTACATTTAACATTAGCATGCGTGGTATGAGCCATTTCCAACAGCTCATAGAAATATGAATTAGAAAAGTCGGTCAAAAATTATCACATATAAAAGCGGCCTTTATCTCTCTACAAATGTAACTAACGAGACAATGGATTCTTGGATTCTGCATTCATATTAAAATGGTTCAACCATTCGCGGCAATGAGTCAAAAGCTGTTATCTTTGGAGGTCACGTCGTAAGTGTCAGATATGTCGAGCGATGTCGGCGAATTTAATTAAACTCTGAATGCGACACAGATGGCCTCTTCCTCGTTTGTAATGTAAGGGTAACTGGCTCTATTGTTTTCCAAATATTAGATTTTAACCAAACAATTAAATTACGAGCAGTTCCGTCGCCCTTCCGTCGCCCGTTCCTTCGACTGTTCTGAGTTACAACTGCTATTGTTCTTAAATATTTTCTTAGACCAATGTCATTCGTCATTATGTAAAAAAGGTTTAAAAAAAACAAAACCAGAAATATTTTCACGTTTTGTTTATTAATTATCAATTGGTTGCATTAGATGTTTTCATCACATTCAAAGTTATACTTTAAAAACAATTAACATCGTATAATGCACGATTTATATCGATGCATGTGTTAGAGTTAGTTATAATTTATGACTAATTAAGCTGATTATTGAGAAAGCTATTAGCATTATATTGAAGTTTATACCAATAGAAATACTTTTAGTTAAACGAACATGATTCATTATGAGGAGGTAGAATTAAAATAATCAAACTCAAAGCCAAATATATGTTTATTTAACCAGACCACGAATAAATTAGTTCTACTTATTGAATTGACATAATATTACAAAGAATCTACTCTAAATAACACTTCTCACGTCAAAATAGTATGTTAACAATATCAATTATAATTATTTACTATTTGGCACATAGAACATTATACGTTAATTTTAAAATATCCAAAGCATAGCGATACACAATTTATACAATACAAGATTACGAATACTTAACTTGCGGTTCTGGTCGTACACAGCACCACCAGCAGAGTAACAGCCAGAGAGAGTGGCGACCAAAGAGTGACCATTACTGACTTACGTAGCCCTTTTATATTGAGCTAGTTGACATTACACTGACATTTGAATAGCAAACCGAATGTGTCACAAATTGTTACCAGATACAATAATCATTATTTCATAATTATTTGATACAATGTAAAACAATGAATATAATCTATTTCCTTAAATAAATATGTATGATTTAGTACATATCTCCTTTAACATAAATATTCCTTATTTTACGTCATATTGTGACAGCGCCACTATCTGTCACTGTCACTGAGGGTATTTGGAGATATTTAGAATTTTATACAACAACACGTGTCCTAAGATTGACTTATACAATAGATTTTCTGTATAGTCTAACAATATAAGGTTATTTATTAAACTTATATCTTGAAATGTATTTATTCATCTTAAAATAGTATTATATAAATATATTATTATTATATATATTATTACTATAATATAACACATGCATTTATTAAAAGTAGTATTAGTCTTACCTAGTAGTAGAAGTTGCTTATGAAATATAAAAACATCACCATGAGATAAAATAGAATTTATAACAATTGTATCTATTGTAAATTGTTATCGAAAAACTGATGTTATAAATAAGATATGCCAAAGGTTCTATAATTATTTCGCTTTATAGAATCTTAAAAACATTAAACATATAATTTAATACTAAATGTTATTCTTAATGAACGCTAACATAAATCGTCGCAAATATTTTCATTTAAATTTCAAGAGAATAATATAACAAGCAGCCCGGAAAAGTATGTAACGTTAATGAAAAGCATTCCACGAGAACCTCATTCGAAAGGCTTACAAAGTTTGACGCGTTAGAAATGAAAATATTACAGCGTTTTCACACTTTAGACCAATAATAGTTTCATGCATTTAAGCTCATAAATGTATGATTTTAATTAATGTTAGATATGTTTGTTATAATTTAAAAAACTCGCAAAGATCGAGCGATAGATTGAGCAATCATTTCTGTAATATCAATTGAGTGTAGGTACTTTCATTTTCAAACTATTAGACAATATTTTGAATTATGATGGCGAAGAGGAATTACTTTAATTAACATTGTGTAACATTCATAATATAAAAATACTTTATTTTTAAGATCCTTAAATACGACATCATTATACTCGTATAACGAATTATTCAATTTTAGAATTTTATTATAATTGCACACTCAATCTTAATGAATCACGTACAATTTGTTTAACAAATAAACATCTCAGTAATTAAACAAAAACGCAATTGCCTTTTTAAAACGAAACGCCACAGCTCGCTCTAATAAGATTGCCAATTAAAATTTTTCAGGCGTTTATTTTTTGTCTCTAAATATTTTGTAATCCTAGAAAGCTTTAAAATATAAAATAATTGATAACACTTCTTTGATTTGTTAGTTCTTCATGTGATTTTTTACCCTTATAAAATAAAAAAAATGACTTATCAGGACAAAGAATGGAACATAAAATTAAATTTAAGCATACGGAAGAAATAAAATTCTAGCATTTCCTCTTTCCTAAACACAATAACTCCACAAGATGGCGACTATTTTTTTTGTAGAAAATCTTTATTTATTTAAATATGTTTTGTGTAATTGTAATAAACAATAACGAGATGTCATATTCAAGATGTGTTTAGCAATTAATATTGTAATAGACGAATTAATTTAAGCATTAAAATTTGCAATTGTTATGTATGAATAGGCTGACCTATGAATGTTGAACAAGTCGAAATAAAGCTGTTATCCGATAGGGAATGTTATAGGTAAAGTGTTGTAATTTAAATTAGTAGATATAGCTATCAATATTACACTACTAATATTAAACAGTTAATTCAAGAAGGTATACATAAGTTGATGGTGTTATAATGTATGATATATCTATATATATAAAAGAAAGTCGTGTTAGTTACTTCACTTATAACTCGATAACGGCTCAACTGATTTGGCTGAAAATTGGTGGAGATATAGTTTAGAACCAGGAGAAGGACATAGGACATAGGATAGGATTTTATCAGTTATATTATTATACAGTTTCCATGGGAATAAATTTTTTATGAAAGTAAACGCGGACGGAGTCGCGGACAACAGCTAGTTTTATATATAATATGATGTTAATTTTCTAGTTTTGGAAATTATAAAGTACTAGCCTCTCCCCGCGGTTATACCCGCGTAGTTCCTGTTCCCGGGCAATACTATATTTTCATCCAGGGTATCATCATCTATCTACATACCGTTTTCCCGTGAAAGAAAGACAAACATACAGATAGATAGACACATGTTTCCATTTATAATATTAGTATGGATTATTATCTTATATTAAGTTCTAACTGTTTTTGATTATATTATATGATTTTAATGGTGCATTGTATTACCAAATTGTCACATACGATAGTTCAATTTAGTGTCGAATCAATCAATGGCTCGAAAATAGGTTGAACGCTTGAGTAAGAAAACGTGAAATGGCGTAAGTAATTAGGGCCTAATATGTAAATCTATATAGCCACATTATGTACTAAGTTGGCGCCATGATACGGATCGTAGGGTCGACTGACCTATGCTCCGTTTATGCCATTACGTGTTACGTCAGTGCCAGCACTGCCAACTTAACTACAGAATGAACATGCGGTGAGCATGTGGGGTTAAGCTTTCTGAAATCTTACGTCCGGTAATATAGAGCAAATTTAATGTCATATGGTTGGTAGTACATGCTGTACCGTATAAGCGAGCAATCTTACTAAAATATATTACTAATAAATACTAATATAATTTTGAAGTATTACTTATTTTGACGCGTTCGTGCGCGAACTCAATATGCGTTCTTAAATTGTTAAATATGAGACAAATTGTTGTCGTCACAGATTACTGAGTTAGCTCTATATGGTTGAACAAATTTAATCAAAGTTGGTGGTCTAACTTCTCAACATAAGATTCGCTTCCAATAAACACGCAATGTATTAAATAATCTTTAAAAGGACTGAACCGAAGAGCTTTGATCTGCAACTAGGATGAAACAACGTTGATTATCTTCATGTACCTATATATACTATGTATTAGCTGTTGCCCGCGACTCCGTCCGTGTGGACTTTCGTATAAACTTTAACCCCTCCCCTTCCCCCCTTATAACCCTTTTTCCTGTTAAAAAGTAGCCTATGTCCTTCTCCAGGCTCTAGACCATCTGTATACCAAATTTCGTTCTAATCGATTCAGTAGTTTTAGCGTGATGTGGATAGACAGACAGAGTTACTTTCACATTTATACTATAAGTATGGATAATAATAATATAAGCACTTGCCTAATGCCGACTCTTTACATATTAATAACAAGCATGAAACATAAAATATAAACATAATTCTAACCGTACAAACGATTTTGTATCATTGAATATGAACTATTAAAAACACATAATAGCGATTCCATTACGGCATCGATCACCATCGACACAACGTACGATAGTTCGACGGGGCTTAACGGAGTGCATTATTTTCTCGTCAAAATGATTAAATAAATATCCCGGTCTAGCTCAGGCCCAGGTACCGAGTTATTCCGTAATTACAAAGCTTTATAGCCCGACGAGGCAAGGGAATGTTTTGAGCGAACGCGGGACGTGTTTCAACAGGGCAAACATTATGTGACCTCTGTTAGCATTTTATGTGGACATTTACACATTAATGTAATTGAACTCTGCACGTTTCAGTTTTAATTTAATGCACCGTGATCTTCATACTGACGTTGCATTAATGGAATCACAGATTCTACAGTCAGCGGGATATTCTTCGTTATACTCATACTCAGTGTTACTGCGTTATACTAACGAATGTCTCTTTGTTAATTTCATGTTTGTTAATTACAACGTTGAATATGTATATGTATAGACGTAACTACGTCTATATGAGTTACATAAATAACAGCTGAAAAGTGTTAGATAATTATACTTTACTCTTTATATTTATAAAAGCTACGTAAATGGAATGCTATTTATGTATGTGTATTATCTGTTTAGTTTTCGCGTTGCTACGTTAGTGAGTTTCGTGATATGTGATTTAGAAAGCTAGTATGTGGGTACCAGGGAAAGAAGAATGTATTATTTGGTAGCAATTATTTTTTCTTCTTATTTTTTGCTTGGACAATGTTACCGGTTAAATAATAGTTATAAATAATCATCGTATTAGTGTTATTCTTCTGTTGTACACGTCGCAAAGATTAAACTCTTGAATTCAGAGGATCTTGACCTTCAACCGATGAAATCTTAACCCACATTTTGGCATCGACTGTGTCCAGGTAAGAATATTCTTTTTTGGACTACTATGTAATATAGTGTATTAAACGTGTTAATGTATTAAAATAAGATTGAACTCCAAAACATAATTTTCTGATAAACAGTGTTTCATATTGTTTTTATTTTTGTATGATTACAACTATTAAAACTATTGATTTCTTAAGATGAGCTTTAAAAAATGTTCTTACTAATTTTGCATGTCACAAATAGTATGTTTTTTACATTTTTTTTCAAAATGGCGGTCACAAGAAAGAAATTTCGAGTTCCTTAATTTAGATTAAAGGTCGTAGTAGCCCTTCGGTCTGTGTGGCTGAACTCGGAAAGTTAAAAAAATTTTGAATTTCAATATACCTTCTCATGAATCGTTTCCAAACACATACGATTTAGGGACCTTCAAAAAGTAGAGAGCATACCTTTCCTTAAAAAGCCGGCGTGATATCGCGAGTTCTCATGGGCGGCACTGTTCACTTTACATCAGGTGTCGCGCCTGCTCATTTACACCCTTTTATATGAATAAAAAAAATTAAGCTATCACGGTACGCCTGGCCGATAAAAAACATCGAAATTATATGTTATAGGTATGTAATTAGATGTGGCACAAATAAATTATATTTTCCATTAAATAATGATTATTTATTACAAAAGTATTTGACGTTTGCCGAGACGATGCGCCAACGAATATAAAACTGTATACCTCAAAAATACCTATAATATCCGCTCTGTTTGTGACTGATATGTACTTATATTAGAGAAAGATCAACTCGTCTTTTATTAATAACTGGTTCTTTAATCGATACACGCAGCCCCCGTAGAGGCGACCTTATAAGGATAACGAAGTCATGTTCGGAAACTATGCGATATATAATTTATTGAATGCACCATAATTACTGATATGGAAATACATGATTTATTTTTACTTCCGATAATCAAGCAAGCCATTATTCATAAGCACCGGCTATTTACATATTAAAAATATTAACGATGATAATAGTTCAAAATTATGTTTTTCATTATGAAATATTAACTTGGAAGTTTATATGAAGAGGGTTGTTAGCTGAGAAATTATTAAATTCTTTTTTAAAATTACAGACTGAAATGAAATAATAAGAACTCTTTATACTATAAAAGTTACGTCAAAGATACATGTACATTGTACACGTGAATTTCTAATTCAATTTTAATTTAATTTAGAAAAAAGAAATAGGTACGCCTATTACGAAATAACCTATTTCCAGATATGATGTATGAGATACGTAAGCATGTCGCAAAAAAATATAAATATATAATAATCTCGAAGTCATAAACCATTGGATATATTTTTCAATTGGAACGTAGAACATGACATGACTTCGAGAAAACGTTTATATAATTATTTTTCAACATGTCGTGTTGTTTTTTATCATTTAGTTACGTTACAAACCATAATTAAGACAAATTAATGTATTAATTGAACATGTCCATGGTTTTAGATAGTTTTAAAATTTATCTTTTTAACATTTTAGTGCTTTGTCTTGGCAAAATGTTCCTTTCTTATATTAAACCCAGTATTGATTTTTTAATAAATACAATTGTTATTACAACTGTTATTACAATTGTTGTTTAATTTTAAGTAGTATAATGATTCGTTTTGCTTAGAGATGATTTATAAAATGTTTAAAATGTTTATTTTTGATGTCCTATGACAAATTTTTTCATTGAATTTTTTCACGTCTGTACTTAGAAATATATGTTTTATGAACATGTACCGTATTACTAAATATGCCCGGTACATGTTAGTAAATATTAAAGAAAAAGTTTGATTATGGTTTCGAAATAAACCCTTTGCCTTTAACATTACCTTTGCGATTAAAATGTTGCCTGTTAAAACATATTTATGTACTTTCATCTTTTATTTTAACGAGAGCATAATTCACCATACTAAGGAACCTTATCTCACATTGCTTATTACAGTCATTTGGTAAATAACTGTAGTAAATCTTACTCTTTAGACATCATAGCCACATAGGAAGTTAACTAAAAGGGAAGTAGCGTACAGGCAATCTGTAAAGTTGTGGAGGCCTGTCAAAACTACATTATCGGATCGGAAGCGTTGATAACTACAGCCACATACATCTACACCCACCTGTGTTCTGCTTGCCTGGTACATTTGTATTTACGAAAACAGTAAGTAGTAGTAAGTAAGTACAAGTGAAAGCCACTATTTTTATTTATGTATCTCGTTTATTTTATTGTGTTTAAATCTAAGCTATACGAACATTAACGAGTACTATTATTTACAAACAAAAAGTACTTATAATATTTATGTAAGGTTTCTAATAACCACACCTCTACTATTTATTCATGACAACTGTTCAACAATAAAATTGATAGTTCATTTGTATTGTCTGTAGTAAAACAGTTATAGTTAAAATGTTCTGGTTGCAGGAAATATGTTATTGTTTTGTTTGATTTCCGTAGCTATTGTGTTATTTCAATTGAGTGCAAAACTGTTAACATTTAATTATTAAACTGATTTTCATGTAGCGTTTATTTTGTCGGGCTTTAAGTGTCGTTGCGAATATCTTTTTGCTGCCGATAGTTAGATTTAAAGGGCTAAGCTAATTTTAAGGGTAGTTTAAAATGTTGCAAATGAGTGTAGTGTAGGCACTTCTACGAGTATGTTCGTAAAGATTGAAACTGGCTGTAGATTATAAACTTTAGTTATTTGTTATAATTTTTGTATGTGATAACATTAACGACATGACTCTGTCTGTCTGTCTGTTGATTACGCTTTCTGTGTGTGTATTCTGTACGTGTGTGTGTGTCTGTTGATACGATTACGCCTTAACATCTGGACTGATTTTGATGAAATTTGGTAAAGATTTAGTCTTAAACTTGGAGACGTACGTACCCTATCTTCTATAACTAAATAAAAGGTTTCGGGAAATAAAATAGTGTATAGAGGTTCTACGCGAAAGAAGATGCAGGACAAACTCAGTTTAAGACAAAGCTTCGCACTTATACTAGTCCAATGATCTATTTTTCTTTGTACTTTACTTCATTACTCTTAGAGACTTAGTGATTCGGGCGTTTAATTTAGCCCTAGTCTCGTCCGTCGTAAGAGCTAGTTATTTATTTTACAAGGAATATAAAATTAAAAGTTGAAGGAGTTGTAATATGTAGGTGCTAAGTCTTTCTTACTGCTGTTGAACAAAATTGTACCACAAAGTTACAGAATGCAAACCATACCATTAAATTTATTTAACGAATTGCAGTAGATTATGCTGTTTATAAATCTTTCTCAATTGTTAGAGCGAGAAAGAAGTTAGTTTTATGACATTATTTTTTTGTTGTAATGGCGGTGTTCTAAGAAATTCTTTCTTTAAAATCTATAGCGAAACCCAGTTGTACACGGGCGTTTAAAAAATGCTCGAGTTCTCGTAATGAACGGTGGTCACATTCCTAATGACATTTCACACGACGCTCGTACAGTCGCCAACAAAAATATATCAGGACAGTCAAAATTACAAATCATCGTAACACTTAAAGCTTTGGTTGAATTGACGTTCACTGCATTTGGAAAATAATTAATTGTAAGGGTATGTCGTTTTCTTATCATGACACTTATGCATAGACCAAATTTTTTTTTATGTTGAGACGATTTGTAATACTTTTTTTATGTGTGACAGGCGCTTGATCACAGATCGCCTGATGGTAAGCGACGCTGCAGTCGAAATGGCTGCAGTGCATGTGATTGGAGGCCTTATCATTATTCGTGATTTCTACCAGGCAACCATTATTCTCGTCTCTATCGTTCGGTGGTTAAAAGGACTCTCGGATGTTTAAGTACTTTTGTATTCGACTGTACGTACACTTTGTTGATTTCGAGGTAATCTCGGCCGCTGATCGTAGTTCGGCTCTAATAAACGCCAGCCGGCTTGATTAACAAGCCTGTTTGTTTTTTAACGACATCGTTACGTTGTGAATTCAACTGTCTTTAGATTAATTTGGAATGTGATTTACTGATAGTTTCAGAGCGCTGAGCGGAACCCTGTGTTTTATGAAGACAGGTCAGTAATGCGAGATTTTATTTTCTCGCTTATTAGTGTAATGATTTGTTCTTATAATATGTATAATCCAATAAGTGGATAGGGAACATAGTTCTTTTATCATTTAGCTCATGGTAAAAGACTATTAGGCTTGGCACTGGCATCTCATCTAAGATGTCATTGTGTTTCGTTCGGTAAGAGGGATCACTGGTGGCACATTTAACCTCTTTATAAAATTTTGGTACAAATACTTCCCCTTTATTTGAGATAGTCGTTAACAATCAGACGACCGTCCAGATAAATTTATTACCTAATCTATAGTTTATTAATTAATTATTTAAAGTGTAATAGAACTATAACTTATAATGAATAGTTTGTTTCGCGAATTAGTCCGCGAATTCAAAATTAATGGAAATTGGCGAACTTCAAAGAAACTTTACTTTGACAAACTACTTGGAACATGATACTTTAGCACAACAAACTGTCTGTAATTATAATTAGTATAGGACAGATTGCTATATATTTACGACTCGGATATTAATTTCTGTATGAGTTTATATTAGCCGCGCCACGCAGTTTTGTCCGCATTTATGCATACATCTATATATATATATATAAAAGAAAGTCGTTTTAGTTACACCATTTATAACTCGATGACGGCTTAACTGATTTGGCTGAAAATTGGTGGGGATGTAGCTTAGAACCAGGAGAAGGACATAGGATACTTTTTATCCAGTTTCCAGGGGAATTTTTTTTTATGAAAGTTAACGCGAACGGAGTCGCGGGCAACAGCTAGTATTATATAAATATAAAATCTTGAATCACCCTATCTGATTAAAAAAATCGGTTGCGTAGTATTAAAGATTTAAAATGAAAGCGACTTTGTTTTATACTATGTAATGATTACACAGTTTTAAATGAGAAATTATTAATCTTTACGTACTTATTATATAATGTTGCATTGATATTGTAAACTGAACTTGCTAATAGGGTGGACCCGACTGCTGAGATACAGTATTTTTACTAGTTCAGTAGTCGGGACCACAATTATATCTGATGTTAATGATAATCTGTTAATATTAATGATTAATGAATGATTAAAAAAAAGAAACCTATTACATATAGAGCAAAATCGAGTTCTTGTACTCATCGAGAAATGTGTACTCTGAATATTTGCAAATAAATACATTAGTTATTAATATAATACATAGTCATTAATTTATCGGGCGGTTTTAGGCCAAGTATTTGACAATACTTTTATTACATCCTCTAATAGGAATAGTATGTCTATTGAAGAGGTCGTCTTTTCCTTTTTCCTTACGCTTTGGGGTATTTTTGACTTTGTATAATCAAAAAAATATTGTAATAAAAAAACATCTATTTAGTATCTATGGGTAATTAAAAATTTAGGCGATTACTTGCAAATTTTTGATCTCTCTATATCACATTACATGCGTTTATATCTGTTTATATAATTGTTGCTAGCGAACGCAAAACAAATAATGCTATATATAGAACTATATGTTACTCGTATTGTATAAAAAGTGCTTGAAATTTAATTGTTATCTTTAAATTGAAATCTCATAAAATTGTTTCTCTTTTGTTCTCATGTTTTTTATTTCATATTTATAAAAGTTTACGGCTATAATATATTTTAAATATGGCAGGACAAGTGGACCTTTTTGTCACGAGTGTTGAATTTTATGGAAAAAGAGTGTCTTAACCTTTAACTTTATCGTTAGGTTAGAGGCTATTGCTCATAAAAAATCCATAACCGTTCGAAGCGATGTTAGGTCACTTCATAAATAAATATATTTAACACTGTAACATCGAAGCTCTGTCAATACGTACGTTTTGATCGATAACAATTATCTCCAAGAAAATCTTGTTCCTTATCACCAAAAAACCTGTCATAGGGAACTAATAACGTAATACTCTCTCGCATAGATGAAAACAAAAGCACAACTTCATCATTGGAATATCGACTTTATTGATCGAAACAATATGGCATAAATTTGTATGAGAGTGTTAGACCGTTGTAACAATGTGATCGACTGTCTCAAGCTTTCGAATGTGCCCTAGTATGTCAAAATAACAATTATGCAATGAGATCCGCGGACGAAGGCGTGGTGCAGTGAAAGCTCGAAGATCACGACTACAGCATTTGTCCTTTACATTACATCAATCAATGTAAACATCAAGTAGTAATGGGCTTGTTATATTTAACACTTGAATCGGTGGTATTTCCATTTGAGCTGAATAAAGGACTGAAATCGAGGCGTGGCGTCAATACACCCGTTATGTAAATGTTTAATCGTGGTTCATTGGTTTGTCTTGTGATCCTTAAAAAGAAATTCTAATAGCTTATTACCATGAGTTTACGGCTTTGCCTTACCTATCTTGCACCTAGCTCTAACGTAAGGCAATGGACACCTTATTATGACTACTTTGGTACATCATTTTATTTATTTTAAACAACAATTGAATTTTCATAAGTATTATAAATTGGATTAAAAAAAAACTAGCGACCAGTCACGGCTTCGCACGGGACATAGTACTAAATGTAGCCTATGTTATTCAGAGTCAATGTAGCTTTCTAATGAAAAAAAAAAAATTATTAAAATCGGTCCAGTACTTTTTGAGTTATTTCATTCGTTACATTCAAAAATATAAATCTTTCCACTTTATAATGTTAGTGTAGATGTAGTAGTCAAAATTAAAGCTCCTTAGTAGCTCCTTTCCTTATTATTACTATCCAATCGACCTTCAATGCAGTCACCTAAAAGTTAAAGCATCACTGCGTCGAATAGTTTTTATAACACTTTTTATAGCGGTTTAATACAATTCGACGTGCGTTACTATTAGTGGAATTACGCCTGTCAGGACGATTGTAAGACAAAAGCAATGACTGTAACGTTTATCGGATGTACGGTTATAAAATAGAAAAAAATGGAATATATTAGTATGAATATCAAGTAAATATTACTATTGTTCTCTCGTAACCCGATTAAAGGGGAGAAACATGTATAATGTGTTAGTAAAAATTGTATTAGTAAAAAAATTTAATTCAATACGTTTTATGTTAATATAAAACAACTAGCTGACCCGTACCCACTTCGTTAGGCTTATTGTTAATAATCTTTTTTGATTGTTCGGTTTTTCATATAGCCTATGACACTCAGCAATAATGTAGTTTTCTATTGGTGTAAGAATTTTTAGAATCGGTTCAGTAGATCCCGAGATTGCCCCTTATAATTTGACAAACACACAAACTTAACTTCTTTATAATATTAGTATAGATAAAGCGAATTTCAATTCGAGTTCTATCGTTTCGAATTTCGCCCGATGCATAGAGTGAATTATTTAATGGTGAAGTTTCTGAGAGCCGTGAAACTATGGCGGATGCGTTACCCGATCCACCTTAACACCATTAGTGAAGTGAAACTTTGTAATTGTGACCACGTCACTGTCATGCGATTCCGAGAGCTACTAATTAATAGCCCTAGCAAAGGATATTACCGCCATAACGTTTTACGTAACGACATTTATGAGTTACGTAAGAGTGTCATATAGTTGTGGTTTATTTTCTAATGTTTTGGATCATTTTGTAATATCCTGATAGTTCTGGTTAGAGGCACGAGGTTTCATCCGTGTAAGAGTTCACGTTTAAGTCGAATACATTGGAAGGCAAAAGTTTTAGGTTGGTACCTTTATGGCTATGATACTCGCCAATATAAAATCTAGCGTCAGTGCCTAAGAAAACTTTCAAAATCGGTTCAGTAGTTATATAAATTTCTCTCTTACCTCAAAAAAAAAGTTAAGCATAATTTTTGTCATACAAACTAAAATCTTTTTGCTCCATTTGGTATTAAATGAACAGCAATATTGTATGCAAAATAGTATCAGTGTTCCTTAAAAGTTCTAGATTGTAGCAATAGACCATTAGGCCATTGCGGTGTCTAATAAAATTCTTAAGCCAAGTAAACCTTACAGCCAGTGAGAAAGTTTGACGTCAATTACGACCAATTGACACCGAGAGCGATTTAATACCTAATTATTAGGTAATAATAAGACCATAGTGTCTTTACTAAAATATATAGTCTAATTATATTAACGTAGATCGTATCAAACATTGGAAAATATTATCTTGTTATCACAGTTAATTTAGATTTATAGTATACGCATACGCAAAGGCCTTGCCTCTATTTAATTTTATGCAAGACTATTAGTCTTTATAGTAAAGGTTTAAATCAGGTGGGCGTGGTCCGCGAAATCGAAATTGAGAATTATCGAACTAGTTTTATAAAATTTTTTTTTATTAAAAATTTGGTGATTGAGACACTCAAGGGATAAAAGTCCTAGCAAGAAATGTTTAAAATTTACGACATTTACATTAACATTACATAACTTAACAGTAAGGGTTTATTAAAATTGTTTCGTCATTTATTTGTAATAAGATTTTTGATATTTTAATTCAACTTGTAAACTTTCCTACCAGTTAAAATTACTAAAATAATTTTATTTTACTTTAAACAGACCATTCTCCTGACTATAAAACAACGAGTTCCCTACATTACATTTTAAAATAAGCACTCATTGTTCACTTTACCTACTTCTGTAGATTAATCGCAGATCAGAATGGATAGAAATAGTAATTAACCTTTCTATTTCATTTTATCTGTTCAATGAGCAACTGCAGTCAATTAAAGATTATTTTTTAATTGAATTCCCGCAAATGAGATCACATTTTTATTAAATCTGATACGACATAGAATAGAAAGAACTGTTCTAATTGCTCTACTAATGCAGGTTAAAAGAAACTCGCTAATGAAAAAGACTATTTTGATTAAAATTACAAAGTTTATACATTCCAATATAAAAAAAAATAATTACAGCATTTTAATATACTTTCAGAAAGAACAAATATACCCAGTAGCATCAATGAAATAAATTTCAGTCAACGATATATATTTAAACCAGTTTAATACATTCTTTTATAATATCTTTTTATATAGCCTAGTTACAAGTCGTGATAAATATGTCAAGGAATAACACGCGGTATAAAATTGTATTTCTTTGTTCACATTCCGATACCAAGAATGTCTATTTCAGTTCAAAAATTAAGCGTTCAGTTGCAAAGCTGCCGACAAACGTGTCACGTACATTTTGCTCGATAGTCGATACTTCAATTTTGCGTAAACGCGAGAGCAGGTCCTGCGTGAATTGCGAACGTGCAGAACATCATTTAACGACATGTAACTGACGTCAAAAAGGTTCGCTTAAACCCGTGGTAGGTAGCTGTTTTGACCAAGAATCATTTTTCATCAGTACATAATTTTGTCTGAAATTGTAGTTGGAGTTCAATGACACGATATCACCTCCGTTAGACATGGGACATTTATCTAAAATCCTAGGTTCATTAACAGTGTTGTATCATTTTGTGTTAGTCACCGCTAACAAAAAAAGCAATGGTTCATGTCTTACATTATAAAATCATTTCAACACTTTTCTAATCAGCCAATATTAGAATGTATTTGCATCAATATAACTTCTCGTCGGAGCTCTGGTGCTCGGATTATCTTTGAAACTCTGGTTTATAGATGCAATTATTGCCGCGCTAGATTGACGCAAATATTGGAAATAACGCGAACTTTAAAAGCATATTATTAGAAAATTACTGTTTGTTACACAATGGCTTAATATAATATTAGATGATTGAAGAAAAGTTTTGTAACTTAAATCTTTGTAACTTTTCTCTATCTTTTGTTTTTTTTTACAAAAACTGAACTTACATAATTATGAACATTATACATAATTTTAACATTTTTTAGTAGTTACATCTCACTGTAGCTTCAACATCTTTAAGTATAATGTTACAATCATATAATATACATATTTAAGGCACTTGATGTTTGAAACTAGTAAGAGCGCGAGTTTATTAGGATAAAGTTCAAAAATTTGGCCTAGTTAATTCTGCTATTTGTTGTTCTTAGTTATAACTCACTAGACTGAAATAAATACTATACAAATTTTCCAAATATTGTAAAGCATATTTCATTTCAAACAGAAAAGTAGTCACGTTGTATAAAACTTAATTTACTAACTTTACGATCAAATCTCCTTGTGTATTGTACTCGTTTAAATAATTAAAAATAATTCTAGTGATTGTAAATAAAATATAAATACATCTAAATTATAGACTTATACGTAAAATGATAAAAAAGAGTTTAATTATATTTATTAAAAGTACGGAATATTAGGTAGATCGATTTTTTTACTATAATAATACATATTTGCTTTTGTTGGCATAAATATATAGTGTTTTTTTAAAGGGAACAGACCTAGATGCTGACTAAAAGGAATTAAATTGAAATCGTTTTGTCAAGATGAAAGTGATATTTTGTCCTCCTTATGTCAGCATTGAGAGCGAGCACAAAGCTTTGAAGATTCTTGTGTTGTTGAACTCGTATCTAAGTACGGATAACTAGCTTCGTATTGCGTGAACGCAACAAAGATACCTACTTGGATTTAGTCTAAGAGATGCGGTACCAGAAAATATAAGTTTTTTTTATAAGCTTTTTTGGGATTACCCACCTACTGCTTATTTGTCGTTTTAATTGTTTTGTTTTTAATCTTTACATTTTGTAAGTTTAACAATTAGCCAAACACAAAACTGGATCAAATTGTTTTATGAGAAGTTTTTTATTAGAATTTCGATGTTCTAAAACCTTTAACGAGTGTTAAGTTCTTCTGATAAATTAAGGGAAGGCCCTCTTCTAACAGTGAATGGTACAATGTATGTATGAAATGTTTTATGTATGAACATTAAAATTGTTGTTATTTTTATATACATTAGTTACTATATTTACCTTTTTATTTTAAAAGAGCTTCTATCAGATTTTTTTTCGTTTCTTTTCCGTAGTAACTGCTTTCCGAATCAAATGAAACATTCTTGTTTTGTAATTCTATGATGATTAAAGTGTTTCTATGTGTAGCCTAATACATATAAAGATATATTTGACTTAAAAGCGGCTAATCAAGAGTCTCTCGGTCTAAACTAACCTCTGGGAACGGTTCCGGGCGCTGTAATAAGGAAATCGTTCCCGACTCGCACGAAAATCGCTCCGGCGTGAGCGACCCTTTCGTATGCCTAATAACCGGCCGTATTGACTCCTGTTGTACTGTACTAGGTACACCGAGCTACATATAATGGAAGCTTCGATACATACAAGTCGAGTAGTATTCTATACTGTAAAATTAATGATAAGATTGTTGAAATCAGAGACTTAAAATTAAAAGAAAAAACTGTTTTTTCAAAGATGTCATGACTGAACTAAATGGAATTAAAAAAATCGGTTTACTTACCCAAGAATTCTTAGGTAGGTAATATACAAAGATTGCGTACCTCTTTTTTATGAGTAGATTAAAAATCCATATTAAAACTTTATTTAGTAAATGTCCCGATGTTTAGCTGCATGAATATTTTAATCAGACAAGTTTCTTAAAGTGTCAAACATGCTGTGAGACCTACTCCTCACCAATTTACCAAAATTATTTTAATAAAAAAAAATTATATACATCCATATAATATTAAATATGCTCTTAAGTATGTCGTTTTATATGAAAAGTGGTTTTTTAACAAAACTTGTTATCAATTTATTGTTAAGCACACCAAATCGTTTATACCAAGCGTTAGCCTTAAACGATAATAAATAATAAATATCTAGAGAATCCAAGTCTCGCATATCCCTATAGAAAATTAGCCGCGCCATAGACGGCCATCAAGTATTCCCAGAAAAGCTCTGTTAGCGTAAGCAGTTAAAATATTGTTGACTTAGCCCATTCAAATCCTAAAGCATATGATAATAAGAATATACTTACGTTAGTGTTTCTGAATCTATAGGCGTCACGATACAGCTTTAAACTCTTAGGAACGTCGTAACTTCGGCGGTAATACGCGTTTACAGTTTAGTGAAATTGTACTTTAGGTTGTAACGTTTAGGTTCGTAAAAGCGTTGTTATTAGGGAATAATAGGATTGTAGGATTGGACAGCGACAGACGATGTGATGAAGGAATTTAACAAAGTGCACGTTTATCTAAGCGTTTGCTCGTACGTGGGAAATGAGACGCTAGCAAGCAGATTTGCATCGTAGTTGTTTTTTTAAAGTGGACATACTTCAGTCACGACTCATTGATTTTCTCATGCTGCCTTGCTAACATCTGCATAACAATTTTTTTGGTGTTATTCTTTACCTTCTTGTACTTAAGTGATTATGAAGAACATTTATTGAATTGGAATAATCCTGAATTACTATTGGTACCATTTTAGTGTTCAATTGTTTATTTTAGATTTAATAATTAAAATGAAGTATAAGTGTATGCTGGGTTCTCCTCTAAATAGGGCTTAAATTTACAGTTTTTTTAATGCATCTATTTTTGTATTAAAATTGTTCAACTTACTTTTTGTAAGTGACCCACTTAAAACTAAACCCAATAAAAATGTTTTTATTAAAAAGACCATCTAGTTCTAGTACCCAAAGTAAAATTAATTTTGACTTCCGCTGTAAAATACTCTACGGTAAAAGTTCTACATCAATATTAAATTTTATTGTATTTGAAAATACTAAAGAATGAAATTATTGATTACAAAGTATAAGATTCATAGTAACTTCGCCAGTAATGACTTTCAATATTCATACCCACAGTCCAAGTAGAAGGCAAACAGATTCTCTAGTAATAGCTCTTGAACGAAGTACTTCAGACAACAGCTCTTATGAGCACAATAACTCTTATCGTGTATTGCCTTAGTTTACAACTGGAGGTAAATTACGTTAGTTTTAATAGAACCTAATAGAATACATGTGAGGCGATAAAAAGATTATACTCTCCTACAATGTTTTGCAAATATATACTTCTATTTTTCATGGCATTTTCTAATCTTATTAAGGGCACGAAGGTATTGCTTTAATTCTATTTGAAACTTAGCCAATAAAATAATCTAATAAAACAATTCTATCAACTAACATACAATAACAGCGGTTAAAGCAACATTGTAACACAATTTTGATGAAAAAAGGTATTTTTTATATTATGTACGAGTAAAAGGGGAGATTACCGTTTATCAATTAAATCAAAGTTTCTTATATAACATTAATTGTATAATTACATGTTTTTTTTAATAATTTATTTTTAGGTTAACATGTTTTGGGCGATATAAAAATGATAAATATTTAAAATAAAAGTAACTAACACTCAAATGCAATTAACTTGTTCTTGCCGTTGTAGCGTTAATGTTTTGTCATATTATATTTAATACACTTAAATAATCTATAGAATCCTGAAAGCTATACTACTATAGAAATATAGACACTTTGAAACAATATAGACGTTTTGACGCTTACAATGTTAAATAAATTTGACTAATGCAAATCTTTAACGTCTTATTTGTATAGTATTTACTAAATTGAACTTAAAATGAATTACACGTTGATAAATAAATCAAACTAAATGTTAAGTACTAATGTGGCTGGCGCCATGATCGAGACAAAGCTATTAACAGTTTCTCAAGTGCTAAGACTTAATATAGGAACTGTAGCATAGATAGCATAGATATGCCTATAATATTTCAAGTGTCGCTTCAGTTTTTTATAATTAAAAAAATATTGTTGTATTATATTTATGTGCGATTTTATGAAATGTAAATCTCATAATAATTAGTATGCTTACAACTTTGATAATGAACAATTCATTGCGGAGAATTGCTAGCTGAGAAAACATATTTAAATTGTTAGCTGTCAGTTTAAAAAAATAGCTAACGTTAAAGGATTTGATCTTATAAAAAAATATATTATACATACAGACGAATTGAGAACCTCCTCCTTTTTTTGAAGTCGGTTACAAAGCAAAGCGAATAAACATTCATCAAATTAAATTAAATTGTGAAAACACTATATCTCGGACTAAATGAGAAAATCGTTTTGATGAGATTCCCACAGTAAATAAAGGTGTGACTATTATCATCTCGAGGAACATTGATTCCACTATTTACATCGACATTTTCGCTTCGACTTGAGCCGCATACAATTCATATTGCATGTCCGGTAATGCACCGCCCACGGCGAATCAGCGATAGATTCAAACATTTTAATTAATCCAAATGTCACAACACACCATTTTACTTTAAACAATTTTCAAACGTAATATTAGGTATGTGTGTTCATTTTCGAGTGACATATCAATGTGATTAAGCCATGTGGTCTAATACAGCTATATGCATGGAACAAAAGTATAAAACAATTGCACAAGGTTCGGACGGACATACCATGACTCAAAAGTCAGACGCTGACCTCTACATTACATGACAATGGGGCTCATTATTTGTTGAATACGACCGGTAGCGGGCCCGGACTTGGGGCATATACTAAACGTTTCCTTGTAAGAATATGTATAATGTATACGTCCTAGTTCAAGCCCCATAGAGATCTTAATGTGCATGCGGAGATAACTGTATTATGTTATAATATGATAGACCATGATGCAGTGTCAACGATCGCTTATTTAGATGTCCTGGTTGGATTCTGCATTCGTTAAGTTATGGGATATATCATTGACCATATTTGCTTTGTTATATGTTAATGGTTCTTAGTTTATTTTATATTGTAGCCAACTCAACTTCTACTTTACAAAAAGCAAAAACGAAGTTCTCATTTCTTTTTATTTGAAAACAACATATAATTTACGTTTACGAACAAGGAGGTAAATATAATAAATTAAGCTGACCGTTTATTGCTTGTAACAATTGCACGTCAGTACTAAACGTGCGAGTACGCTCAAAAACTACTTAAATTCTCGACCATTAAGATAATTAGCATATCGTTTGTATGTCAAGTCCTCGCTACGAGAGATATATTGCTTTGAGCTTTGGCTTATAACTTATGATGTCTTAACCATTACGAATGTTCAATACGTTTCTATTTGCTATCGGGACGCGGGCGCCGTATATCATTAACATCCATTGGATTCAGCGTTGGTCCATTAACATTCGCAGGGCGAACTTGCGTGACTGTCCACATTTTGTAAACCTCACAAACTATACTCTAAGATAACAGGAACATGGGGCGAACGTAACATACCTTAATTAAAAGATTGCAGTCCTCATTAACATTTATTTGTTCAATGCTAGTGTCACGATTTATTGTGATCTCGTTGACCGATGACTTTAGCTGCAGATAAGTATTCGGGTTATATTTCGCTTTCGTATCTAATTGCTTCGAGTGCACGGAAGTTGGTCATGTATGGCTGTTGATCACGTGTGGTCGTCGATATAGGGAAGCAAGATGATATTTCGGTAATTTAAATTTTGATGCAAACTTTACAGACCCCATATAAAAATTGCAGTTTTTACAAAAATATGGAATTTGAAACTTACGTTAAAAGTATTATTTTAAGCCAAGTATAAGATTTAACTGTAAACCTGTATGCCAGATTTCAGCCAAATCTATACAGACGTTTTTGCATGAAGAAACAACGAATATACTTACATAGGTATATATACTTACATAGGTAACAATATTAGCACACGATTATACGTAGAATCACATGATGATAGCATACAAGATATTAACTAACCTTAAAAGAAAATATACGTTCATTGAATATGCAGCTATGCATAAGTAATATAGAAAATTGCGATATGTGATTATTTTTAAATCGCGAAATTAAGATACCCATAAAACCTTTTGAATTTATTCTTGTATTGTTTATTAACAGCCATAAAGCAATATTTCAAATTAATAGTCGTTAACACCCCTTCATTTAGCTGAAGAACTTTTATTTTACTCTAGTAATTTTAGCATCATTCGAGACGTAAATTTATTAGCATTCTTCCCACCACTTACACCCGTAGATATTATTATCAACGCAGAACAAGTCGTGATCAATTTAATTGCCTATAATAGTGGCAAATAGCATCTTTATTTTTTATACCTATTTTGTATGGAGTCTGTAAAAAATAATAAAAATATGCAGTATAGCACATAAACATTGGGTGCTTAAATCGAATATAATATGAGTTGTTTCGGGGGTAACATATTATTAGCCATTAAAATCAGGCACAACATGTCACAAATTTTATTAAGTATGTGATCTCAACCCGTTAAATAAAATGTTATTCAATCAAAGAACAAAACATCATTCCCTTGTCATGATTGCGTTATCATTACAGCAAGCAATGTTCTAATGACAATCTAATACAGCGGACGGAACATCGGACTGACTTCATAATGGAACCGAGGTAGCCATTACAAGCCCATAGCAGAATAATGTACGGTACTATTTGTGTTTGCGAGGGACAGGAGATGCCATATGAGTTTATTTCATACATTTTTATATGGAAGAATTACTTTTGTTATAAAATCTTTAGCATACGAGAATGCTGTTCTAAGTGGTTGAATTTGTATCGTTTAAGTCCATTAGTATAAGGGCAATTATAATTTTGTTCTAGTACAATTTTAACCACTGATATTTGGACATAAGAGGCAAGAAATATATTTTCGAATAAAAATGACCTCCTTAAATGGACTGTGAAAAAAACATTTAAAAAATAATCTAAATTGCATAGTGTTTATATGAAAAATAATTTACTAACCCAGCTAGTAATCAATTATCTAGCCTGATAGTTATAGACTAGAAACTGTATAAGTCCCCTCGGGTTATACATAACTCGATAGGAAACCTTCGCTCTCCGTAAAATATTTGTTTACATCTACATCACTTTGTATAATACGTCCATAAAACAAAAGCGAGATACGAAATACAAAGTGCAGCCATCAAAATAACTTAGTAAAATGTCCCCGTATCCCCTTACCTCACCTATCCCGACGATCTAAGTGGTAATGACATCGTAATGTGTCCCATAAATTTTGTGAGCCTGTGATATATATACTACTATAAATATATATACCAAAAGTGGTGATTTACCCGACCAACGGTCAAATATAATGGATCGTTTTAACGTAAACGGTTATGACCGGTTTAAGAGTTGTAACAGTGTAGAATGTTCGCTTAATAAGCCCTTTAATGTAGTTTTGTTTAGGGCAAGTTTTGTACAATTTTATGTTTATAATTTTTATACTATGACACTTGTAAACTGTAACGATATTATATAACATTCGGTAAGTAGATAATTTTTAGTATTTATATTTCAATTTCATGCAGAATACTAAATATTAAAGCACCTGTAATTAGAAAAATTCTTATCGTATTTAGGTAATAATTTACGTAATATTTTTTTTGTAAATTTATCATTCATTCTTAAAAAGATTTTCTAAAATAAAAAGTACATTAAACATTCGATATCACGTTTAAACCGATACACATAATCATAAATGCATTGGTTGAAATCTACTTAATATTTAATGGTTTATTTGATAGTTCTATAAAATTATACTCAAGTGCATTTAAATCACATTATTAAACGGACATTTGATATCTTCATGTCTGTGGACCTTTATGTAGTTCAAGTCAATAAAGGATAAGCCTACGCACACGGGCTAGTAAAGATTGCTACGGTAATCAAATTAATATAATGTATAATCGATTACATTTCCGACCCCAATAAAGTGTCGACAAAACCCATGCATTTTGGGAAACCAGTTCCAAATTCAAAATGAAACGAACAATTCATCCAACCTTTTTTTCTACGACTCAAGGTTTTATTGCCTCTAAAAGCATCCCGATCAACTTTTCGATCGAAGTGTGAGTTTTAAATTCATATGTGTCAAGTAATAGCTTCGTTTATGAACATAACATTTTTTTATGTTTCTTAAATATTGTTATATAATACGTACTCGTACTATGGCTCCGAATTCCGATGAATAGTTCAGGGTAGTAACAAAACGAGGTTGAATATTTTAATATCTTTATAGGTTAATGTTTTATTAAGATATGAAACTCATGATTTTTAAAAGGGCTCGTCGTACATAAAAAAGTTTAATGCACGTGCAGTCTTAGACTTTTTTGCATTTTATTTATAAGGGCCGAGATTCCAGTGAATCCATAGCAATTCAGTGTTTTTAAATGTGATGTGATTTACTTTTTTTAATATGTAAATAAAGTCGATATTTTGCGTAGTTCTTTGTTGAATAAAAATCAATTTTCATTAAATTCAAATAACCCCTTATACGCGACCTCAACCTACCAATTTACTATACGCCGATAACCTCCTCTAAACAATTTAACTTCATCAAATTTTGCTACCCCTCAATTTAATTTAAACTTGTATGTAATCGCTCATCACCGCCTCACCGTATTATATCTAAAAGCTATTCATCGCACTATCATCCCAACTTTACATCTAGGAATTCAATTAATATGGCTTCGCTCGCTTCATCGAACCCGCTTCGGCACTAATTACTTTTTTTAACAAAAACTCAGCGTAAACCCCACAGTGAAAAAATATAGTTACAATGACGGATGATATGAGACTCCATGTAAACAGGGAACGTCTTATCAAACCAATTCTAAGAACTAGTTAGAGTCACGATCGCAACTGTTCTGACTAACAAGCAATGTACTAGGGACAAGATTTACACTCGCCATTCGTCATGAGCAAATGAAAATAATATATTTATGGTAAGCAACCAATCTTCTGAGTTAAAACATTGCACGAATCTATAACAGTTAACGTGATTTCTAGATGTTAGAACTAGGAAAATTGTGTAGCCAGAAGTAAAATAGGCAGTTTGTGATCATTATACAGATATATCAATTTGTAATTATATATTATACAATAATGAAGCATTACTAAATTTATGGATTTAAAATTTAGAACACCATTATTTTAGAAAAATAAATAGTAAATATAAAGGAATTAAAGTCTATATTTAAATATATCTACAGAAGTATATCGTACCTGCCAATCAATTCTGAGCTTTAAAAACTCGTTGCATACAAATACATATTCCGAAACGTATCAGGGCATACCTGTTCACGTCATATTCTTCGGGATAACAAAGGCGGGTTCAAGGCGCGACCTTTAGACGAACGGACGCAGCAAGACTTAAAAAACATCCAGCACGAACACGCAAATGAAATCGAAATAGCAGAACTGAGAGCCAGTAAGATATGGCGTTTTGATTAACTATTGTCGGGCAGCGGCCGGCCCGAGACGCGGCGAGCGGCGCGCCGTGTTTGATATCCTCTATCTAAATCTTGTCACAAAAACTCTATTTTATGTGTTTGTTTTGCACAGACCTTAAGGTGTTACTACGACTTTGACGTTCCCATACATATAAAAGCTTAGCCACTAGTTAGAATGTATTATTTATTTAACGTAAGTTTTCACATTAAAATTCCATTGCGTTGTTTTAAAGTCAATACAATAACAGGAGACAATCAATCATTGAAATAACGGTCCTCTAGAAAAATAACTACGCATCAAAGTAACCAGTGATATAATTTATCATGTTACGTAAAACGAAGGTTAACTGTAATTTGGATAAGACAATGACATCTCTTGAACAATTTAATGCAAATATATGGATGCCGACATCTTATTAACATAAGTAGGTATCAGCAATTCTTATATCTTTATTGTTTATTTTGTTTATAGGTTTCTTAATATATTAATCAAAAAGTCGTTTTTTATCATATTCTTAAGACAGCTTAATAACTTATAAACGGTTTCGATGAAATTTGCATCCGGGTAAGCTGATGTTTTATTTTTAAGGTAATCGTACTACTTCATTATTGGAGTTTGAGACTTAATTAAGTTAAAATGCTTGATAGAAATTTTTAGAAAATATTGAATGAAGTATTAAACTTAGTAAGTAGCTAGTATATATTGTATACTTTTACAACAGAGCCATACCGTTAAGATCAATTTGGCTGGTCCGCCTTATTTCATCAGAGATGTGGAAGAGACTGGCATCGCATCAGAGATGCGTCATTCTTTGCGTTTCGTTTCTTAGGCGGTAGCACAGGAGTCTACAATATCCCTTCCTTCTTGTATCCCCCTCTATATTTATTTTTGTCTAACCTTCATTAGGACATAACAATAAAAAAATACGTAAATACAAACTTAAAAAAACTTTTTAGGTAATAAACCAAGCACATTCAACCGCACCTATAATTACATTATCAGATCAATAACAATCATTCTAGGCCTTGAATAGGTATAACAATAGCTTTTGTGAAACAAATATCTGTAGGTAATAGTACTTTAGTGCTACTTAGTACAGTTAATTCACAATTTGTTTGTTTTGTATAGATTTGCCATCGTAACGCACCCTTTTATTGCAATATGACGGTTAATCTGAGAAGGGTCTTCGAAGTCACGCGGCTTAAGGTTCTTTGGAAATTAAAAAACTCATTTAAAATAAACGATTAGTCGTAATATCATTTTGTTTTCTTTTTTTTTAATAATTAAGATACAAATATAGCTCATCCACGGAATCAGTAAGCAGGCTTTTAAAAGTTTAATGGGTTGGATTAAAATATTGCTTTTTTAATTTATTAAAAGTGGTAGGTTACAATAAACCGTAATTGTATGATATTATGTTTACTGAAGATGGTTGTTGATAAGTTCGATTAAGATATCATCATTTCAAAATGAACTGGTCTAAAATTTAATAACTATAATATCTAATTGAAGAATTAAAACCACAACATTAATCTTTTTTTTTTTAAATAAATAGAAAATAAAGTCCTATCGTCATACGATATCGCAACGCATTTGTGTCGTATTGTATAAACATAAGCCACCCAAAACTAGCGAAGTTCGTTTTCTTGGTAATTATAAGCGGCTATTTCACCCCATGTACGTCACGCAATCTGACGCTTTTGACTAAGAGAAATAAGGCGAAATTAAAAAGTGGATATTCCAGTGTAAAAATGTGTTATCATTATGTAGTATGCTTATATCTTTAAAATTACGCTACCGATTTCCATGCGGTTTTTTAAACAGTCAAAGGAATGTTTATGAAATAAATGCGGGTAAAACTACGCTAATATACTAGTGTATATTGTATATTGGATATTACCAAAAGCGTAAATTTCAATAACATTTCATTTAGTATGAAGAGTCAACAATTTTATTCTATTATCGAAAACTTATTTTAACTTTACTTAAGGTAACCAGAAGTTAACTAAAAAGTTACAATTATTACATGAGTAAAAAAGTTAATTTGAAATGTTTATATTAAATTCAGTCTATTATGTTTTTTTTTTGTCATCCAGCAAAATGATTGACCGTTTCGTTTTTAAATATAACGTTTAGGAAACACGTATTGTTATTTCATAATTACATTAGTATTGTTACTATATTTAAATTATGTTTTTAATCAATTGATTATTTAACTCAAACTTTACTAGAAATTAGTTAGGTCATAAAGTAAGCTAGGTTACTTTTATCTTTAAAGACGATTACAAAGTAGATACTATTACGTAATAAATATTTCACTATCTTGTCGTAAATAACAATACATTATTTTCCATATGCGTAAAATTTACGAGCTAAAGCAGGGCTGGTATAAAGTTCAGTAAAATATGACCAGGAAAATATCTCGTGCGTCCTATGGTTGGTACTGAAATTCTATAATAATGATAATAATTGGGGTTATAGACCTAATTTTTATTTATAAACAAGTAATAAAAATGATGAAATTAAACCACTGTTACGTAACAGTATGCAACATTCTCAAAACACTCCTAGTAAATATTCCTTTAAATCAGTTTAATTCGCCTATATAATAATTGTACTCAGTTTAGAATAATATCTTATTTAAAGTTCTTGTATCGAATTTTTCTTGTCGAACTAATTATTCTGTTCGCTTAGTACTGCAATGATCTAAATTTACTCGTACGAGTAAAATTGAAATTATTAGTATAAATTAAAATATTGCTCTGGTCCTAATAAAAGCTTGTAGGATACTCAAATGTTTTTTAAAGCTTTGTAAAAGCGAGCGTTTGCTTTAAATTATAAACTAGAAAAAATGTCACGTAATCTAATGCCCTTACAAAAAATCCCGCCATTTTAAATAGACAGTTTTTCTTACTAAAATTTCAAACAAAATCGACTCTTACAACTTACAAGTTTTTCTCAAGCTTCGAGTCGCCGCCGTGTCGTACGAAGTCCGGAGCCCGTACCGGTCTCACGGACCACGGTAGCCGCTCGCTTTGTTTCCTCGCTCGCTAGTACGTTACCGGCCTACTCGCGTGGTGGACGTGCACCCAATGTGTACTGACTGTGTGTGCTAGTGATATATTTCGCGCCAATCGGAACTATTCGCAATACAAAACGTAAGTTCGTTTTGCTTTGTATTGCGCGCTTTCTGTGGATGTTGCTATTACAAACGTAAGTTCGCAATGTATTGTTTGATGTAAATGTTGATTCCGATTTTGATCGATTTGTTTTGATAGGTTAGATGGCATGGCTGTTATGTCTTTGATTTTAGTTGCTTTGAAATTTTGTTTGTGTAACGTTATAATTAAGAAAGTGTCTTATTTTTTAAATTAGTTTTGAATTTATATTATAATTTACGAAATATAATTTTTATTTTTAACTACTTTTGATATTAATGTATACATTTAGACGTCAGAGACGAATTATTTATAAGAGTTTAAAAGTATATATATATACTATATTTAAGTTAACTGACGATCGGCATGACGTGACAACTTACCCTAAAATGTGTCACAATAAACCCTAACAGTACTTACATTAGAGCACTTCTTTATTGCTTAAGGAAACGCGAGATATTCAAACAACTAGCAGTCGAGTTTAACGAGGCGCGGTTGTGATAAGAGAAGTGAGATGTGTCGTTTAGATATTCGCAGAAATTCACTGGAATGAAATATCTGCGACTGAGGTTGGACATGTCAATACTATTGGGGAGAAATGGCTTAAAGGTTACCTTAATAATAAAGCGTGTATCTAATCTCTATCTAATAGGTTTTATGTATACACGAAAATTTGTTTTAAGATCTATTATAACAATAAAAATATTAGAAAATCTTACATGTACTAACTTAATAGGGTATATTTATATTATTTATTTAAGCATACATAGGAACAGACAAGAAAACCACTTTGTTTTATACTATGTAAAGATTTTATATAATTGACGCGAACATGTTTTTTTAAACAATTAAATAAATAAGTGTATATTGAGATACATTTACGAGCACATTCAATTAATCAAGTCACATTTTCTCTGAAACGTTTTATTTATTTTTTAATTTATTTTAGCAATTGTTAAATAACTCGAAGATATCATCAAGAGATCGCATATCGGCTTAATCAGCGACGTTCATACATTATTTATCATTAATACGATGTTATTTTAAACCCCAAGCTCTGTTAAGCTTATCAAAGTATTTAATCTACAATTATTAATTATGCGTATCAATTTATCGTGACTTGATTTTCTTTAAACCTTTAGAGGATAAAAAGAATCATAAGGAGCTTTACATCAATTAGTATTTAAGCCGATAAATTCTTTTTATTTAACAAATTGTTTAAGCCACATTCAGTTTCAATTAAAAGCTAAAGATTTCTATACGATAAAAGATTTCTAATAAATGATAGCCTTAAACTGTTTCTAAGACATGGTCAGTCGATTTAAATAATAATAGATAGGAAACAATGTCTGGCAATTGTAAGGTATAGGTTAGATATAGGTATAGCTATACGTATAGGTATAGCTATAGGTAAAGATATAGATATAGGTAGTGTTACAAAGAGATCATTGCTACGTTGAACTCTTTCGTATGCGCAGCGCGCTCGACTCTTGCGCATACCTTTAATATAGAAATTGAGTCATTTTTACTGATCCACATTTATTTTCGCATAATTGAGATTACATACTATTAAGAATAATATTTTATAAAGCAACCTAAGTAACTACAGAGAGCTGAGTTTTTTTTTATTAATAAAATAAATATATATTTATATATATTTTAATGAATTAAAAAAACTTAAAAGAAACATTAATAAGTCCAATTATACAAATTTAAGCTCAATAAACACACAATTATCTTTTAACAACCTAATTATCCTCTTATCCCGATACAAGAACAATTTTGAAATGAACGTTCAAAATGGAATTCTAAACGAGATCTTTAACGGTTAACCAAATAGGCAGACAATCGTGAGTTCTCAAGAAGACAATATGACCGTAGCCATTAGAGAAATGTCCCCACTTAGCCAATTGCAAAGCCTCTTCCTGAGGTTTCCCATAAAAGTATCGGGGGAGATAACTTTATTCGCAAATGGAACACTTATTGAGCAATAGTTAACCGATTTAATTAACGTTGAACAAGATTTGATTCACCTTTAGCTGTGATACTAAATTACATCTTTATTAATAAAACTAACTTGGGTTTATTCGAAGATTTTTGATACGAGAACGATTAACCAATTTAAACTTGTTTGCTCAATTAGATTCGGAATATCGGAAAAGCTACTTAAATATGTATGTATAAAAATTGGTATCGATTTTCACGAGTAAAATGCGCAGGGCACAGTTAGTCACTGCATAAAAATAAATAAAATTTCTTTACATAATTGAAAACAAATGATTCATTCGTACGTCTTAGGACAGGCTAGGTTATTCCACCAGCCTCTGATAATATGATTGTTTAAATGACACATTGATTATTATTTTTAAAATTACGTATCCCATAAATCATTTTATATATAAGTTTGATAGTAATTGCACATAACTATACACTAAGAAGTTGTAGAACCGAGATTAATGCTGTTATTAACACAGAAATATTGTTTTATGTACCAGACTTGTGTGACTATTATTACATTGAAACTAGAATTAATTATAACTCTGAATAAAACGCTGTACTATACTAATTCATAGTAAGATACAAATCTTTGTAGCGAACTTCAACCTTATAGTTAAATAAAGAACTAATAAAATGAACACGAACGTGGCTAGAAGCAATAAAAAGTTATAAAGAATGGGTGGTTGTGACCCCTTGAGACGCTACTTATAGGTATGGGAGGGCCCGTTTGACCCTTTGAATTGCCTCCAAGTTTTATTTAAGCACTCTCCTTGAATTACGTAAGCTTTATTAACACACTGAAGGGATTTGAAGGTTATTTTTAGTATTTGAAGAATATTTTGCGTGCCGTTATCGGGGTGACATTCAAGCATAAAAAAAAGAGGATTAGTACAAATTTTTAAGCTTGAAAGAGATATACTATGTCATAATTGTAACTCATAAGGGTTTAAAATTGTGCGTTATTTAATAATACTTGAGCTATAAGAGAATATTTACAGTACAAAAATAAATAATTGATAAAAATATATCATTAAGCTCACTTAACATTGCAGCAACGATCTCACAATTGATTGGGCAACAGGCCCATTTTTCATCGCGGACAATAAAACTAGAAATAAATCATACAATTCCGCTCAAATAACAAGTAAAGCTAATTGTATAGCCGGTTTAGATCTAGGCCAAAGTTTCGTACGTGCTCTCCATTATTCATACCAGATTGTTACTTTGACGTAAATTCGTTAGCGCCCTGTGACTCATTAAAGAAATTCAGGTGAATTGACCGCTGTTGTTTTATGCTATTTTGTTTGATAATGACTCAAGTCCTAGATAAGCGGTTTTGAAACTGGCTCGCTCAATGTAGCTTTTATTGGTGGATTGCGTAAAACAGGCTTGTAATCAGTAATAAGTATTTCATGGTACTGTTATTTTAAGTTCAACTTAAAGTTCACTAATACTCCTGTATGTATATCTCGATGGTAACATACCGCGGATCTGCGTTCGTGAAAAAAAAATAAATATACGTTGCAATAAATTTGGCTTTAAATTATTGTAACATGATCAAGGGCCAAGGCCCGTTTCAAGATAAGTATAAAAACAACATAGTAATTATGTTGTATCGAAGCGTGAAAAAGGTTTTGCTCTTCTTAAGATTCTTTCGATATTAATATCTTGGATCGGGGCTTGAATCAATTGGTTTTGCGGTTAGATTTTGCCTTTGGCCTTTTTTTCAAATATCTGTTGTGCTTAATCTGAGGTTTCGTTTGAAATGTTTCTCTTAGTCGTCTTTAAAAAAAACGTCATAATACGTTTAAATGAAATAAATAAAATACTTAAGTATGTATTAATAAATTAAATAAATAAATATTTTCAGGACATTTAAACACAGCGCCATCTAGTTCCAAGCTAAGCCGAAGCTTGTATTATGGCAACTAGATAACGGAATAAATTACATATTCATATTAATGGGATAAGTTGTTAATAAATAAATGTAGCTTCATACAAGTTATATCAAATGTATAACATGAAAAGCGGATTTCACTTACTAATGTAATGTGTTAGTCATTTAATCAATAACAGCTGTCACCCACGCAAACAGATTCAAATACAAAGCAATTCAATGAAATTGAGTATCCAAGGTCGGAGTTAGCAACTTACGGGAGGTGGGATTGGTGAATTTATTTTTAGCCAATCCGACTTCCTGGGAGGCTAAACAAATATATAATCTGGTTATGGTAGGAGTTAAAAGACGCAAGTTGTAAGTGGGTTGACGAGTTGTAAGTGGGTCCTATGGGGATGACATGCTCATTATTGAGCAAATCCCTTTTAAAATAAAAAATAAAAAAAAAAAAAAAAAAAGAAATTGAGTAATAACGAATATGATGCGACAAATTTCGTATGAAAATCGTTGTTGGCCTTGAGACCTAGGTCACATAATCATAGTAAATATTGTATCACAACCTTTAGGAGCGCTTTAATATCAACAAAATGTCAGTCGATCGATACAGAGAAATCTAACTGGCCAACGGTCTGTATATATAACAATTTAATGATTGTGAAAAAATATATCTCTTACCAGTTGCTCTTCTCATATCATTACGTGATAAAAAGTATCCTATGTGTTAATCGAGTCAATATTTTTTGCATAAATCAGTGATAAAAACATACGTCATCACAAATTTTCGCGTTTATATTATCAGTATCATCCAAAGATCGATCCAAATCAATCAACTGAATTCTTTTATTATAGACGAGGGTCTGACCTTTATCATTACTACTATTTTCTTTCGACAAGACCATCGAATGTCTATCATAACAACCCTTATAAAACCACAATGTTCTCAGAACAGACGGATAAAACTACAGGTCAGGTTCACCACAAATGGATGCTTCTTGGTGTCAGAATTCAATTTCAAGCCTTATTACTCGCGAACGATAATATCAGCATTTCGTAAGCAGTGTGTCGGATCACGCGAATAACCTTCGTAACCTTGTCAAATGTTCTGCATAACACTTGTATAACAACTATTGGATACGCTGCTGCTATTCATATGAAAATGTTTGTATGTACAATTCTGATAGAGGTCTTTCGGTTGCTGTACTTGTTATGTTTAAATAACAATGGCTACTTACTACAAACCTGATAGTGAATTACTTTGAGGTAGTAAAAATTTAATTTGAAGTTGTTTAAAAAATTGTTTGGGCATTTCAAGACGTTATTTAATACTTCGATTGACCTTATCTTTTAATTATGTATATTAAATCGTATTTTATACTAATTCGCAAAACAAAATTATTTAGCTATAATATTTCTTGTAAGCTTAAAAGGAATACATTAACCTGCACTTATTCTAATGTAGGTAGGTATTCAGCGTGCTACATATTTCAATGACAGTTTTTTACGTGAACATTACAAAAACATTACGATAAAAACCTGCTCTCCTTACGCTGACCTCACGTAATTTTCTTGATAACAGGCGCGACTGTATCAAATTGAAATAGTGTGTATAAAAAGTCCCATTCGTGTGATTTCTTTGATTTACGAGAAATTTTCCTCAATGTCAGACGTAGGGTCAGTGAATGTACGTGGATAGAATGCTAAAATATGCTATTAGGGGCTATTTTTTATGAATACACGATTTGTATTGTGCCGTGACATGAAATGTGTTAAGGAATGTATAAACAACTAACAGAATAATTAAGCTACGATGTTTTTATTAAAAAATACATCACTAAAATTATTGTATTCAACACATAAAAGCACGTTTGTACTTTAAAGTACTTTTAAAAGAAAACTTTGATTACGTATATAATGGAAAGAGAAGACATCTTATTTCCTAAAGTAACGGGTAACTGAAGTCATATAATTTCTGTACTTTTACAAGACTAACAAAATAATAAATATCCAACAGCCAACTGGTCAATTCGAATGTGCTTATTGAATAATCTGAGCTCGTTATGAAGATACAATCGACAAGAATTATCTACTATAGGTCTGCTAGCGGCGATTTTCGCTTCAATTGACATTTAATTATCCAAAGGCTAGATTGGAATGAGAGCCTTTGCGTATCTCGATAGAAAATGCGTGTGCGAAACCCCTGTTTTATTCAACTTGTCAGCTGATAGCATCGGCCTGCTCTAATAGATTTGTTAAAGACTTTGTGTGACATTTGCTTAGTTTTAGGACGTCACTGGAACGTTTATCTTTCGTAGTGTTGCTTGTAATACTGTTGTTGCTCCTTGTATATGTTAGTCGTCTACTTCGTTATGGCTTAGAAAGAGTTACGACTTACGAGATCTTACATCTCTTACATCAAATAGTCGAATTAAAATAGCGGAACTATTCAACCGATTATAAAAATAATATAGCTATTTATTTGGTTCTCAATATTGTGTAATCGACGGACTGTAACACTATAGAATTTACAGTACAATTTATTGTAACTCATAATCGCGCACGTGTCTTTTGTTCTCCATACAAGCCATAAAATTACCGCTTTAAAAGTTCTCAAGCAAGTTTTATATTAGAATTGGATTTTTTGAACCACTAACGACCAGCCCCGGCTTCGTATGCATACATTATGTATGTAATATACATATAAAAACTTCCTCTTAATTTACTCTATCTATTAAAAAGAAGCCACTTCAAATCGGTAGCGTAGTTTTAGAGGTTTAAGCATACATAGGGACAGGCTGTAGAAAACAACTTTGTTCTATACTATGTAATGATAATGATTAGCTGGTTATTATATAACAAGACACAAATCTTGATCCTTTGTTTCAATTACCAATAATCTTTTCAGGTTGTCCACGCTCCGGTTTCACTTTCTCATGATTCAAGCGTCAATCTTACATCAGCGTAGATGGTCGTTGGCTGGTGATCTGTAGTACGCTATTCGCCGGCGCCGTACTCGTATTTCCGCATCGATTCAGCTTAATTTATTAACACAGTTCAATAGCCTTTAGCTCAATTAGCTACCGTCTTACAGACCGCTAGTTCGTATATTTATTGCGATCCTATCCCGATCGACATAAATGCCTAGGCGCAATTTCGTAGTACACGATCCGTATTTAAATGTTCGATTTTGTTGTTATGAAAGTCTAGTATGAGATGTTTCTAAAGCAAGTGAGTTCTCAGTAGAAAATTTATGTTTAACTCGTTACGTAAATTGTGACATATTAGCGATTAATTTACACTCAATGTCCATATAAAGAAGCACAGAACTTACCGCATTACATTACCACATCCTTCTTATACATATTCGCGGATGTTTCATCGAAACAAACTCATTTGGTTAATTAACGAGGAACGAGAAATGCACCGAGGACTTAGGTATAAAGTGCTACCGACCATAAATAGCTTTATCGACGTAACATCCTACATGATATTGCGTAAAATGAATATCTTAAAAGCTAAAGATTGATAGATAAAATGTCCGCTGAATATCTCATTCACATGTCTATAAATGGAGAACTAGAAATAAGGTACGGCGTAAAGCCGCTGTGTGCGAACATGTTTTATACATTTTACAAAAAGTCAACAGTTTATACGTTGTGTTGCTTCGCGATAAATCTTTGATGTTACTTAATATTGCGTAGATATGACGTGGGTTTGTGAACCTGACGTACCGTTACAATCGCAGCGAGTTCGGAATGCTAAAACTTTTATATTAAACCCTCGGTGCAAGTGCAACCACTTCGCGAGTGAATTACCAATACAAGTATTCCTATCAATAATTGTAAAGATAACTGTTCTAACCCGTTTCCGTTCGAGTGAATTTCAAATAAATTCAAAGTTTACCCGCACTCGATTTGAATCCAATTCTGATAACACATTATAAATACAGTTCTGTGTTACACTTGGTAAATTCAATACGTCCTTAGATCTCTATCACATAAATACTAGTTACATAGCTTAACGGTCCCCGTCCACCGCGCTATATAAACAAGAATACGAGAATTACTAAAATTAGAATCGATAAGTTTATCATACAATATCTTAGCCGCTTGCGACACAGTTCATCCATATATCGTGTGTCTATTCGTAGTGTTAGGTACGAATGTTGCGAAGTAATTTAAAATTGGAACATACAAACGGTCTGGAATCGTGACTAGAGCGGAGTTCAGTCGAAATATCTATTAGGGTACATTCGAAGCAATATGTCACAGTATAGGATCAGATAGTGTGTCGATGGCAATAACGGTCAAGTCGGGACAACGGATTTATCGCTTGTAGAGCAGATAATAATTGTTTTCTCGATATCGTAGTGGGATCGTGGGTGCGCTTGGGAGAGGAGTCGTCCACGCTGTCCGTCTTTGGAAGTCTCGCGACGGACGACGGCGTCAATTGTCTATGCCATTCGCAGCGGTTGCTTGTACTCAATATATACTTTTTTATAGTTCTCAATTATAAGAGACATTTTCAACCGTTGTCATGGCAATAGAAGTATATGACTTATACTTTACTACTTTTGTATATTAATACAACATAGTAATAAACAATGTAATATAGTACGGATAATCAAGTCATAACACATTCAATGCAACCCTGCAGTACTGTTATGATGTTATTACGCTACGCAATCGGAATTCAAATGACGATTTTCAATCATGTAATGCATTTATGACGTAACCGATCAACTGTGTACATAAAAATGCTTTTGAAGTTCTATTTAAAATCAGTTATAAAATAGTTCATTTACTGACTGGTTAAGGAAACGTTCCCATATAACTATGGCCCTATCAAGTGACATTTTAATGTCAGTTCTACGACCTCAAATCATATAATATAAAGCACCTAAGCGGAATAATGTTATGGACCTCGGAAAAGACATCAAGTCAAACTGTACTTTTATTATCTTGTTGAACATAAATCCGTTTTATTCCGAAAATTGTTATATCTGGGAGAGACATCTTGAATATGCGAATGTTTGGACTGCGTAGAATTTAAAATAACAACATTTCACTTCATATACTGTTTTACTTTTTAAGTTACTTTTTTTAGTATAAAAAATATGTACGAATTTCTGTAATGTATGTTTTAATGGGGTTAACTTATTAATGAAATTCATTATAAATAATATTTACATAAAGCACTAATTACGTAACACATATAAATGGTCTCGGATCCAGTTTGGGAAGTCTGATTTAATACATTAATTAGTAAAAACGAACTGAATGGATAATAAGAGGGCCTTATTTACATAGCTCGTAATTTATGGATCCTGGCATTGTGGTGACAAACGAAAAGAATATTTTTTTATACTTTGAGTTTCACATACCGGGCCAAATACGTTTTCTTTTGGATGTTTCATTTATTACCCATAAGATCGTATCTTTACAATGTGAAAATTCATAGCAAATCAATAGTTTATTTTATACAAATAAGCAAGTAAAACTTCGTAGGTAACTACGTTTGGGATGAAACATAAACAACAAACATTACATTAAAAACGTCGGAATTTTTAATGTTCACTTTTAACTTTTCATAACATCATATTATGTATAAAAGTATTCAAAACATACGCACTTATTTGTTTAATATTCACAATCCTATAAAAAACGAAATGTCCTATGAATAAATCAACATATAATCTAATAAGGCATCGCACTTCACTAGTCCAGTTCAGGGAGCCTTGTGTGGTCCTTCGTTGCCATGGTAACCGCGTTAACTGATGGACACGGCTAATTGTTGTGCCAAAGAGCAGACGACATGCCTTTAACCGTCACTCGACGACTCTTATCTACCATACAAATTGGTACCAGGCCCTTAAGAAAGTCGATCCCTGATTAACATTTGATTACACTTTTTTCAAAATTTACGAGTACTTAAATTCAGATCGAGTGTGAGTTTCATTTCTTGTTTATTTATCAATTAAAGCATCAGTTGATAGCTGTATCGTTTCGTTCCTACTCAATGTGTCTTACCTTCAATGACAAATGTTAATTCGAAATTTATTTTAATTAGTACTCACTGATTTAAAACAACGATGAGTTCGCTTTAAATGGCTTCCTTATCTATTAAGCTGAACCCAATAAAACCGAATTAGTCCGATAAAGTTTAAAACCGGTTATACTAGGCAATCACCATGGTCAGTTCTAGCGACGCTGGGCTTTTGTATAACCATACGAAATTAACTTGATTTTATTTATAAGTTTACACGCGATCGTTTATAGAAAAACGTTACCTACATCGTATTTAGGTCACAGCTCACAACAACTAATTAGAACACGGTGAACTCACGCAAAATACTAGCGGTTCGTGTAAACGATATATTGGTAGTTAAATAAGTGTTACAGTATTCACGATTTTGTATAGTTAAATAGTAAACCAGGTCAAAGTGACGAGCTCAATCAATAAGGATAAGTGGACAGGTGCTAAGCCCATTTTATCCTTTTAAGGCATAATGCTTTTATTGATTGTGTAATTAGAATAAATACGTTAGTCGTGAATTCTACAAACGTTTATCGATCGGAATTGAATGAAATGTAGTCTGTTTCCTGACTATGTGTTGTACAGTATCAAATGAAATGTGGTTGTTATTTAATTTAGAATATACAAGCAGTAACACGTAAAGTTTTAATTAAAGAAATGTATTATATTTAAAGCTAGAGTACACACTGTATCAATGTAATCGGTGCTCTGGTCTGAAGGGCACTGTAGCCAGCGTGATTACTGTGAGTCTAAACATCTTATGACTCAAAGTGGGGAGCGTCGATGTAGTGCACCCCTGCTCGGAACAAAGTTCTGGGTAGCACTACATTGGTTATGGGCTGGCGTTTCTCTTACCACTTGTAGGTGGACGTACAGCTCGTCTCAACACTTCATAGATTAAACAAAAATCTTCCAAAAAGATATTCCCGTGTTTTTAAGAGCCCCAATTATGTGAGATTTTAAATTATATTAGTCAAATACATACATATTATATTTACATCGTCCATGCAGTAAGATTGATTATCTTTCCAATTTTCATGATCGTAGGCATTACATCTATTTTATTACGAGAATAATTATCAATTGATTAATGATAGCGCTTCCAGTGCGGTTAACTGTATCATATGTCAAATGTCTGTCAAAACTTCACGCTACTTTTGACCTTTTCGAATGAATGGCGCCCACACGTATTCGATTTTTAAAATTTGTCTGACATACAAACACAAAAAGTTGCTACTAATAAAAAAACGTGAGTAAGGGTAGTGGTTTATTTTTATTCTGCTCTGAAAAATAACCTTATAATATGAAAAATATTGACTTAAAATACAACAAAGATTTTTAATATATCTACATTATATTTTTGTTATGTAGCCTGCGTCTGACAAAGCTTAAGAGAAATGTGGAAATTTAATTTCCTTTCGAATTAAATAAGGCTTTTGTAAAGTTGTTACATTACGATAGCGTTAAATAAAACAATGAGGTTAAGAGATTTTTAAGGTTTCACGACATAA
>JADANM010003811.1:6158397-6231319 GCA_026213755.1 Eurema hecabe | reverse complement strand
TGTACTTAAGTTTTTCGTCGCCAACGTCTTCAGTTACCTTGCTCTTAAATAATCCAGCAGAACTGGTTTTGCATACTTTTTCTTCAAACAATTATTCCATTCATCCGTTGGATCCGGAATTCCTTTAGTGTACTTGAAGATACTTTACGAGTTTTTAATAAAAAGGATGCGTTATACGATTGCAAAATAAGCCGGTTTTAAGGGAAAAAATATTTAGGCACTAATTGTTATATTTGTTACTAATGAGCCCTTACACTGGTAATTACATTGACTATTATAGGGAATGAATCGTCCGAGTATCGATAGCTTTCTAATAAAAGATTTTAGTTATTGTAATCGGATACATAAATGGAAATTCTTTAATAGAGTCATTGGTATAATATTTTAATCGATTATTCCTCCACCTCAGCATTGAATGTGTTGAAATGTCTATGGAAGAGCGTATAAATCAATGAGTTGTAACAATAGCTTGAAGCGTGTCTAATCGCAGAATACGCGTGAAGTTACATCTGTGAGATCGGTGAGGAACACATTATGTTTCCTATCTTCTCACTTTAATTAGACAATGATCAATAGAATTTGTTAAAGTGTATGTAATTAACGTATAAAGGCGGCAAAGGTATCAAACGACCGATGACTTCGTAAATGTTTCGATACGTTATATTTCTACCACACGTGAAAAATATTTCAATAGAATGAATGTCTTAAACTTTCTGTCATTGATTTCGAAAGTTTATTTTTACTATAATTTTTATCGTCACAACGAAAATTTGACCAGCATAAAATCAAAGCATCGAAATTATACAATCAAGAGTAATAATCGAAAGTGATTTTTCTAAAACGTGCAATCAAAAGCCAGCGAAAGTAAAACCTTTATCCAATGGAGCGGATAAAATAAGAATGTAGGTACATAGCTCGGTTCGTATGAAATTGTGGATTCTGAGTAAAAGCGAGTCATTTATGTTACGTGGGCGGTCTATAATATGTGCCATTCAACAGAGCTGGGTCTAATGTAAAGCTGGATTTATTTCATTCCCGGGTCATAACTCAGGCAAATACGTGACCGATGCTCACGCCTTCAACTGACATTTTTCAAATATAATCGCGTTTTAGTGGGTACTATCATTCGGACTAGTGTCAATAATTACCGGTAAGTTTGCGTATGCGTTCAATATGTTACCTAGATTTAGGCTTACGGCTAATGTTAAGCATGATTTGTATCAATTTCTCGTATTTCGCTTATAGCTGCAAGGCTTAGATATTAGTCAAAGGTCATTGAAAGGTACGCTCCTTTTCCGCTGACTTTCTACACCTATTATAAACTAGTGCACTGCCGGCGGCTACTTGAAAAGGTCAAGCAGGAAAAATCGCCTGTTTTCTCTCTTACGTAAGCACAAAGGGCCGTTATGAATTAAATATTAAGCTGAACGTTTCCTTTGATATTTAGTTTCAGAGAATTCTGACGGTAGTTATTCCAACGGTTACTTTACATAAATTTAATTATGGCGTTAATTAGAATTGCTTGTTATTATATCCTTTATTATTCATAGGCTGCTAATTTAAACATTATTTATTAATTTGCTTTATACAACGTGTAACAGAAAGGATCGCAAAGAATACGTAATTTTAAATTTGTTGTTAAACATTAGTAAAGATTTGATTCGTTTAATTTTTTTTTATCTCATTGAACGTTTGAAAATTGAACTGTGCGGTACTAGGATCACAAAATGTCGTAAGAGGTATCTACTTACATGTTTCCGGTACACAAAAAGCACAAAAAAGATTACAAATAATTCGAAAGTGTTACGTTAATCACAAACACAGAACATTCAGTAAAATACTAGGATTGTACCATATTGCAAGAGGTTGCACATTTCATACTGCGTGAATGTCGGTTAGACATATGACTAACTACCCTCAAAAAGCCAAAAGTCGATGTTTTAAAGTCAGTCGGTACGCGACCGAGCCGCTTATCCAACTTACTTAAATTTTATAAACAATAATAAGTAATGTACAGGTCAGTAGTCAAATGTCACCCTAATGGGTACGGTAATACGTGAAAGACATTATAGTGCTTGCGAATTTCGGTCGATCGGTGTGATCGGTTGCAATTTGTTTTTTGATTGTGAGTATTGTGAAATGAGTAAATCTGTGTTGGTGCATCTAATGGCAGCCTTCGGGAGGGTCGTCGATTGTACTCCGAAAGATTGAATGACAGTAAACGGTAGGCGGTAGGCGAGTGAAAAACTAATAACCTACAAATAATTTTGCGCAAGGCCGACGCGACACCCGCCGGCTGCCCGCGTGTTCCAGGCGTATACCAGGAGCGCAGCAGTTTTCGAGGAGGTAAATAAAATATGGTTTTTACACTGTGTAGTGATGTAACACTTTTGTTTTGATTTTCATATTATCGATTTTATTGATGTATAGATGAAATAAAAAATCTCAAATATGTTTATTTTAATGTGGGTATACAAGTCGTATATATACTATCTATGGGCATCTGAACATCATGCAAAAATATGACTACGCATTTCTGTTACACGTTGTATATAGCCTACTACCTACATATTATTTTATGTAGTAAATAATTTAATAAAACTAAAGAAGCATCCTAAATATCTAAAACCTTCACCGAACAATCAGTTTGAATCGTGATCGGCATCGCGGCGTCAATGTTGATGCATCCATGAGAAAAGAAATAAATCGCCCTTCCACGCATTTCATAAGTATTGGCGAGACTTTAAAGGACTGCCATATCACTGGTATTGCAGTACTTTCCTTAAATGGACACTTTTTATTACAGCACAATGAATTACATTTAAACACTTTCTACGGGAACGTTGCGTCTCAGTGTTACGTCATTATAATCTTATAAGCTATGTGAGATTGTATATTAAGGAGTTGATAATACCATATGTTTTTCTTAGATCGAGAAATCGTTATTATAGTTAGACGAAAGTCTACATTGAAGGGTACTTGCTCAAATAGTTTAGCTGCTTTTGGGGTGATCTGTGTCTTAATATTGTTTAATAATAATCACAATATAATGTATACAAGTCAAACGTTTTAAAACTTTATATACTTACCTAATTGTAACGCCTTTTTACTTAGAACTGTATAGTCATACTTATTACAATATGATATAATGCAAACAAGAACCATATCTTGTAAGTAGTAAAAATTTTGTCTAGATCTTTCAAAAGATTATTACACACAAGGGCTTCTTTATAAATCCTTCAATTTACATTTTCAATACTTCTACTTTTAAATACGTTATATTGACTTTATTACGCCAAGCACATATCTGAACCCACGTTATTACAGAGAAAACGCAGTACGTCTTTGTTATTACCACATTAATTCGGCTTTAATATTAGTAAGCTCTAAGCAATGCTAAGTTAAATGTCTATATTTCGTACCCACGCATCCAGCTACTATGGGTACATGGTACGAAATGAAATCATTTAATCATAAATCAATTGTGATAAGCCGGACTCAGAACTATTTACGGCCCGTTAACAGATTTTAAAACGTATATATTTATTTGAGGAATGTTAGACTTTATTTATAGTGATGTATTCATTTATTTCGTGCGCTCTTAATTGTATTATTTATAGTTTATATTATAAATAAGAAAGCTCAAAGAATGCATGCATGGAAGTATTGAAATATGATTGACAATCAAAATCTAATGATTGAATTTTGCTAAAATTCGACACGTAGTATTTTAATCTCCTTTATTTCTTCTTTCTTCTATGGTTGCCTGGAAGAGATCACTGAGTAGTGATAAGGCCGCCATTTAACATAAATTATTTACTGTATTAAATATCTGTACGTAATGTTTTAGGGAAGTGTAATAAATAAATAAATGCAGGTAGGTTGTCACAATAACAACAAAACAAAGGATAATTTACAATCTAACGAATGTAGATTCGTGTGTAGACGCGATATATAATTAATCTGATTTGTATTAGAAAAGCTAAAAAGTTCAAATGACTATGTTGAAACAACAAATCGTGGGAAGCGTCGTGTTGTATCTTAACATACTCGTATTGTAATAAACAAACATGAAAAGTACGACAAAAATAAACATTACGTAAAGTTTTCAAACATTACATGTTTGCTCAAATTTTAAAGCGTTTGTGAAAACAAAACATTCTTTGATATATTTATTACTAAGCTTCGACCCGGGGTTTTACCAGCACTAGGCCAGCTCACGTATTTAGCAGTTTTGACGACGTAATTAGCATACAGTTTAACCTTTCTTATTGCTATAAACGCAAGCCTATGTCTATCTAATAATTCTGTACCATGACAGAACTAAATTGCATCAAAATCTTTTCAATGCTTAAGGCGTAAATGCCTTTCAAAGAAACAGACAAAGTTACCTTTGAATTTATATAAGTTTAATGCACATTTAAATTGCAGCCAAATATATTTAGTTGGTGTTGAAAGGCAATGATAACAATAAGATATTAAAACGAATTATTACTTTTGATAAGATCAAAATGGCGGAACGAATTGTTATATAGATAAAATCGAAATACAAGTACATATTATTATCAAACGATCGGGAACCTACATTTTGTATTTATTCGATAATTAAAGTCGTTATGTCGTCTAAACACTGTTGACCGCTTAACCCGACTTCCATAATAGGAGGCTAATGTTTTTGTACCCTTGATTTATGTTTTTAAAAGCGATTACACAATTATGTGCCTTTCTTTTAATAGTACCTAAATGTTGTTTCAAGTTATGGCACTTAAGATAATAACTTATTATAGGAATACCAATTTGTTGGAAATTATATATTGCGACTTCTTTCCTTTTCTTTCATTAACCCAATCATTTAAATACATTTACTGAATATATTTTATATATAACTACAATATTATTTTACACAGAAACTATCCCCGATCCGTGGTTTTACGCGCCTAATTTTCTTATCTGTTTCAATATCGAGAAAAAAAAATTCTACATATTAAACTTAATTCTATTTTATAACTGCATACTCATCTTCAGCTAAATTCATTAAGTGGTTTTCGGGTGAAGGAACAACAAACGTACTGACACAAATCTACAAACTTTCGCTTTAATATTAGTAGGATTATCAGTTAGGCATCTCAATTACAAATAGGTAAAGTATTACAACATAAGGCTGGCTGAAGATAAATTTAAAAGAGAAATCAGTTTCCTAAGGCTAGCGTGAACCACCCACATGTACTAAGAATGTCTAAGAGGTCATAAATGGACTGTGTTCCGTATTTGATAGTAACATCTTTTTATAACCCGCTTACCTTGCTATACTGAATTTGTAAAGCGACAGTCATTACATAGTATGAAACAAATTCGCTTTCTTAGGTCTGTCCCTGTCTGTTTCAATCTTGAAAACTACGTAACCGATTTTCATGCGATTTTTTATCAGATGGAGTGTTTCAAGGGGAAGGTTTACGGGTTTAATTACATGTTTATATGCGGGTAGAGTCGCGTGACACGGCTAGTTGCATATAACGTTCGAACTTACTAATTCGTTTTCACAAAGAAATAGTTACCTAGCTATAAAATGTATGATTATCAAAAATGTGAGAATTAATGTAGTACTTAATATAAATGACATGTAAGTACTAGATTCAAACAAATGTAATGTAAATAATAATCTGACTGACTACCTATAACAATAATATATTAATAAAAAGAAAGAATTACATACTAAAAATAAATTTGAAGCTTAGAAGTATCGGTTTTCATTTCTCGTACCAATATCCAATAATAGGTACATAGTAATGTCCATCCTGCATTCCAATAATAGTCGAAGCCCACAGGATACCATTCATTAGACTATTTTGTTTATACAAGAATTACGTATGAGCAAACCTCGAGGCGATCCTCGTATGGTATGTTTCTCTGAATCAGATTTGAATTCTAAACTTCGTTCGAAAACAAAGCATTCTTTTATTAAGAATTCATTGATGTCTAGAAACCGACTTTCATGTTTAGCCGCTACCGCTGAACGGGTGCCTTTGAAGTTTGAGTGTTGGTTTTTTATGAACCTTGTGTGTGTAAATGATCGTTTATTATTACTGAAGAGATGGTAATTAAATTGGACGGCAAGGAATTTGATTTAACATACGTACAAATTGAATCAACGTTGTTTAATGAGTTCGTTTCTATCGAAACGTATTATTGTAAATTGTATACAATGTTGTATAGGTACTTACTCCTATATGTTTAGAGAATTACAATCTTATTTTATAGAATATACAGTTCAGTGTCGTACATCTACTATAATTAAAACGTAGCACGCATAGTTACAAATAAATAAAAATATATTCACTGAATCGAGTACGAAAGCTCTTTACGTCGAATTTAATTGAAATTAGTTTTTTTCTAAATCCTTTTAAGTCAAATAAAGTATGGCTAGCCTACATCAAGTCATCGTTAAGTCGTACATGGCTGTTCATTTATTTGTCCACAAGGACGCTTCACATCCGCCCGAGTTCAATGTAATCATCCATTTCTTAAACATTTATTGTTAGTTTCGTATTTTGAATTTCAAACAGCTAAACCAGTCTCGTTAAACATATTAAGATTTTTCGTCTTGATACTTCGTTGACAGCTCAAGTTAATTTTTATCGTTGACACGGAATCAGTGTGTATTTTGACATTATCGTCCGGTTTTAGTGGAGACGTGTTTAAGAAACTATGGCTGTAGAATGCAAGCTTAATATAAAGTTCGTAAGAATTTTTAAAACATAAAATTCGCGGAAAATCTTAAGAAACAATGTTGCACATGATAAAAATAAATCAATGTTTAAACTTTGTCTTTAATTGATTTAATGACAAGAATATAAAACTCGGATTTGATCTATTACTGCTTAATGAATAACACAGAGTCCAGCATTGAATTCCGATAAATCACGTATTATGAAAATGTAAAAAACGATTGGAATTCCATAAAAATATGCAATTTAAATAAGTATCCGAGCGCCGCGCTGTCGCGTCACGAATGTCGCACAAATAGACAGCCTTGTCAAGGCTTTGTGCATAACTTCGATAAAAATAGCCTTTACTACACATTGTTAAAACTTTATTTCTTTTGTCTTTATTGAGAATAATATAAAGGGGCTATGATTTGCAGCTCTTTATCACTATGACAATAAATTACTGCATTAAATTTGTCGTCGTAAAGTAATAATTTAACTAGTGGCATCTTACCATAGATGTTTTTTCCCTTCCCATCCTGGAGGAATTTGTCAAAAACCCTAAACTTTTTCCCTGATTTAAATGTTACTCCGCAACACAGTTAAGGGGACATAGCTTTGCCATTATTCACGGGCAGAGGACTACCTTAAATTAAAATAATGTAACTATGGATTTTCGGTTTAATATTCACCCAAAACGATAACTAAGCAATAGAAGTTAGGTCCTAGTAGCTATCGAGAGTGAGCTCAACAGGTTTATCCGCAAATTAAGCTTCAGATTGTTATAAAAGGTGTCCGCTACCATTATGGTTACACACAATGGTTGCGTAGATTGTGAGTTAATTACTTTGCGTTGCGAAAACTACGCTTTCCCTATCTTCATCAACAAAAACTGGTTGCTTGCAAAATAGGTGGCACGTAAATTTGCTACTTGAACAACTTCTCTTGCACTATTGTTAAACAAGTTCGGTATTGTTCGGTTTCTAGTTTTAAGGAGTGGTTGCGATATTTCGTTACGTTGAAAAACTGTTTGATTAAAGTGAGTTCGTGTTCGCGTTGACAACTTTTGATCGTTTGTTCAAGCCTAATCACCCTTGATAATATACCTATTGACATACTTATTAATTGTTATGGGTATTTTATTATTTACCTCGTAATGAATACATCTATAGAACTATTCTAATAAACTATTCTAGTAAAAGTCAGTCTACTGAATCTACTTCTTTCTCTCTTGTTATAACAACAAAGGAATAAAAGCTTACTTATGCTTGATACATTTTACAAGGAAAATTATTAACGCCAACGCAAATATTAAATTACCTCTCAAGCAAGACAACATTGACACACCTACATTTAATCTAATCTTAGTGTACCGGGAAAAATCTACATCTTATTCACGTTCGCTTAAGCTAGCCTACTAAGCCACTTTGTTTTAAAAAGTTATAAGGATTGAAAAATATATTGTAAATTACTCGGACCGTATCGTATATAACTTACCCGAGTACAACATTCAGCCTTCATATATTTTTTTTATTTCGAAAAACGAATAAATTTAAAATCTTTACGTCTATCATAGACCAGTATTGATGAAACTTCGTTGAACTATTTACCGTTATATTAGCTTTCGTTTGAGCATAAATTTTTAAGTAAACGAAACTTCCGTTTGGCTCTTGACAGGAATGCGTATTCCGAACAAATATTGGGTCATACAATAGAGGTCCAAATTGAACGTAATGTTGGGTTCCCAGAGGATCCGGGTTTTTGTGTTTGATGGCATTAAACGTCTCATTATTAACAACTTGCTGCTTATAATTTATTTATCCTTACTTAACGAAGTTGATCTTCTCTACATGGTATGAAACAAAGTCATTTTCTCTGTCCCTAGCTATAGGTATCCCAATGTATGCTTAAATCTTTTAAACTACGCGATTCTAATGCGTTTATTTTAAACTAGCTGTTGCCCGCGACTCCATTCGCGTGGACTTTCATATAAACTGTGACCCTCCCTTTCCTCCCTTATAATCCTTTTTTCCTAGATTTTTTCCTACAAATATTTTGTCCCGTTCCCATGGGAATTTTGCAATATCCTGTTGCAAATAACCTTTAAGTTTAATACATGCCAAATTTCAAGCGTCTAACGTAAGCGGTTCAGATTTTTTCATACAAATGTTTTTTCCCGCTAACTCCCGTTCCCGTGGGAATTTCGGGAATTCCTTTCTTAGCGGATCCGTCCAGTGGTTTGGGCTGTGCGTTGATAGATCACTATGTCAGTCAGTCAGTCACCTTTGAATTATATATATTTAGATAGATGGAGTGCTTCAAGAGTAGGAATATTTATGATACATGCATAATGCCGCCAGTTACAATATTTCTAATAGTTTTTAAGATTGTTTAATTGTAACATACGTATTGTAACATAGAATAAATAAAATAATGTATGCAAGCAATGCCCGGGGCGGGTCGCTAGTCATCTATATATCTTACTACTTACTATATATAAATGTGAAGGTGTGAGTCTGGATGTTTGGATGTTGGGTACTCTTGCACGCAAAAATTAATACTAAATGAATACTAATCCCGGTTAAGCCCCGGGACGGAAATTACGCCAGTAAAAACAGGGAGCACGGCTAGTAGATAGTAAAACTAGCAGTGCTATATTAACATCGCATTTTAACTTAAAATATAAACTCTCGACTCTTATATAAACGTATATTAATAAGTCGTTATACTATTAAATTGTGTAATACTATGAAAGGGGCATTTAGGATTTTATAGAAACCGTGAAATCGTATCAGAAACTTTAATTTCACATTTGAGTAAACGTAAACAATATTCATTGTTAGGTGTCTAGACGTAGTGCCTATTTAGAATATTACTCCTAAATTGTCGGCGGCAGTCGGCACGTGCGCTTACCCAACATTATATCACAATTACACAGACAAGTAAAACACCACATTAAATAAACATTAATATTAATACAACAAAAACCAAAGCTCACTGTGGTTACGAAATGGTTGCTTGTTAAATGTAAGACTAAATTATGTTTATATTAATCAGGCTTGGCGGCGCGTAAATTATTCCGAGTACTGAGTTTTCATACGTAAATGTTATTTTTGTCGATTACAACGTAAAACATAACATAACATTTAATGCTTGCGTCGCGTCGTAGATTATGTTATTCAAAAGCAAATTACCATATTAATTTGAGCAGATCACGCTGCCTCGATAGACCATAAATTATGAGACAAATGACAACACCTCCAAAAGTACTGTATAATAGTGAGCTTTCACCACATTATCTAAGCATCTGGGCGCGAACAATAGCGCGCGCATGCGTAATGCGTTATCTGAAATCTACCTCTTACCACAGTCTGCACTCCTAATGAGGACCGCCGTTCTAATTCCAAGCTACGTACTAATTGAAGACTAACAAAAACGTGAACTTTGCGATCTAATTGGATATAATTGAATTTCTCTTCATATACGGTTATGATTTTGTTCACAGGTGCCCGGATACAGTGAAGCGTTTCTCGAATGATGAGGAGTAAACAGAGGAGGTGGGATAGTCTTTTTGGCGCGAACACGTTGCAACCAACAGGTAAATATTACGAGAATTCAATATTTTTTTTCTATTTCAGTCCTATTAAATTGTTTTAAAACTTTACGTAACATCACAAAATTACAGGCAGTATTATATATGTGAATTAGTCATCCTTATTAAAAGTCCATGGAAATAATTGAAAATCAATTCAAACGAACACATTCTAATCGATTGCAGTGCAGTTAACACGGAGGAGATTCAATCAACATCGGAATGCATACGTTGTGTAAAGTTATAATTTGAATTCATATTTACAATTGCTACATTGAAATAAACTTGCCAGCCGCTGAGGTTCTGCTATTTACCGTGTAAAATACACTGACAGTCCGTTTCGAATCTTATATCACGGTTAAACCCATGAAAAACAACTTTGAACGCATTTGCACATTGTCATATCAAGCCCTCGCAGGCCGTGTATATAATTTCACGATTTAAACGTCCCGTCGAAATATGTCTTGACGAAGAGAGCGATAAATAACAAACAAATTACATTGTTCTCTTGAACGTGCGACATTTGCATGTTCGAGAAATGTATGCATGTAGGAAGAGTTACGGTGCGAATGGCGATGGATTAAATGAGTTCACCAGCTATTCGAACATAACCTACGTACTCACTATGTAACCTTTTTGTTTAATTCGCCATTTAGCACGCTCTTGTGTCCTTTAACTTACGTATATGTGACAAAGACGTTAATAAAATTAAGATCTTTGCTTTCAAACAAAAAGTTATGAGCAAAATCTAGTATTCCGAATCTAAATTTAGCAAAGAGGATAAGAGAATCATATAAAACCGAAATTTACTGTCACCTAAAAATAGTATACAGAAAATTCCTTACCCAGGGGTCACGCATAAACAAAAGTAAAATGACTGAGCATATTCCTACTCTATTCTGCTGAATTGACCACGTGGGAAGATATTGCGAAATGAGATGGAATTACAACAAAGGAAACGTAGTAGACTAGACAGAGACATTTAACAAGCGACATTAACAACATTATTTACCGACCTTGTTTAAAGAGCAAGATTTAATATGTTTAACATCATTAGCCTTAAGTCTTAAGTACGTAATTTGGCGTAAAGAATGTCTTTACAGATTTCAGACGTTAATATCCAGTTTAATACACTTTTGATATTCCGTAATAGCGCAAATAAATGCCTAACATTTTATGTCTCTATAAAGCTTCAAAATAACACTGTTAATTCTACATGTGTACGTATTAAGAACGATGTAAATGGCTAATGGCATTGCTAAGAAAATTTACATTTAAAAAGCGTTTAACTTTTACGACGAATTTAATTCTTAATGCTTATAATAAACTTTATTTCAAAGAACATGCGACATATAACTCACGGGTAATTAGAGCTATTTTTCTTATTCCAGTTTAAAGAAGAATTTGTTTGTAACCCAAGTTTTTTGAGTTTAATTTTAACAACGAATACAAATACTATTGAAAATGTTTGACTAACAGCTATTAATTATTATTTATTTAAAGCAATTAGTTATAGAAAACATTTGGCACTATCAATTATCGGTTGCCGCTAATGTGTAAATGTAAATAACCCGGTGGCCATATTTGTTATTCGATATCATGTCGCGCCTTCGTGCGCGGGTTACTTTAACTGTTTAATATTTACAGAATGCGATATTACTTTATATGGTTATCATATTCCATTCTTCCATTTATCTTAAATGAATTCGTGAACTCATGTAGTTGTTTACCAATGGTTGCAAGAATATCTCTATAAATATATTAATAAAAAATAATGTATTCGATATAGTAGCACTTGTATTGAATGATGATATCAGAAGTTATTTCAAAGAAACTTTTCCTTTATTTATGCCCTGACTCGACTGCAAAAGAAAGAATGCGGTTTACGATTCTTATAGAAGACAATTTCGCGAATGATTGTTTCGTAGTACAATAATATTATAGTCTATATACCAACTGATATCTTTAATTTTGCGCCCTATTTGAAAATAATTTTATTTTCATCAGCCTTTATATGGCGTAGTAACGGGAAAAGCGATTTCATCCGGTCCAATATTTAATTACCAAGTTAATAGGATCCGGTGCACTATATGTATTATGTATAGTAAATTGGACTTATCATGTGACTATGTTAAAATTACAGCGGTTAAAATTATTAAATTCTAACACATTTACTATAGGAAGTGCTCTAAGGATATTATTTCTTTTGTAAAATCTAGTAGCTCGCTCCAGATCTGTCTAGCTCCTCTAGTGTGCCTGCTTGTTTGCCCCCTATTTTGTAAAGAAATAAAATAGCATTGAAATCCAAAATTACCTTAACCTTTAAAAGCATAAGCAACATAACATCTTAAATATGCAATCGCAACATCAGCTGACCGTTTCTTATCAATAAATCTCCGCTACTACAATTACGTCTGCGATAATAAATGGCTGTCTTCAAAGTAGCTATTTGATATCAAAAATAAAAAAGTCCCGAGCGGTCAGGCAATTAACGTAGCGAGTTAACCAATAAATCGAGTGCGACGTGATTCGCGGCTGACGGCTGGTTTTAAGACCACTTAAAGGGACCTTTAGGATTATATCCACATCAGTGTTACATTCATTCGAGATTTTAGTTTATACCGTTCTATAACGTACCGGTTAATACTTGTACATACTTATACCGTTTTGAACTTTAATTCGAATGTAGGATATTTTGATATTAATATGGGCTTTTGTATTTAATATGTAATGTAATTTTGATCAAATTATTTTTTTTTTCAACTGTATAAGCTAACGGAAGTTACGGTAGTCAAGTATTCAAGCATAATTGTCAAAATTTGTAAACGAAGCTTTGTAATTTTTACTAACCAAACGAATTTGAAAATTCTTTCACCAACATTTAACCGCATTGTTCATACTTACAAATAATTGGAACTTAACTCGAAAAACATCGTAAAAACGGAATCGGATTTCACTTGGAAGAAACCATACGACAAAGACATTTGCGATATAATAGATTTTTTACGAAACAGACAAGGTATACTCGTAGCTTTATAATAAATGCCAATTGTGAATAGTGCTTGAGCACACAGTACGGCTTTCCTTTGGCACTTTGTTCTAGCTATCTACATCGTGACTGGCAGAACGTGTGTCGATATACGTGCTCACTAAAACAACTAATTAATAACCCAGGAATTTGTCTCTATCGCATTTACTTCATAATACAATTTATCCGAGCTTTCTTTCTAAGTCACGAAAATATTTAGCACCAATCACGTATTCTGACATAAAACACTTAACATTTACCTATTCAAAATTATATCCAATTGAAGCGGAATAAATTACCAATCGTGTGATTGAATAAAAACTCGCCTAAATCAGTGTATCATTTAAATACAGTGTACCTAAAAGGAAATCTCGATCCAATTAGTAGTTTTCGTCTTTATACGCCGCGAGGTAAAAAGCGGGTACAATTAAATATAGCGTTTTTGCTCCTCATTACTGGTTGTGCAAGCTCGTCCCTGGTTTCAGCGTGAGCCGCCTAAAATGTCCTTCCGTGTAACTGGTTGCCTATCCAATCCAAAGCGACTTGACCAGTTAGTTATACAACGTATAGGTTAATGGGGTATCAATATAACATAACGCCTTAGGTGCCAGCTATCTAAGATCGAAGCAGATATCGTAATGACTGTTTTAGGGTAGTATTGTTTGTTCGACTTATCGATTGGAAATTGATTGGCTTTTGTTTGTTTATTATTAAATTATAGTCTCGCTTTATAACGTTTTGTTAGACGAAGATTATTGCATCATTGGTTTCGTAGTACTATTTTTGTAGCTATGATAAGAAAGCTGTTTGTTGTTTGAACACCTCAGTGTGATATGTAAATTTTAATAAAAAAATTACACTTGTATTATAAACTTTCTGAGCTCACACGGTGTTAACAAATCGTCATAATATAAAACGTTATGTTCGACACCGAATGTTAAATGTTCTTCAATTTGTCCAACGAAATACCCACGTTTATTAAGATTGTGATACACCCACGGCAGTATTAGTGAAAGTTTCATAACTGATTGACGTTCAGTTGTTTCGAACCGTCGAGCTTAATCCGACCGAGGTGTTACGTTACAATGCTTATGTAATGTACCTATATAAGGTCAATTTATAGGGAAATTGATAGCAAGGCGTTTTGTAGTTAATTGAAAAATATATGGAGCGAGTTTACTAGGATTTATATTAACAATATGTTTAAGAAATTCATGCAGCAGAATTTAGCATGTTAGCAGGTATTCTACCGCGTAAGTAAAATTAAAAAAAAATCTCGAAGTCAGCATAATTATTTATTACATTATCAGATAAGAGGTCTTAAGAATGACAGATCCTTCTGAAATAAGGAACAACAAGGCACTTCAATTATTGTGAAAGAAAGTCGAACGAGATACTTTTAAATATCCATCATATTTCATTGTGATATAAGCCTATAAATGTGTACGTATATTCTAAGTATTTCTCAAAAGCATTAAGGTGATTTGGTTAATCTACGAATATATGTAGTCTGTAGATAAAGTCTTTAAAGTCGCTTCTGATTGCCATGTCAAGACCGCTTTAATGGCCACTAAGAGTGGCAAGAAATGAGTCTTGCAAAACTCTTGACGATGTAGCGATGTGTTATTATTCGCAACCGGTAATCTAACGTCTATTACCTTATGCCTTTGTAAAATATATTATATTGCGTGTGAGTTCGTCACTAAAAATTTATAGAAAATTATTCTATAACACGACTTATTAAGTAAGTTATGTGCTTAACATAATTAAATAGATTTTTTAGAATTTTTCAATTTGTTCCGTAAATCAAAAACTTATCACTGCAGTAATAGGAAGTCGCTAACATACCCCAAAACCTTTTGCTTATACTGTATAGGTTATGTTGAATATTTTTCATTAGGTGGATTGCCTGTACTCAATATTAATGTAAGGACGTTAAAGTGATACAATACAGTCAGTGCACCATATGACTCACTTATAACTGGAACTATAACCAATAAATCGACTGCATTACTGCATTCAAGCGACGTACAAACAAAACGTGTCATCGGATTGAGGAGGATTTCCGATTTCCTGTAGATCGTACCTACATTTATAAACACCGCTACCGATTTGCTTTGGAGCAGTTGAATAAATATGTATTATGCGTTTCGTGGAGATTTCATAGAAACCACATCTATAGTAAACTAGACTATAATATATTCTAGCTGGATGACGCGACTTCGATCACGCTATATCTATCCCACCTGTTTAAAAGAACTTCAAAGAATACTTACAAAAAATAATTATCGAAATCGGTTCATTTGTTATCGAGTTATGCACTAAACGTGTTGCATAATATGGCGATTCATTGTTATATTATAGATGGGTTTAAAATGAACTCGTAAAACGAATTTGTTCAGGAGATTTTAACGTACAACTTTATTACACTAAAACTTAATAAGCTGATTAAAGACTCCTTCTTTATTGTGTTATATATATTATGTGTGTTTTATATGTGCAAATATCCGCCCTAATTTCACAAGCTATATGTTTATGTTACATAATGTATCAACGTATGATACTAAAGAGATTAAAGCTAATCATTCTATTGATATAAAACAGCATACTAGTGCTTAAAACCTTTTAGTATTAATACCAGTGGCTTTATGTCGTATTAATTGGATATAATAGATTTATCCTTATGTAACAGACTGCCAGGATTATCTGTACCATAAAAGTACCCAAAAATATTATGTACGATTGAAAATTAATAAGAAGATAGACGGGGATAGATACATGGGGAGCGTCGGTGTAGTGCACCCCTACCCGGAGTTGGGCTTTATTACAAAGTTCCGGGTAGCACTACATTGGCTATGGGCTGGCGTTACTCTTACCATCTGGAGTGCGTCCAGTTTGTCTCCCCTCTTCATATTAGGTATATAAAAAAGATATAAGGACCACACAACTGTTTCGACTTATTCAACATCTCGAATATAATGAGAAATGATAGACCAACCATGCTATACCGTAATACAAGTCAATAATTTCACTGTAATACAATGTTTCTTCTTAAAAGGAGGAGCTGTCACGATCGACGATATTATTCAATTAAGTCAGATCTGGCCACGAAGCAATGCACAGATTTCGTGAACGGGAGCAAATAGTGCACGAAGCATTAATGTTGGATCTGTATGAGTTATAACTTTCAAATTTGCAATCGTGCTCTGCAGTTTTATAGCAGCGTGCACTTTACTAGAACTAAAATGCATCTCAAGGATATTTCATTCGGTTGATATAGGATATACCTACTATATTATTGATTAAAACTGTTCCTATCCAATTATACCTACTATTAAAACAATGAAATATAAAGTACAAGAAAATAATATGCTTCCTTTGTTTTGTAGATTGCAAACTATCTTAAGTTATCGTTTTGCTTAAAAAGCTAAATTCGAAGACGTAGGCGGAGTCGCAGGTAAAAGCTAGGCGATATCTAAGTGTCGGTGACCCCAATGAATAATATAATAGGAAGCGGATAAAGATTTATCGTGATCCAAGATTGAATACAAAATGTTTACTACAAGTGATAAATAATTTCGAATGCATTGACTTGTTTTGAATTCACTGCCGCTGATTGCAATCTATGCATTTCTGAATTGTCTCATTGACAATGAAATTTAAGATATTTGTTATTAATTTGACTTGTGTTTATTTTGTTTTAATTTCAATAAAATATTTTTTTATGTATTCAGAAACATTTGTAAAGTACACACGACCTAAATGAATCCCAATGTTAAACAAAGCAATTACAATCATCAAAACAATTTCCAAACATGACAAATGACAGAAATGATCCGAAACACATTGTTACGACACCTACGTTGCACCATTCGTCAGCAAACATATCATTTGTATCAACAAATCACTAGCCAATTATATAACATGGAAGTCAAATTCATTGTCTATGCCTTCGCCTGTTACGATACAATCGCAAATACTTTATGGTCTCAAATAAACAATAACAGATAAAAGTAATTCTAGATAATTTATTTCGGTTGAACCTTCGCCTGTTGATATATCTCTCGAAACTAGTCCAATGAGAAAGCTTTATTAATGGTAAACGTAATTTCAATTGTTTCGTAACGTTGATGAATTATTAGCGCTCCTATTCGCTTCACTTTTAAATAAGCAATACCAGGTGTGCTGATTATTCGAAGATCCTATTGATAATAATTGGAATTTGTCTTAAATTGAACTTAACTGGTTATATTGGTTCAATATATATGTAAAGTAAAGTACTTCATAGAAGCGATAATGTTCCCATGTAGACTCTTAAATTAAAATCAATAACCTCTATCTAAAGTCCATACGTATATCTTCGAACTATACAGCAATTGTATCTGGAACAGTTCATCAAATCAATAACTAGAGGTGAATTACATAAGATCCGAGATTAAGCGTCAGACAGTTAGATTGCAAATCCAATTGGTACCGTAATCATCTCACAATGCTCTGTGACCCGCCTTTCATTTGTCAAACGATTCTTGAATTGTCGAAGTTCCATCTGCACTGAGGAAATTGTAACGTTTGAGCTGGGGTTATTTTCGTATGTTTAATAGATTTGTTTTAATATAGAATGTATCTGTATCTGTAGCAGAAATTAATTAATTATATTATCTGTTATATAGTTCAAATATTTAAGTTGTTTTTTATACAGTGGATTAGAAAGAAATTGGTGGGTATTCTTATTTCAAAAATGGCATCAGAATAGGTATTGAATTAATTTCTTTTAATTAGATTATTCTGAAATGTTTTTTGCAACGATTAACTTATTATAAAACCCTTTTCTATCATTTCAGGTAAGCACCATTCCACGAAGACTCCTCAAAGTTGCGCATAAGTGAGTTGTAAAAACAAAATAAAAAAGTAATTGCTTCGAGTTCCAAGAAGAATATATTAAACATATTAATCTTGGTATTCTTAGAATTAGTTAATGCCACGTGTTCAAGACCTGCTGTAGAAAGCTAATCGAGTAACATAATAGTGTATTAAACGCAAACTTGTTCGGATAATGAATTATACTAAACGGATATTACTATTGCAACGCGATTAATTAGACCAAGTTGTATGCGTAATACCGTGAAACTATACAGTAGCTTCTTATAAGCACGGAAACTGTTTTATTGAAATTCCCTCTTTGAAAAGAAACTAAATGAGACCTTTTTTCTTGTAAACTTATGCGCCGGAATTTCGAGAAAAACAAAGCGTCGAAAATCAAATTCGTGCAACGTAGTTTTTCTAACATTCTTCACTTAAAGCGACACTACACCCTTTTACCATCCATCCTTGTCAGCTATTTTAATGATATAATAAATTTATTCACCGTTACAGTACATTATGCAACTAATTTTATAGTACCGATGATATTTATTACCTATATATCGTTCCCTAGATTATAGTACACCTAACATGTTGCTAGCCTAGTAAATATCTGCTATAAAATTTTAAAATATATTAGATCGACGTCTATGGGCTTACAGATCCTATAAATTTAACAGTAATTAAACGTTTTAATATACAATTGCTAGTATTGAATAGAGATAGTAAAAGTTGGTATTAACTAGGTAACAAGGAATTATGGAGGTGACATCGAATTATTTAATGTGTAATGCTGTGCTATAGAAATATTGGTGTTAAATGACATTACATGACTAAATTGAGCTAAGACAACCACATCGAAATCTATTTTATGGAGTCGGCTGAACTTTATTTAGACATCTTGAACGAAAGAGTTACAGTAATTCGTATTTTGTAGTATAGATTAATTAATCATTCCTCAAATGTAGTTATTTATCTTCTTGTACAATTATAATCTAACCTTTAATCGTTTTGGCTCATTATCATATAGCTGAGTGTAAATCAACACGCCCTAACTCTTGCAAAATGCAAGCATTCAGGCGTGAAATCATTCCTGATAGTTGCAATAACCTGACCCATTGGCCGTTGTAGCAAATACGGTAATATTTTGAAGCACAATGATTAATTAAACATTTCGACGGCTCCACCGCAAATGCTAGTTACAATGCTTTTACGCCCTAAGGTGGACTATGAACTTAACGAAACGTTTTCTACCATATAATTGACATATAATTTGTAACGGTACAACTTCATTATGAGCGTGTGTTTACAGATTTACTATTTATAGCAATAGCATGTGTATTTCTTATATTGAATAAAATAATACAAATCTTTAAAAAGTATTGGTATAGCTGTTATAGGGCTACATTTATAATGAAGTAAATAAAAATCCACGTATGTTTAATGCGAATCAGTTTTAAGAGTTTTTCTTACAATATCCTCCAGTCTTATTAACACTTTACATCGGAAAACTACACCAGCGAACTGTGATTAATAGTTTGCAATTAAATGTTCTAGAATATTTTACCCGTGTTTTCGCATTGCAGTTTTTTTAATTAACTAATATACATTACAGACATGGAAATATTTGCTTATCATGCGTTTGTAATTGACACAAAGCTATTTAACATGGCGTCAAGTGGAATTAAACTCAGTTAAAGTGAATAAAAATTAATCTCGCGACCAGTTTTTGTAGCGCTTGCTGGAATCGATTTTTACGAACAAGCGGTAGTAAAAAACACACTTCAACATTATCCTCTATGATATGGATATGAAATTAAATACATCGTATAAGTACTCGTATTCTGATATGGAAATAGTGAAACCTACTTATTTAATTTTTTCGAATGAAATTTATATTATGTAAATTTTTAATTCAAGGATTATTTAGTCGATGATCATCTTACAGGTATTTAATTATTTTAGTTCTTCATATTTGATTGTCAAACTATTAAGTACCTGTTAACGAAAACTAGCTAAAAAACGAATTTCGTCATCGACCTCATAAGTTTTTACAGAATCCGGTTGCTTTGAATAGATGCATCTTGTAATTTCGTCATCGGCGGAAACCAGTACAGTTAACACCTACTCAAACAGATAATCTCGACCTCGTGTCATGTGAAATATTTAAATTCGCCTTTTCACGTCCAAACACGCGACGCCGATGCCTGATACTGACTGCGTCACGCAAGCACTGCTTACATGTTTATTTGCATTATTAATGGCTTTTAAGGAAAATCTATAGTCTCGCTTCATAAAGCACTTTATAGCCTAATTAGTTATTTAATTACTTGTTTTTAAGTTTTCTTAATAAAGTTTTTTTTTTAATCTTTATTTTTTTTCTTAAAAAAGTTAAAATATGTGTTTTTATAATATAAATAAAATTTAATTGAAGAAGAAATAACAATTTTTATATTTCGATCAGATTAAAAGGAAGCCAATTGCGGAGCAACAATATTGTTGGAATAACTACCAAGATGCTTTAGATTTATGGCAGAAAAACATAAGAGCATATTTATAACTCATACAAACGTTTTATTCGATTCGTAGAGGAATTGTTGTACCGTTGCCGATTTAAATTACAGTTATGCTGACATAACGAACATTTTACAAGATTACGATTGAACAAGATCGTGCGTTCGATTATCCGATAAACAAGACCCGCTTATAGGTACTTACTAATAACTCAGATAGACTTGTTATTCCTTAAATCTTCAGACTAAAGGTCTATTAGGTATTTTCAAATGGTTGGCTTATACATCGTTTACAATAAAATATGTATCTAATGTTATGAAAATAAAGAGAAATTTTGCGATTTGCGATTTTTTTTTAAATAACTTCATAATTAATTGAATCTCAAGTTCCTACGGAAAAAAACGAATTACAACATCATAATGTTTAGTAGGCGTTAGGTTCGTGTCTAAGAACGTGCTCAAATAAAACAAAATCGACTTTTTCTATACTTTCATCATATAAATTTTGAAATAGACTTGTTATTCCGTCCACGGCGCTAACAATGTGCGGGCTGAGATGGTCCGATATCCTCCAACGAGGTTCGTACGAATGATAACTGTTACCACAAGTTACCATAAATTTCTCCATATATGTGCTCGTTAAATCCACGAACCACCAATAATGTCGAACATGCCTACAAAGCTGCGGACATGTTTATGTGAACCTATTAATTTTTAAGCCGGATAAATGGTTGCATTTTTCATTGAATGGTAAAATAATAAGAGATAAATTGGACTAGTCAGTACTTTGTATGGAGTTAATTTAATACGGGTCGTCTATCAAACTTTTCTTTTGCAACATAAATTCTTCTATGCCTTTTAGGTTTATAAATGTATGTGTTTAACTTTTAAACAATACCTCAAATCAATTTTGTGGGAATATAATCTTCATAATATGTAATATTATATGTAAACATATTCGTAAATAAGTTGTCAGTTTGCATTATCATTTAATTACATATCTGAGACATGATTAAGCCAGACGCAACCTACAGATGTATGAGATACAATAATTTATAAATTATGATAGGAAATTAGCTTATAGTGTTGGGTTTATATAAACTATTGTTACTATTTAACAATAGTTTAAAAGCTTTCGTATGTGAAAGCAATTAGTAATTCATAGACTTGCTATGAACATTTGAAGTCAAAGTTCAGACTTGCTATTTTTACCCGACTGCCAAAGAGGGTAATGTTTTTCGAGTGTATGTAAGTATGTATGTCTGTTCCTTTGTGACCTCCTGTAGCCTAAACGGCTTGATGGATTTTGATGTATGAGGTATCGTTAGATTTGTCTTGATTACGGGAGTGTCATAGGATACATTTTATCCTAAAAGTCCCACGGGATAAAGACATAATTACTCTTTTTTTAGTGTGCAGTCGGGTATTTTGTTTTTTTAATAATAATTACTTGTTCGTTCTATTCTTATTTGTACTTCCTATAAAGGAGAAGATGCCGTTATTTTATCAATTTTACACAAATCGCCGGTCACGATTCTACACGAATAGATTCGAATCTGTAGATCTGATATCTGAGTTTAAAAATTTTGTGTATAGTTCCCATGTATTGCTCAGTACAATGTACTGTGAAGGTTAAGTTCGTAAATTGTGAGTTATAGTCGTGTGAAACAGATGTTTGAATTATTGGTTTAACGTCAAAAGATTTAATACATAGAATGATTTTGTATGCAAATTTTGAAATACTCATATTATTGTGGTCTTATTACAAAAGGTCTTTCTTCGTAATCAATACTTAAGAGTGTTTAAATTATATTTAATTTATGCATGGTTTCTATTGGAATAAGAACACGATACCGAAAAGGCTAGCCACGTAATTAAATATCAGGTATATGTAAATATACTGATCTATTTTGAAATAAACAACCTTGATTTATAATACGATCTTTTAACGTCATTTAATATTTGATTTTAATCCAACTATTAACCTAATTAGACCACCTATATAAGCATGTGAAATGATAATATGACGACCGCTGGGCGCACTGGTAACACAACTGCTTTCTGCGCGAAGAGTCGTAGGTTCGATTCCCACACCGGAAAATATATTTGTAATATACATTTGTATTTTTCTGGGGTCTGGGTGTTTCTATGTATTGTATGTATGTATTTACACAAGAAAAGTTTGTATAATGTATATGTAATTTATTCCGTTTTCTAGTTGCCATAACACAAGCTTCTGCTTAGCTTGGAACTAGATGGCGCTGTGCATGAATGTCCTGAAAACATTTATTATTATTATTTATTTTTATATATAAAAAGTTTCATTTATATTCCAATATTAGATACTTTAATAAACTTACCTTTTATTCTTTATATGAATACTAAAAGAATAATTTCAACGTAATTAAAGCATCGATGCGTTCATGGTAATTGATTCGCGTTTCAATAACCTAAATAAAAACATAATTCGTTTTTTACATAAGGTATACTTACCGTTATTTTCTGTTCCATTATGTATACAGAAATCGATTAAAAATTCTCCATTGTATCGCGGGCTACAACACCCAGCATAAATTATTTAGCAAAAAATGCTATGCTTTATTATTAACAATATATTTCTTTAGAAAAGTTTATAACAGTCTCTATTGCATGCTTTGCTCCGAAATAATGATAAAAGTTATTAGGTGCATTACTTTTTTTTTAATTTTATTTAAATTATAAAACGTATTATAGATATTTCATGCGAGAAACGAGGTCTTGAGTGTGTTATATCTAAGACTAGCTGACCCGTGCCCACTTCGTTGGGCATAATGTTAATTATCCTTTTCGGTTTTTTATATAGCCTATGACACTCAGCAATAATGTGGCTTTCTATTGGTGAAAGAATTTATAGAAACGGTTCAGTAGATCCCGAGATTGCCCCTTATAATGTAACAATCACACATACTTTAATTATTTATAACAATAGTATAGATATACGTACGCTCCGTTTTTTGAAGTAGTTTATTTCTCATTGCTTCAGACAGATCCCTTATTCCACGAATAGATGTTAGAATTAATATCCTAAACACTCGTAGCATTTATTAATTTATTTATTGATGTATTGACACAGATACACTGAAAAACTTACACAATAGATATATGTATATAGATAAAATATACTTTTACCAACTTATATTAATATGTGCAGTTCTTAATTGTGTATACAAGTTTGACCAAAAAAAAGATTAAAATAATAAAAACGTATCTATATAAAAAGGTAGAATATTACGAAGAGATGCAACATTGTTGATAATCTTACCCAATAAACCTAAATCCATATTATTGTCGGTCAACGGTCAGCTGTGTTCTTAATATGAGACAATACTAAATTCCCACACAGCGCCACATAACGTGCTAATCGCAACATTATGTAAACTAAGCTGATATACTTTTATAGAAAACTAGAACGCGTATGATTTTCAACGTGCCTAGAATAATTTGTTAGGTTTTATGTAGATTAGTAGTAATACATTATCAAGATTATGTTTTGTTCTGTTTATTTGCATTTACATATTTAGAAAGGTTTTTCTAGAATACAATATTATCGGTCGAACAATCGCGTCAATAATTAATAATTATATATTGCCTATAACGTAATTTAAATCTCTAATATATATAAAACAAAGACGGGTTTGTTACAAGTTACAACACTTATAAGAGATGGGCTAGACCGATTTTCATGGTTTTTGGTTCGTTGGATTTGTCGCCCCGAATAGCAGAATAGATATTCAAATAAAATAATTTTAAGTGGTGGATCGATCAATGATGCTTCTCGAATGAAAAAACGCCGGTTACTTGAGTCGGAAGTGGTGGTCCTTTGTTGTAATTAGTTGAGAAATTCCCTCAACTGCCTCTGGTCTTCATCATCAGATTTACTGCAAACCTTCATTATAACTCATACGGGTGCAAAGCTTTCATCGAAACAAGAATTAAGTCCAAACACAAGGTAGCTACTGTATACTGTTGAGGAGTTCTTTACGCTATCCCACGCCACGTCTTCAGCATCAGACCCCTTATGGTAGTCATAACACATCTAGATGTAAAGTCCTTATCAATATAAAATAATCAAGCCCAAACACAAGGTAGCTACTGTAAGTCGTTGAGGTTTCCCTCGACTCTACCTTGGCTCCATCATCAGAACTATTCCAGACTATTAAAATTAAAGTGTTTACATAAGATACTTATTGAAAAACTTATCGCCCATACAATTTTTGAAAGTTCCCCTCGATTTCTCTGGTTTCCCATCATCAGATCCTGACTTCCTTAAAATGGGACCACCTCGGAAACATTCTCTTTCCAAAAAAAAAGAATCATCAAAATTGGTTCATAAACGACGAAGTTATCGGTGAACATACATAAAAAAAAAGCAAAAAAAAAAATATTATACATACAGACGAATTGAGAACCTCCTCCTTTTTTTGAAGTCGGTTAAATAATGAAAACTTTATAAGGGGTGAAATTTTATATTAAAGTCCACGCGGACGGAGTCGCGGGCAACAGCTAGTTTCAACAAAGAAATTATAAAACATAACTATATATAATTTCAACAATCATGGTGATTTCACCATACATACTTAATGTAAAAGATTTTCAATTTGATGATTTTCAAACTGCCAGATGCGACGTTTAGTTCTAACGATTTGTAACAGCAGATGCATTAATTTCAAAGGTCTTTGTATGTCAAGGATGGAATAAAATATAGTAATAAAGTAGTAAGTAATGCAGTTAGCATATATTTACTCAATACATAGTTGATTGCCTTCTTTTTGGAATTAGTGTGTACTTATTACGCATGTAACTTCTCTACATTAAGTGAGTGGATTGTTAGTATTATTTAATACTTAAGTATTATGTTTTTTTTTTATTCCATGAAACGAAGCTGGTGTAACGAGCTGGACACCATCCTGATGGTAACCATAACTAATGTAGTGCTACCCAGAACTTTGCTCCGGGCAAGGGTGCACTATATTGACGCTCCCCACTTGGAGTCATAAGATGTTTTAAGACTCATTAGCCCTGTAATCACGCTGGCTACAGAGCCCTTCAGACCGGACAGACTGTAGCAGAGTGACATTTGCACATCACTGTTCAGGCGGTAGAATGTCTGGCACTGTGGGGGTATCCACCCAGTCGGTCTCCTTCGAAAGAGACCTACCCCCGGTTTTAGTGGAAATTATATAAGGAATCAATTAGAGCGTTTTATTTATTAAAAACATTTAGTATGTAAGTAAGTAACATTAAATGTCTTCTGAATAACTAAGAGGCAATTAAACCAATAATTGGCGATAATTTATTACCTATGCCTATTCATAGATGTAGATTCAATATTGGCGCCATCGAAGATTAATAGTCCAAGTTTGAGGTTCGCTAGTGACGCAAGTTCAAACAATAGTGCCCACTGTTTAAGCGAGCTCGGAAATCGGTCAGTGACGTAACGTGTTAAGCAATGGAGACGTGCGATATCTCGGAATGTCCGTTAATGTTAAGAACTTGGTTAGATATGACTGGTAAATACTTGAATAAACTGAATACAGGTTTATAAAGGAAGTAACTTATGATATGTAAATAATTTTGGATATTTTAGTATGATATTGTTATAGTTTAAAATATTAAGATTACCTTTTAAACGGCAAGCAAACAATCGCGATTAACACAGATTGTAACGAGAGAATGTAAAAAGACTATTTAGATGTTTTCGCTTTTAGAATACGAAGTATTATTGCTATACAATCAAAATTGTTAGATAGGTACTCAGAGTATTTTTAATTTTATGGGGAGGCGTATTAAACCCTTTCTTAAATATAATATTCTAAGTCTATTATTCAAATATGCAAAGAATTCAGATCTAGACAGATTCTAGACTACCGTCATTTATCCAGTATAAAGAGGTCGTGGTTAAGCTTCTTAAGTTATTTGCAACACTTGACCGACATTGTTTTTCTATGACTTATCATAAAAATAATTATAACGATATGCAATCATTTAAATTATAATTATTGAATATCGTTATAATTATATTTATTACCTACACCGTAAAGAGCAATAGATTTTAATATTCAAAATAAATTAAAAACAATGTTTATGAAGTTTTATACATACATATAATAAAAGTAATTTTTTTATTAATATGTACTCAACGTATTACCGTCAAGATCAAATGAAATGTCCCATACATTTCATTGTATTTTGACAATATTGAAGCTACCTAGCTTAGTTTAATATCGGAAGAGCTTAAAAGATTTGAAGAGATATTCACATAAATATTGGTGAAGCCGCAAGAAAATTCAAGCGTTATCTATCGAGTGTATTAAGCACATGATATTCGCCGTAAATAATGCGAGATCCACTTATCGGTATTAAACAGATTCTAACATAAAAGGTTTCACCTTTGACTCAAGAAACCAGGCTTAATCAATACTCAATTATCTTTAGTCGCTTTGTGTGAAAGAGTAACTATGTATTAACAATTCAATATTCATTCTGAGCATATAATATATCCATACTTATATTATAAATCCGACAGTAACTCTGTCTGTCTGTCTTTCCATCACGCTAAAACTACTGAACTGATTAGAACGAAATATGGTACACAGATGGTCTAAAGCCTGGGGAAGGACATAGGGTACTTTTTTTTTTAAATCAATCCGTAATATGTTTGTTGCGCGAGGGGTTGAAACTTTTTATAATTTTTCGCTTTCACGGCGAAACCGCTGAAGCGATTGTAATGAAATTTTAACTGGAAAAAGGGTTATAAGGAGGGAAGGGGGTGTCAAAGTTTATATGAAAGTCCACGCGGACGGAGTCGCGGGCAACAGCTAGTATAATATAAACAGGACTATGTAATTAATTTCTCGCTATGTATCACACAAACGGTGGCTATACAAGAAAGTTTTGAACGTAGGAGGTGAATATTGCCTATTGTATTGAAATATACGTTTACATCATTTCTGTTCTGTACCCGTGAATTGTAAGCTGAAATAATGTTATTTCGGTTGTTACGTAATACAAATTAGAGACAAGAACATCTGTTATATTGTAGTTTAAATAGATACGTTTATGATATGCTTGAATACCTATATAAATTAATAATGATTATAATAGAGTACTTATCTTATTATTTATTTATTTATTTTACCCTTTTTTACACATAGGAATCTTATATACTAAACAAATAAATTAAATTTAGGTGTAAAGGGCGGCCTTATCACTTATCTTATTAATATTAAAAATGTGAAAGTTTGTGAGTATGGATCTTTTTTTACTCTTTGACGCGTTAACTACTGAAAAGATTTGGCTGATATTTTTCATGCAAGTAGCCTTCCCTTGCCTTGTCTTATATAATACATAGGATACTATTGATTTATTGCCTATTTGTTATTGCTTCGGGAACAGAAATTAGGCGATTAAAACCGCGGAGCACACCTAGTATGATATAATATACGTACAAGAATTTATTGTGACAAAAGCAGCTAACAATTCGCACCATTCGTCATATAAGCTGCTTAGCTATCTACAACACTATAATATGATGAATAATAAATTTATAAATTGTTTCAGCTAGAATATAGTGATTTTTTAACATACTGTTGTGGCAATTCCAACTGATCAGACCACAAAATGTAATCGGAAAAATATATTGGTATTTTTCTGGGAGTGGAGGGTTGCTTTTAATAAGTAATGTATGAAAAGTATGTAAATGTAACTTATCTGTTATCTAGTATCCACGCCCTCTGTTTAGTGAGGGAATAGATAGCGCTGTGATCAATTAAGTGTTCTGAAGTAAACATTATAAAGAAAATAAGTAGGTAGGAAAATAAGTAGGTTCGTAGGTAAACATTATAAAGAAAATAAATAGTGTATTATGATATCGGTCGAGTGTCAGATTTGTATGAACAAAAGCAAGTAGACATCTCCGCGAACCATCCGTCGTATAAGCTGATTTACGTCCTATAGAGGCTCGCTGGTCGCTACAAAAGATAGCTCTGCGGATTAAAATAATTCAGACTGCACCTCGGGTCAGTGATTAAATAACGGCGAGATTTATAAGTGTTTATTTCTAGAACGTTTGTTGTATGCGCTCTTTATTTGTTCAGCCTTATTATGAATGCCAGGATATATTTAACGTTCTATGCAATATGTTATATGATTCATGTGTGTTGATTGAGAGATCTTTGCTTTTGAAATGTTCTTTTAGAAAGAAGAACATTAAAATATTTATATTTTTTATTTTCGTTTTAACTGCAAAATATTATATAATATCTGTATACAGTAACATCAGTTAAAGGTAATCCGACATCACGAGAAAGAGATCGATCTCCAGACTGACTTACGGAACCCGATTTGTATTCAAACATCTGAAGTGCATAAATCATATTAAGCTTAACAATGCCAGTCCTATAAAGTCGGCCAAACTGTGCCGTATCGAATTCTACCATATAAGTAGATAAAAGTAAATGCTATAACTATAATTTGTCAATACACGAGGCTCGATGGTTGTCCGTTCGTCGATAAATCATACAAGCAGTTGGTTGAACGTTACGAAATGTATACGCTATGCCAGACTCTAATTAAATGTCTGCTAATTCTACCTTATTGCTACTCGGGCACCCTTGCTCAGTTTACTAAATAATTTTAACGCCAGTCATTTCGGTTTGATAAGCTCTTGATATACGTTAGATGGCTACTTGCGACATTGTGCTAGATTGACTTCATTTGCATAATTGACCGTTCAGTGTTAATGAATGAGTCACCTTTGCGATCTATAAATAACTTAACACTGAAATTCATTGAAGAGAGATTGATTAGAATGCAACAGTTATGTAAATTACGAAATGTGATTCGAATATGCGCTTATAATAGTAATGTTTCTGGCATATCTATTCGGGCAGCAATTTACGCATATCAAAACAAAACGCGTTGATCGCATTGCGTCGCCGCGGGCTTGTTACTGTACAAATTGTGATTAGACGACACGTTCGCCCATTGTCGGCACTCGAATCTAGATATCACGAGTCGTAAGTATGCGCAGAAATGCTGCTCTTCGTTCCACAACTTTATTATGTAATACATTATGAATAGTTATAGTATGTATATTGTATGGGGTGAGCTAACACCAGAATTAGTGTTTAAAGTTAAGTTTTTTTTACTGCTGAAAATATTTTTCGGATCGTTGTTGTTGAGATTGTGTTGAGATTAATTCCAGTCAAGGGTAAAAAAGTACTGCACCCAAATGTAAATGACGTGAACGCAATTGTCTTACTACGATTTATTCCAGAAAACATTTACAAGTACGGATTAATTCGAAACAATAGACACATTTTATCAGTGTTACAAATTGTCGCGAGAAAACTGAATTTATTCTCTGTTTGTCTATAATGTTACACGTTCCAGGAAGAAATATTGTTCGTGCTTGCTCACGACGTAGAAACATTTATTGTATTCTTGAGTATACGTTAATAAATCTCGCTTTGAGAAGTGAAGACCATTGGAAGAAAAACGGTATATACACGACAGGGCCACGTTCGCGGCCAATTTATTTCGTGTTGCATGCGTGTAAGTGACACGATACAAAATTCAATTACATTCGCACCAGATTTAATGGAAAGTGTGAATCTCCCAGTAACTGCGAGTGGTAAGTAATCAGTCGTGCGTGCAGTTGTTTATTTATTAAAGTCCCGTTACGATCGTAGACTCCGAGTCAATAGTCATAAAACTGTAACGTAGGATATTACTGAGCGTTGAAACAGTCGCCATTACAAGCAGACTAATGAGAGAGAATGTCGTGACTAACAAGAACTTCATCCCTTTAGTTTCACAGCTTTCCATCAACGGCTTCGTCTCTAATTTCATTCGTACTAAATCCACTTTGTGAGATATTTGTAATCATGTTTAAACAGTTTTATGTATTTCGATCTACTGTTAACACGCAACAGCCGCGCTTTAATGAAATCGTATAAGTATTTGACACTATGTACTTTTGTTTAACTATATAAGATCTGACTTATGCTTTAGTGTCAGGTAGATTAATACGCTTCGAAATAAATATGTTGAAACAATTAAGTTTTATGTAACTTATACACGTAGCTATTTTTTAGTGAAAACAGTATTTTAATCTCAATAACATGACTTTTACAAATTATTCCACTTGCATTGTTAACATAATAGTAATGAAGATAACTCTCTATAACGACTAGAACGCAATTATTATTAGAAGTATAGATTCGTGGATTTACGGAAGAAGAAAATTTAAGTGCTCAGAAAGGCTGGAAGGAATACTTCTAGACGCGAGTGTGCAATTGCCCCTCGCAGGCCTTCGCCGAACCCAGAATTAACTACAAATCGCGCTGGGAAACCATAGGTACATCACAAGACTCACGATGAGTTAGGAATTAAAGAGCTTTTCATATTGACTACATAGACTTATATCTGTAAGTCACAGTATTTTATATAACGTAAGGTCCGCCTTCGCTCACATATATTTAAACATATGAACCTTCTTTTTGAATCACTCTATATGTTTAAAAAACTGCATAAGAATCGGTTTCGCAGTTGTAAAGACTTAAACATACATATAAGTATAGGGACTGAGGAAGTTACCTTTGTTTCATACTATGTAGTTGTTGGTATCATGACACTAAAGTAATTACTCAACACGCTATGAAGTACATAAATATTCAAGTAGATATCAACCAAAATATTTATATTTCTCCTCATTAACCCTTTATCGCTTTACCGTAAACTATCGTTTAAAAGCAATTCTATTTCCCTAAATTAACGAGTCACTTATCATGTTCTAATGTGTCAAAAGTGAGATAATTTTAAAAGCTCCATGAGACGTGGGCGTAGCACTTATCGTAATAAAAATAAGATAGAAAATTATTCCTACTTGTATCCGACAAAAACTCCCACACCATAGAACAATCAATCTTTCGTGCCTTGAAAGGAATCTCAATCAAAACAAAATACGGTGGAGCTGAGATCGAATAAAGGGTCCTATAAATCATAAAATCAAGCGTCCATTCAGAGCGGTTAGCTGGTGCAGGTAAAAAATGTTCGAATCTCGCTCCCTCGGGCATTGTCAGAATGTCAGAAGGGTGCATCTTCAATTTGTATTGGAATGGTATTGGTGTAATCAACGCCACGAGAGTTATTTATGACGTCATTAAAATGTCTATAATCATATTTTTTTCGTTGGTGTGTGATATTCAATAGTTTACGTTCTAAATGAAGTATACCGACTGTCGACGCGCTAAATTATGTTGCGTGGGATGTTTTAATTAATTGCTCTTTTGATTTATTATTAATTAAATTAATTTAATATGAATTTAATTCATGATGTATGAAATCAATAAGTTCACGTAAAGTTTTAAGTAGATAAAATTAATAAACTTTGAAAACGATAGCTTAAGAATCGGAATGTTTTGTTGTATGTAAAATTGCATAATTCGTCTAATTTTCGTTGTAAACATGCCTGCGGTGTCGACATTTCGCAAACCGTTAGACTCTAGCCATACACCCTTGTGTAGGTAAATGTAAGGTACTCGATTAACCCTTGCTCCTTGCGACTACACGGTATTCTTGTATCCTGGACAAGTGTAATGGCTCTGATTGATTGTAAGAATGCTTGAGCGCTGCATGAATAATGCGTGTTTTCCCGACCTAACTTCACTTAAGGACACTTATACTTTCTCACTTCCGTGTATGGGTTTTTACTGAACTGTTGACTTGTTCAACTAACTCATTTTCTTATATAGCAGTGTTAAAATTATAGCATCCTGTATTAAATGTTGCATTCGCTTATAACATTTAGATCACGATGTTTGCATAATTCTTGAGTGCGTATCACATTCGTTTCGAATTGCTTGAATATTCGAGCGCTAATTTACTCCCGACATCCGCTGCGAGTCGCCTTACAATAAACACTCGAACATAAAAGGGCCGAGAATTCTTTAATCTAAATTCCATAACAATCGTAAAGGTCAGTATAAATTCCCGACACGTCACCGAAGGGAGCTCGGCCGTTATTCGAATCGCTCCATATACAGGCATCGAACATCGCGATAGGTTTATGGTGATTCGATACCATTGACTAGGAAATTGGCGTTTATTTCGAAGTATCGACGCCGCATGACGTGGAACGAATCGCATATAGATACCATCACTCTTAACGCAGGTTTGCTACAAACTTAACTATCTCACAACAAATCTATACACGCTTTAGGGATTTGCAAGTTTTATTAAAATATAGTTTATCATAACTGTAATGCAATGTTTATTATGCTGTATACAATATATAGTTCATTACTAGAAAACATAGGCCGTGTCATTTTTCAGCTTATGTAGCAAAGTTGCTTGTTATAGATAATCTATTAAGAAAAAAGGAAGCACATGGCCATGCAAAGGCACGAAGTCAGCATAGTGAGAATAACAATGAAGCGGTTACATGCAATATTCCACGTAACGACATATCCGTCGGGAAAATGATATTCGCGCATGCAATAGCCAAGAATCCCCGACCCTGACCCGAGGTCGACGACCCCGCGCGTGACACTTCGATTCTCTATCGATCACGACTCGAGATCTCGCCATCGAATCGATATTTTAACCGATTTTTGTGCCCTTATCTGATCGTGCCGGTACACCGTGACTCCAGCCACTTGCCAAATGTAATCACAATAGACGAACGGTTTACTTTCGTATTGTAATTTTTATACCGTTATCATCTTGTTAGCAGGTGCCGTTCGAATCAAAGGCTTTTGTGAGATCCAATTTATGACAAAGCTCGTTACTGATCGGAATTTTGGACGCGATTTATGAACAAACAGATCTCGCTATTTAGATAAATCTGTGATATATCGATTAGCCACAGCGTTCAACATTTCGATGCTCGATAAATTGGTTTGAATTAGTTCAACTGATGTGTAATTTAACATGTCTTGTATAACAATATACGTTAAATTGAATGATATAATTTACGATCGATGTCAAAGGTCAATATCGGCGATGGCAATCAAAATATCGACGTCAAGTCACGTCTCAGGCAACTTCCTTATTGCGAAAATGTAACTAATAATGTAATACAACCAAATTATATTACTATGTTCTTATATTCAATATAAAATATTCCTCCTATATTCCTCGCATATATTTCCGATTAGTAACATATTATTTTTAATTTCGACATTAACTTTCACCAACAGAAACATTTAGATTTATTATCAACTATCAAAAGAGCATTTAAGCTATTAATTAACTAATCAAAACACTGCATTTATACCATTAAGACAATTAATGCTTTTCTTTCATCTGAGCTATTAACAATAGAGGAATCAATAGCAAGTCATAGACAATTATGTGTTTAATAGAGTGGGGTAAGTAATGACGTCGCATTTTAAGAAGCGATGCTTCTCGCCCACGCGGACAACTGGCGCTTTCGACATGCCTGCAATAAATTATCACTTTAAACTCAATTACGCAATATGGCCTGTATAATGAACGGCGCTTTGTTATTTCTTTCTCACCATTATAAAACAAAATTTCCTAGATTTCTTCATTTTTTCGTACTGTATTTTGTAATAAGCCCCTTTAAAAGAACTACATTTAACTGTAAATTATACAATACATCCAAGATCTTCATTTCATTGTTAATACTTATTTAATATTATTATCTAACCTTATTCTGAAATTAACTCGTTAGCTCTATATTTACGATAACATAATAGCATCAAACCTAACTTGACATATAAATGCACGGAACAGATACAATTTCACAGCACGCCCGCAATGCGTTAGTTGGATTGTCTACATAAAGACGCACAGACATACCATGTAAAGAGTATATTTATCAATATCTACGGTGAATTGAAAACAAATATTTCTAGTGGGAAGAGGCCTGGGGCGGCGACGGCGGAGAGACTTGATTGCACCTTACAACGACAAGCTTATGTTGATAATAACTATTTATTGTGACCACATACTTATTTTGATAGCTTGTATAGAAGATTATCCATATTCAAAAACACGCATACATCAGCAATTTATTTTAAACTTCGATTACCATAATGTGGTTTACAGATTGTTGTTCGGTGATCGGACGGTTAATGCTTAAATGTAAACCGATTTAATAGCTAAGCTTTCTGGTATTTATATTGTATGTATTATATTATCTTTTTACACTCTCAATGATAAGACAGATAAGATGAGAGTCAAAAATTGTTAACAAACCCATCCGTGACTTTAAGTTTTAATTTTGTTTCCTTACTTTATATTCTTTAAGCTGCTTTAAAAGTTTTAAAAATGAAGCATTTTTTAACAATCAAGCTTGCGTAATTTGGCGGAAACTCATAATATCAAAGCGATGGTTCTATACAAAAATTCTCGACCATGAAAACGGAGTACAAAAGCAACAATAAAATCGCCGACGAAATAATGAGAGATCGACACGATTATTATGGGGTCAGGGGTCAGATGCCTATCGGAGCTGGTCGTCTAACGAACATAATGACATTGGAGATTAGGGATATTGAACGTCTGTATATAAAATATTGCAAAGGATATTACGTTTTTAGGAAGTGTGCCTATTGATGTTAGACTATACGAAATACTTACCCAAATGGTAATAATCCATGACTGAAATATATTTTTATCGAACAATTAGTAGAAGTTTTAAATTGTCAAATACTAGCTTAATGTACAGCATACAATACCATAGCAATATACAATATCAATAGTGTTATTTTATTTTCTTAAGAAATGTGGAAACCGCATAATAATCTAAAGTTCTTAAAATTATTATTTACAAGCTTATTCCAACGTCAAATGAATATACTTATAAATCAAAATGAAACTTCCTATTTTAGTGTATAACAGCTATATGTAAGAGTAATTTTATAACATATTCCATCTAGCTTCAACACAATATTATTATAAACATAACAGTACCCTCAATTCAGAGATCGCCTGTTCCCATGATAGGTACAGGCTCCAATGATTGGTCTAACTCTAGGGTCAGATATCGCGTGCTACCGACGCTGACGCCACGACCTCTCGTAACCACATTCCATAACAATCCATGATCGGTCCCATTATTTAAATCCATACAGTCTGTTATTTATGCTAGTATTCTCGTTTCTTATTTAAGATAAAGCTCGCGTTGTTGTTTGTTTGTTCAAATTCTTTGTTTTCAACGGCTTCGTAACTTTCATTTCATAGTTAATTTGCCGCATTGAGTTTTAGTTTTAAATAAAATAAGCTTCTCTCTTTAAGAATAAGTTTGTCATTCGTTAGATCATTCTTCAATAAAAATAACTCCATTATAGTGACACCAACGCATCCCTTTCTATCCTATAACCGATCATCTTCACATCTAAATCTGATTCAATTCAATACACCGATCGTACTAGTATAATACATCATCCATCCGGTGGCGTATATTGTTGTTCGCTTCTTTTCGAGATATGCATTTCAAAAGCTCGCCGGAAACTACACAATATATCCTTTATAATAAGCGTGGGTCGGCCACATCTCAAACTCGTATTAGATATTCCTTAAACGAACAAAACGATTGTGGAGTTACCAGTACAATAGATAGTCCCTTGACTGCAAACTAATATTTCCTACGGCGCAATTACAATAATTGAATAATAATTCACTGAAGCTCGTCAAGTTTAAGTTTACGACGCACAGATAATTAATAAATAATTACAAACACTTAGGTTTTCGTATTAAAATTGTTTACAACTTATTTTGTTGTAGCTATAAAAATGATGGATAGATTAGCTGTGGTTTTAATTGCAATTAAACTCTAGATAAATTCTTAGGAGAAAATAAACCAGATAAATTGTTAAAATACGCAACGTTAATACCGTTTAAACTTTGAGTAACGTATCGTTACTAAATTGTATTTAACCGCAGTATACCATCGCCTATCTAATTTCCTATTCCATACTTTGTAATAAACTTCCTATGTTTATAAACTATGTGTTTAGATTTACAGTTTATAGCAAGGTAATGGTACGCAAGGGCGAGGATCATCGTTTTTATAATAGTTTAGCCATCGAGATATTCGATAGCCCGTATCTTAATTTTATCTTGTAAAGTCATCGCACCCAGCACAAAGAACCACACTGTAGTTGTAGCCTTCAACACTTGTACCTATATTTAATCGGGTATCAATGTAAATAGTTATGTAACCATTTTATGTATGAGACTGTTATAAATTATAATTTTAGCGATACAAGCAATATTATACTTATAAGCAATAGTATTTTTCGCATAAATGAGTCAGTTATTACGTTGATAATTACTTTAAACATATTTACAAATAATGCTCAATATTCTCTGACAATGTCAGAGAAAAAAAAACACTTTAAATTGGGTATTTACGTACGAGAATTACTTTAACAATAGATACATACATCATTTACAATTACCTATTACCCAGAGGTGAGTACATAATCAGGTACTATACATTTAGATATATTGACCTCGTTAAACTATAAAAGAAATCACCTATATACATCCCAATACAATTTACATTGTACTCAATTTAAAACCGTTATCAACAGCATTAGATCACGTAGCCGGCGTAAAAAATCATAAGCCCAGTGAGGTTTTTTCTTTCACGGTATTCTAAATCGTTTTAACGCTTTTACAGAATGGACATGATAGAATTCGTATTAGCTATAGTCACTACATAATATTATAGACCGCAGTCTTTGAACGTAAACTGTCTTTTAGATAAAGTAAAAGAATCCTTACGATGTTTTATACGATTTTCCCGGATTATTTGGTTTATTAACAAGCTTTTAAATGCATAATATGCATGAGTTGTCTTATATACTGTATTAGTTTCGTGATATTTTCAGACACAAATAAAGAAGAGGATTTATACATACGAAACTGGAACAAAGGGAATTCAATAAACAGCTATACATACGAACTGTTTACGCAACTAAATAGCACCATACAGTTATACGATGTTATTACAACATTAACATTTACCGCCTAATGAGATAATTCGTTAGATAAACAAAACTGTAAGTACAATACAACAAAGATTTGCATTGTTTCTATTCATAAACAAAGAACGTAGTCTACTCGTGGTGGCGTTATGTTTAATGAGTAAACTCTTATATTTTTAGCTTAAAATCTTACCTTGTCAAGACGTCTTTAAAGCCTAGTTTGCAATTATATTATGCAAACTTTAGATTTGGTACGGGTTTTAATTATTACAAGGGAACTACGCTTTAAGCTCCGTACGATTAGTTTCTCTTTTATATACCATTCGATTTGAGGATACCTAACAAGTATTTTTTTTCAATTAATTCCCTTTAAACATAACTGCGCTAAAATTACAATACAATAAATAAAATTTTAAGATTTTAATTTGTTTAATGACTTCAAAACTTTAACTATAAAGTCCTTTCACGCTAATACCCCATATTTCGATTTCAAATGGTTACCTAATGTTAAAGACAAAAGCCAACCAGAATTGTACGGACTACGTCACAAATATTCATGTCACATTTTCCCTTTTTAAGCAGAAAATCCGCGTGTCACGGCGGTTTTACACCGTCTCATTAACGGGAAAGGCTTTCGTGTGAAATGAACAATTTCTATCTTCACTCTTAGTTTAGAATCCAACTTCAAGTAAGTTTTAATGACGAGTCTACAAAAGATTCTTAATCAGTCCGATGTCATTTATTATTCCGATAAAGTTGACGTTTATTTAAATTGTGTAGTTATGTGTACTATTGAAGAATATCTATAAGAATAACATAGAAATGTTTCTATTACGATAATTGCATTCTTTGTTTGAAGTATTTATTTGTTGCTACTATGAAACACACTTATGAACAAAACGTTTAAACAACAAACTATTCATAAGCTTAACGCGTCATTGAATCAATTCTTGCGCCGTCACATAAGTTCGTCTTACAGCAAACATTGCAAAACTATTACATATTAATAAGTGAAGTAGGTCGATTCGCTCGTGTACAATAAATTGAGCTAATCAAGGGGAAACATACCACACGTTACGTAGTCCTAAAGCTGAGACGTGACTAGAGAAAGTGGTTTATGTGCATATTTATAAATGATCGCCTGTCGGTTCCGTGAAACAATGATGTAAAAAACAAAGCTCGCTGTAATTGATTGTACCTACTTTGTTTCATTGCGCTGCTATTGAGAAACTGAAACGGATGAATCTGTATAATATTGTCCTCAATCTTTAAGTATAGATTTCTTCGCCTAGGTATTTAAAAAATTGGTAGGCATTTAATAAAAGGGTTACATATATAATTTAAGGTATCAAATCTAAACAAAACAAATACTATTTTTATGTCTATAAGTAAAAATCAATACTTTTCATGGTTACGCGACTTAGTAACACTAAAAAGCTTATAAATATCAAATTCGTTACAACCTGATTACTTGGTTAATAGAAAATGCTTTATCCTTGTAAAAAATGTTTAAAAGCATTATTAATTGAAAAAGTGTAATATTATTATTATTATCGCGGGTTATACTCACCTGATTAAAATAATTCTATAGATCTAACGTTGGTTTCAAGAATGGGAATAAATTTTATATCTTACTTATGAGTTAAATATTTTAGCATATTTTTAACCTTTTAAATTTTTTTAAAAATATCTTATGAGTAAAATATGCTATTTATGAAAATAATTCATTTAAATAAATGAAATATGTATTTGGTATAAGAAATTAATATAAGCCTTAAGTTATAATTCAATTTCTACCTGTCTGTATTGTAGGGTTGGGTGAATAGCTTAAACAGGGCTAGTATTATTGAAATATTTAAAGCCTTAAATATTTAATCTATATAGAAACCGAAACTGGAGTCAAGTCACGACAATTATAATGTTCCAATCACTGTCTTGGTGTCAAAGCACTCGACTCTACGCAAATATTAAATCGATTGCTATTATCGTATCGATTTATTTGGAGCACATTTAAACGTTTCATTAGTTATTTCACCATCCTATCAAATTAATATGTGGCCGAATGATATATGAAGAGATTAATAAAGTATCGTTGCCCAATGGATTCTAAATGTCGTCAACGACACTATTTATCGAGTGGCACTCGATTAAAAATATCCAAAAGATTACGTTACACAAGTTTTGTTTTTCGCTTCACGAAGGCCATAAAAATCGTATTTAGATCCATCACAGTTGATTGCGGGCTCGACCCAGACTGATTTACATAATTCTCATTTACTTTTATTTAGTCCGTTTGGACCAGCGCTCCTAATTCTAAGAAACCCGTGTTCGATAATATATTGCTAAAATACTAACAAAATTGGAACGCCAAGGCCCTTTTGCTGTAATATGCGAGGCGATGCAATATAAATCAACTTAGTACATAATTTGACTTTCCGTTGTAAGGCAGATTGCAAGTGTTGGTTTTTTAAAACAATCTTGATCGACCTTTTCATTCATAATGGGCTTGCAACCTTAGCTTATAACGAGCATTGTTTTATTTTACAGCCGGACCAGATCATTTACATAATTCATTTGTTTATGAAATGTACAAATACTTGTACCGATATCGGTTACAATAAATATCGCTATCGACTTATACAATTGTCTCGTTTGTAAATCTAACAATTGGTTCTGTTTCATTTAATGTTCAGATAAATAATAAGCCGGTGGGTTTCATATTTGTTTGAGTGAATTGATTTTTGATTTTTATTACATAGTAAAAGTAAATTGACTTAACTCAGAAATTAGTGAAGTATGCATTACTTATATTAGGATGAAATGCCATCTTTTTTTTTCGAAGAATAATTGAAAACCATAATAAGCTCATTTATGGGCAAATAGTACTCAAAAACTAAATTTAAAGCAATACTTGTTAAATATTTGCAACAACAAACTGTGTGTTTATGTCTCGTAAGCGTATAAGGATACCTCATCTAAGGTTATCGTTTTGAATAAATATAAGTAACAGTAAGTAAATAGGTATTAGGGTCAGAGAAGGTTAGTTCGCGTGATCCCAACTATAAAGTTACTTTTTGTAGAGATTTATTGCGCCACGATACTACCATATAGGGGTCAAGGAGTCGAATATACCATGTTAATAAACCCTAATAAGTCACTTAAGATCGCTTCGATTAGCGGCTACTCTATTTAATACCTATCGTTCCTATTATCTTAAGATAATGAAGTTAGGTTATTCGCGTAATTACTATCTTCGGGGATTAATTGTGGTACTGAGAAATTGTTGTGTTCCAATCGCTTTTATAACGGTTTTGAATTTATTTGTATATATTACGTTGTGCGTGGCTTTCTTAGTTAATTTGAGTATTATTTATAAACGGTTGGAAATGTTGCCTATTATAAATTTTAACATTATTCTTCATATTAATTTACTCCAAACGTTTGTTTGCTTAAATATTAACATTGTAAAACAACAACTAATAAAAACATTTCATGTATATATTATAAAAATTCACTCAACATTTTTAAGTACTAAGTAACATAGCTTTCAAAGCAACCCTACCATACATATTCATGAGCGGTATGTTAATGAAATAAAATCAATAATATTGACCGCCGGCTATTTTTACTTGACCGGGTGTGGTTGACCTGACATCTTTAGCGACAATGTTCTACTCCAATTCATATTTATCTAGCCGTGCCCGCGGTTTTACCGCATTCACATAAACCTTCCTTAATAATCACTCAAAAACCGCAACAACCTTCCTTAATAACACTAAAAAAACCGCATCAAAATCTGTTGCGTAGTTTTAAAGATCTAAGCATACATAGGGACAGACAGACAGCGATAGCGACTTTGTTTTATTCTTCTTATTCGGCGTCTTCATTTCTGAAGGTCGTGTCCAGTTAGCACGAGACTTCTCCATGTATGCCTGTCCTTTGCGGTCTTCTTAGCTTCAGTTCATTGGTACGAGATCTAATCAGCGAGTATTTGTTTTATACCAGTGATAGTGATACACTAGTACTACGGACACTGCTTTTAATCTCGATTATAGATGACTTTTTTTTTATTTTATAGAGGGAAATGCTTTTAGGCATACCCGTCGCGTGGCTGATGGTAAAGTGCGACGGGTTACTCGTATGTAGGACTCACCATGGCCGATTATAGATGACTTGGCTTAAATTGACATTTTAGTGGATAGATAGTAATTTATTTTTGTCATAATTAAAAAAAATGTGGAATTATCTTTGCGTGTTATGGTATGTTTAAAGTTTTTGTACATGCCTGTAACTGGCTTACATAACAGCCGATGTTTCTATTTGTACTAATTGTTAATTTATCGAACGTTTTGTATGTTTTGCTGTTAATGTGTCGAAATAAATAAATAATAAAGCATAAAATAAAGACATGATCAATTTTCACATTGCTTTAAAAAGTACTTTTCATTTATATTTTCTCAATGATTAGCATATTTTAATACTTATTACATTTTTTTATAATTATTAAAATACGTATTCCTAATACGTATCTTTTGGAAGCGATAAAAACTCCAAATCGACATGTCATTCAATTACCCTAAGCTGGGATTTACTGGGACTCAATACACCCAATATGAGATTACGAGTTTACTTCGGGAGAAATGGATTTGAACAGATTTAAAAATAAATCAACGTAGGACATACTTTGATATATTATTTATATATTTTTAATTTTAAAATTTGATTGTTTGTGATGTTACAAAAGTTATACAATGATGATGGTATTCAGTTTACGTTAATAGAAATAAAATAAAATAATATTTTATAGAGAGCGCTAGCATGTTAATAAAAAGTGCAAATAAATTTACAAAGTAATACATAAAGTAAGGCTCGTGGGTTATGAAATTAGCACTAAAATTTTATAGGTTTCTTAGACGTACTATGAGCAAGTAACTTCTTCTGATTAACTCGCACGAAGCATCATTATACTTCAAGTATTAAAGTTAATATGTATTACAAAGACTCCTTATTATGTACTACATAAAACTTATAAACTTCAAGATTGAAGAGTTAATGTTATCATTGTAATATATTTTCCAACACAAGGGCATATTTTACGTGGCTACAAAGTATTGTCATGCACTATATTAGAATTTACAAGAAAAACATAAAGTCAAAGCAACACTTCTTACTATATGTTTATACTGTTTCCCCGCGTGAACCATTTAAAATAGCCAGCGAGGGCAGGCACTATCATAAGGTCAGCCAATCCTTACATTCACGTAGTCACACTTAGTGTTATGGTAATGGGACGCCGTGACCAAAACGGACTCTTTATGAGGACAGGGTTCTAGCGACATCGTGCAATGACCATTTCGTCTAGCCCCCAGGTAGGAATTGCGGAAACTTTCTGGTACTTCTTACCGCGCAATGGAATATCGAGTTAAGAGTGTTTCGCTGCTTTACTAAAGCTAAACATAAACTTATGTTTAGTCAATTTATGATTCCTTTTTTTTCGTTTCTCAAAACATAATGCAAAAAAGAGGTCTTCTCTTTTTGACGTCGTTCTTTTTAACAGAAAAGCTTCTGAATGCCTGGCTGAATATAGGCATGCACTATAATTATACTATTGATTATAAATAGCTTTCCCCAATTGTCATTAGAAGGGAGATTACGCGGGTAACACAGCGGGGCGCAGCTACTAAGCTATACAATTACTTGCAGCTACTTATTACGTATTGAACTAGTATTAACACATGGTTTAACAAAAACGGTCACGTTTGCATCCATGATCCGATGACTTCCTATGTTTCGATAATTTGAACATCTACGCAATATTTCATATTAAAGTTTTCTACGTAAAATAGCATTTAATTATAACAAATCTACGCTGTTCCCCACTGAAGTAGGAAAAATGACTTTTCGAATTGCTTTCAAAACTTTCATACTAAACAGAAATTTTTTGAGGAATTTTTGAAAGATAATTCTATATTTGAGTTCGAAACCCGTATCCCAATGTATCATTATATCATACACTATACATTATATAAAGTATTTACCCGGCACAATAGTCCTGGATGATTTAAGAGCCGGTTCGCTCGGACGGAGCTCGTAGGATAATAGTAACGCAATTAGGTGCCTTTGCTTTTCCGTTATCGAATCGCAGTAATTGCTTTTCTGTCTGTATTAAACGAGCATAATTGGCGTTTGCTTATTGTAAGTTTAAACATAATTTTTATTTTGCTACTAGCGGACCCGTGCCCACTTCGTTGGGCGTAATGTTAACAATCATTTTTTTATATAGCCTATGACACTCAGCAATAATGTGGCTTTCTATTGGTGAAAGAATTTTTAAAATCGGTTCAGTAGATCCCAAGATTACCCCTTACAATTTAACAAAAAAAAACCACAAAAACCTTACTTCTATTATTCTTATATTAGTTTTGCTATAAAGAAGTTTTGTTACCACAGTTTTATTCATTGCGTAATTTAATTGATGTTACTTTATAAATGCCAAAGGAAAAGAAACATTCATATTATAATCATAAATCTTTGAATAGAAAAACTAGATTTGAGCCCCGAGCACAAACAATAGTTACCTTTCCTGGCTCAGCGGTAGAATTTAGGTAAATCGAGGTGTTACCGATAGACGTTATACGTTTATGTGCGGTGGTTGCGATCACGCCACAAGATTTAAGAGCCGAGTGTTTCCAGGGCTTCGGGTTTTACTAAACTTTGTGGCGCCATGATTAATCAGTCGCCGTCTGCCGTCTTCGATTAAGTGAAAGGTATCTGTTTGATAATGTTTATTGTTTACTTGGAGTCGTAAATTTAAAATTTGTTCCTCCCTTTGCTTTGTATGCACATTTGATTTTAGCTTAGATACTGGCCTTATAAAATATTTGGGATAAGACTTAGAATTAGTTTTAAGAGTCATGGTCATAAGTAAGTAATGGTACCTACACTTATCGTTAAAATTCATTTATTTGTCAGAAATCTACACCTGACACTTTCCGCCTGGTTTTATATTGCACGAACGTGAAATGCATTAAATAAGACCGGGGCCACAAAGCTCCTTTATTCATCATTCGCTCCCATATCATGAATACAGTCAAGATTTACACAGACAGTCAATAAATATCGAGGTGTTCGGACAAATTCGCGAAAGTGGATGTTGTGGCGGGCCGAAAGAGCAATCCATATTGTGAGATAAATTTTGTGAAATGTTATGCGTCTGTGCGATTCTATTGTTTGTTTATACGCAAGATAAATAGAGAATATCGCGACGGTAATGCAATAGTCTGATCCCGGCTCAGTTAATTTATGCTCATAGAATACGCAAGCTTGCCTTGCATTTGTGAGAATCATAGTTATAATTCTAAATTCAAATTTATAGATTTACTAAGAAGAATAGAAAATGCATGCATTCAGTTTTATTCTCTTATATTGCAAAAGCGCAATATGCAAAGACTTTTACGTATCAACCAACTCCTTATAAAAATCTAACAACGATGTAATTCTACCATTCCTTATTTAAAATATCTCTGACGTTATAAATCAGATGCAGTGGGTTGTAAATCTCGCTCTATCATACGTGAACAGAAAGGGACAGTCGGTGTTAAATCTTGAGCACGAGTTTATCTGCTAGTTGGCAAGTTGGCATTCTCGTGCCAGTGAACTTGTTCATCTGTTGGTTAGCTTGTACCAAGAGACGAGGAACGATTCTGCATACATCAGAGAATTTTAAGCTTCAAAGTAAACATTTTCTATCACTGTTTTAATTGTTTTAAGTATGTAGTTAGTTAAATTTTTCATTATTGTGAATTGAAACATTCAAGTTTTTCAATTTGTTGTTTGACCTTGTTTAACGAATATCGTATGAAAGAATACCTTTAAACGAACACTTAAATACGCACTTACTTATGCTAATACATATCAATATTTTAAAGGTTAAAAAAACTGTCACATTGTTATCAATGTTAATTTGTTAATGTTTATTATGAAACGTTTTATAATAATTTAAATAAGGCTGTCGTAATAACAGCGTTGTCAAAATATAAACAGCGAGCCGTGTTTAATCAAATGTCACAAGTGCCAATCATTTGAAGTTTGTTTTTTTGTTATTTCGACCGAAATTTACATAGAATGTGACATATTTTGTTTTTATAATGAATACATAGTACTAACGTCCTTCGAATAAATTGTTATAAAAATTATGGCTTTTGGACGATGGCGATGTTGTATTTACGACGACAGCCAACAATACAAAACTAATCAATCTTTCAATCAATAGAATAGTATCGGCTAAGAGCGGTCACTGGTCTTAAATGCTTTTATAAGACGTTATATCTGAGACGGGCTTTTGCTTTTTGATCCTCTACTTTATGGCTTATGTAATATGAACTAGTATTAGAAAAAAAAGATCTTAATATAAAATGTGTATTTTTTTGTTCACTGGCTCGTGAACTACATTAGCGGGGAAGTAGATAAAACTGTGGGGATTTACAATCTGGATATTATTATGCTTGCCGCCTTCGGCATAGATCACGTTCGTTATCTCAGATAACTATAATCTTAGTTCGCCCTTTCTCACATTCCGTATAAGGTCTATCGTGAAATCGACATTTTTCGAATTGTGTGACGTCATACATATATTGCAAAAAAAAACGAGACACGCTTGTAATAATAAGTGAGGTCTATGTAACTTATATTAGAATAAGATTTTGTATTACGTACACATTTATATAGTAAATATAAAAAAAAAAACTGCTTAACAACGTTTTGTTAGCTGAAAAATAGATGAGGATACAAAATTAATTCTCATATTATTTATCAGTTAGCGATCATTAAAGCAATTAACAAGTTATTGGCTATAACATTAATCGTTTGATCTCCCGTTTAAATTAATAACAAACTATTAGCGCCAGTGTTGAGAAAGGTCATTTTCGTGACACGGTCTCTCCACCTTTGGCTTGGAGCTCATTCATCACTGAACATATACGTCCATTCATTGCAGTGAACAATAAAAGTGTAATGAGCTTGCTTGTACTTGTAATGCTTGTTTGGACTGATTAAATATTGCCGCGGAACATCGATAGTAGGTATATAGTTTCCTTGGTAGTACTTATTTTTTAACTCGAAGTAATGATTTTTTTATTTAACCTATACTTATATCATCCGCGAATTTGTTTAGGTGATGTTACTGTTATTAGTTTAACGGTTAGACAGACATAGCTACTACATAGTACATAGATATTCTACGCCATTTCTGATAGTAACATTGGATACAATTTCTCGTTTTCTTCATATTTATTAAAAGTATAAATTAATTTATTTATTTTCCGGGAGTGAGACGACTTGAGTAATATAAGATTATTCAACGAAATACCTTTGGAAATAGTTGCATAACTTAACTCATTAAGACATTTAAATATGAAATGCAAACTCATTGTAATAATTATAAATCGTATCTATAAGCTTAAAAGGAATAACAACACATTCGAACACGGAATATCCATTAGATAGTATTATGATATGCATGCAAACAAGAATATAGTTTATATTAAATTATAAGGATAGTTGTGTCGCGCAGTAACAATGGCCAGTCGTTTTACTAACAATGTTCAATTTTCGTAAACCAAAGTTTAATGCTGTTTGTGTAAGGTATGAATTTATTGACATTGTGTCTATTTTAAATATCTTTATAGATTTATTTTTCTGTTAATAGACAAAGAATTCAACAACTCCGAAATGTATATTCTACTCAATGAGATCGTTCGAAAATTCTTCCTCAGATGCGTCAAACAAGAACGTTATAAAAAATCGGGTTTTTATCCGTAAATTTGTTTCTATTTTCATACAATAAGTAACCTAAATGTAAACAGACATGAACAGCAAATAACAAAGTAAAATTGAATCATCTATCAACATATACTCATAACTTTCAATCGACTGCGAGAAATTTTAATAAAAATGTATAAAAAGTGTCAAAACAAAAGTGTTAAAGTTGTTTTATAGTATATTTATAAAGAGTCATTGTCCAAACGGCAGACGGAATTAGATGCAGAATACTTGAGATCGTGTCGTGCAATTATTCCCAACGTCAAGTGAGAGGAATGCAGTTTATGGTGATACTGTTTTTTACAAGTGCCCCGCAAATTACACCCATTAAGTGCAATAGTTTAATTTAACGTCTTGTTAGGTTTACAAGCATTTAAGGCATTATTCTCGAACGAGTAAAATCTTGAACATCTGACGCAAATCTTAATGCGTGCTATTTATTCGCTTTTACGGTCTTGCTGGTTGTAACAGTAGTTAGCATGTTCTTGTGATAGCCATATGTTGGAAAAGCGTAATAATCTCTTTAACATATTTTTTGAATGAAGATATTAAGAAATAGAACTACGAAAACATCTATAAATTTAATCTCATAAAAAGTAGAGGAGCATAGTCAAAACGCATCACAATGATTTATACAAAATGAAAATAAAACATTTTCCTCATCATCCTATTTTACCTAAAAAGCTCGAGCACGATGTCTTGATCGAAATATGATAATTAGGTTTTATTGTAACAAATTATGTTAATACAAATATCACTTTGTATGCATAAAAACATATAGTGTTAAAGGAGCCAGTCTTCCACAACACAGGGAAACCTTCTGTGGAACCTGTGCAAATGTAAATTTGTCATTATATTTTTTTGCATAGCGTAAAACGTATTGTATCAATTGCAGGATGACGTACATAGTATCGCTGATCGTGGTGTTGCTGGTTGCGCGGGCGCAGGCCGGCGAGCCGGTGTTCGACCCAGCGACGCTCATGCGGCTCGTGCTGGTCCCGGCCGACGCCGCCGTGGGCTCCGTCATCTACCGCGTCCGCGCTTCTGACCCTGACTTCGACTATCCGCTGCACTTTGAGCTTATAGGTAGGTAACTTACTAGTAGCAATGAATAGTATCTAGTGGAACATAGAATATGCAGGCAGACCAGCTAAAAAGCTAAGATTACGTATAAGTTGACTTTTTAACTTTATGATGATCTTTAGTTTGGTCATAAGAGATTACATCAAAGAGGAAAAAAGTTTTAAAGATCTTTTAAGAGTATAAACTAGATAGAAATAAAATTAAGGTGGTCGATTTTTTTCATAAAACCTTATGATTTAAGTGATTGAGCGCTTTTCAGATACTGTTTCTGACTTTTTTATATTTGTACTACAAACATTCAATAAATAAAATGTTTAATCGTAATATTTATTTTGATAGGTCAAATGGGCCGCCTAGACATCGGTATAGAGACCCTTCCATGCACTCGCTACAACTCGGTCTGCCAGGCCAACGTGATCCTCCTTCGAAGGCTAGAACCTGGGCGGTACGTGGACTTCAGGCTGTCTGCAAGGAATACTAGAGGCCGGAGTGCGAGAATAGCTTGCTCCATTACTGGGACTAATGCTACCACACCACGAGACACTATATTCCCTCACCAACCTAGCATCATTTTGGTACCTGAGGTGAGTTATATTGTTTTAATATCATAATAATTTACCATCCTCATCTACTTGACAGCGTGATGTCGCACTTTGCGTTTTCGAAGAAACTTTTTGCTCCGCTCGACCATCGCGTGGATTCAGCTTTCTCATGCAGTGTTCCCGAACTCATACGGCTTAGGGACCTTCAAAATAAGAGCATACCTTTTCTTAAAAGGCCGGCAACACACTCCTGACGTACGACTCATAGGCGACGCTGATCACTTTACATCAGGTGACGCGCCTGGTCGTGTGCCCTTCTTGTATAAAAAAACAATATTATTATATCAACTGACATTATAAAATTAATTATACTACCTATTAAATGTTTTTCCAATACAAAGTAGGATAACTTACGTACCTATTGGTAGTAGGTCAATGAACTTTTGCGTACGTATAAAAGGCAAATGACCAATACATTATCATGCATGAAATTCATTTTTAAACGTTCACATAAGCATCGTTACATATGTGTCAACAAATGAGGCGACAGCAGATGGATCCCGTTCAGTGATTGATGATGATGACGCAACGCTTCTAACGGATACGAAATATCGAAATTAACTCCTACACTATTAAAGGTTATTTAACTGAGCGCGGGTCGTTTGCGTGAATGTGTATTACAAATGTAAACGCGCTAATGCAACTAATTATGGAACTAAGTTTGTTCATTAAACATCCCTTGAACTACAGCTGCGGAGTGCCGAGTATTTATCTTTACATTCTGTGCTGAATAAATCTTGTATTACAATCGCAAACTGGATTGTAACTTAACAGTAATGTACTTCATGAAAATACGTCATTAATTCACTTATAATTGTTACCCGATGGTTTTGCTTGTCTTCAATCAATCATAAATAAATGCACTTAACAAGTAATAACAAAAAATAATTCATTTTGTATATTAGCGACGGCTTTGTAAAATAGCAACGATGTACATCAAAACATTATCTTAAGCAAGTATAAATGCATTTATAACTAAGTTTTGTAAAAGTTTCAAAAATATAAACACGTATTCACATATTTATGTTTAGAATTGAATAATAATACTAATAATGCTATAATTTATTTGACAGGACGCAAAACGCGGGACGGATCTCGAGATAGTCATAGCAAGGAAGAATCCTGTGTCACCGAAGCCTTTAGAACTGGAACTTTGGGTGAGATGAATTATTCATTACATTAAACAAGCGAGAAACCATCGCCCTTAATGACGAACAACGTTCGACACGCATTTTGTAACCGCATAATGAAGTTTCACTCGCGACGTTAATAGATCTCATTCTCGCTAGGAATACGTATAACCGCCAACACTTATTTATGATTTACACGGATATAACATAATACACGGCGGAGAATTAAAATTGAATCATGCAAAGTTCTCGGAATAAGAATATTATCCCGAGCTTTTGTTTACGTGAGACGCGCTAAGCTATTTTTTATTGATTTTTAATATTTGTATTTCACAGTTTTATTTGATTTACAATCGTAACGAATGAAATATGAGACGAAAAATAGAGAAATCAAAGGAATTTGATTTTAAGTTAATCTACATTAAATCGTCTAGAACTGTTTACAAAGCTAGAAGTAAAAGTTTTAATTAAAGTTTTATTAGCTTTATTGCGCATAACTGGAGGCGAGACTCGATTAGCTTAATTACCTACACAGGGCAATGCACTTCTGTAGTTTTTATCGGTCAAAGTATTTGCAACTTTACACTAGTTTTACACTATAGCATCCATCACATACCATGAAATACTACAGTATTTTAATAGAATCGACATCATTAAAAACAGTACGATAGAGACCAGTCCTTTCTATGATAAATAACATTAAGATTTTTCTCTATTATCACAAATAAATACGCTTGCAATCGAAATGCTCTCAGGATCCTGGCATCTAACTAAGCTCAAAAACCATTATAACATTGCATACGATTGAGCCGTAGTAAACGGTATTAGTGTCAATCTGGCCTATGCAATGATGTTGCACAAATTACTCGGCAATTAATAATAGCTGGGGCGTGATAAATCCCGCTAGCCCGTGCACCCGGCACTCGGCAGATTGACGAGATATAAGATACAACTCCATTACATTATAGTGTTATAATGCATTTTCTATATGACAAGGAAGTACTTACGCCTGATTGAATAGTGACATACGAAAAGACGAACGGTTGAAGTAGTTGTTCGATTTTAGTATTTTATCTATTTTACCTTAATATATATTAATTACGTGTCACTCCTAACCATCAAATTGACACCAAAAATAATGAATCGATTAAAAAGAAATTTGCACACCATGTGCAGTTTGATCCAATTTAAAAGTAAGGATAGCCCCCGGAATTTCCCGCAAAATCCGCGGGAACGGCTAGTAAATATATATTATGTTACAAGAGTAAAGAAAAATTATATTAATATCAACTGCACATGCTGTCTTATTGTTGTCTGGTACCCAAAGGCGATTTCAGATGCTTTAAATGATATGCGTAATGTATCTTACAGATGTATTTTTTTTGCATCACTGACCATTCAAATTGTGATGCTTTTAATTTATATTCAATACTTTAATACGCGGCGATCATAAGGGTTACTTATTTCAGTATTATTATTAGTATAGGTAATTTTACTTACGTAAATATGTACATGTGTTACTAAGACTGCTTTTCTACAGGGTTCACCTCTATTCGCGATCCGTCAGCGCCGCGTTTCCACAGAAAATACCGAGGGCACTATATTTTTAGTCGGTCCTCTGGATTTCGAAGCGCAGTCCATGTACCATTTGACACTTTTGGCTGTAGTGAGTATATATATAAGATATATTATTGAGGATTTTTAATAATAAATTGTTTCTCTGCAAACAAAGAAACGACATTTAATGTTCACTATTCCCCAACTTTATCCTTTTATTTCTATCTTTGATTAAGATTTTAGATTAGGAAACATCACAAAGTATTCTATGCAATTAAACACGTTCCGTTTCCAAATAATTTTATTTCTTTCTAACTTCATATTTCGATTGTGTGGAGCTTGTTGCTTACCAAATACCAATGTATTAGTTAATTTTGGCAATAAATGATTATTATTAACTTTAAGCTTTTTTATGTATGTTGTATACGAATTTGAAGGACAATTTATGGATATTAATTTTGATAAAAGGGACAGGTTTTTCAGGTATATATACTTTTTAAGTCCTATTCCTAAAGATGACAAGATGACATCTATTACAGGACCCATACGTCGAGCTAGGCAAGGACACTCGCAACATAGCCGGTCTAGAAGTGGTAGTAGTAGTACAAGATGTGCAGGACATGCCTCCCGTGTTCACGTCAGCGCCGCCGATAACGCATCTACCGCGCCAAGTGGTCCCCGGAGACGTGGTCGTGAAGGTCCGAGCTGAGGATGGAGATAAAGGTGCTCCCAGACAGATACGATATGGACTCGTCTCTGAGGGGAATCCCTTTACGCCGTTCTTCAATATTAACGAGACCACAGGTAAGGGTTATCTACATCTACACTATAAAGAGGAAAGATTTGTATATCTGTATGTAACGAATAAATTAAAAAGTATTGGACCGATTTTGATAATTCTTTTTTCATTAGAAAGCCAAATTATCACTATCACAAGAAGCAGGGACGGGCCGCTAGTTAGTTAGATAGTTTGTTGCCATATTTTAGAACTTTAACGTAAGTTTTTGGAGTCCCGTTTATGGTGCAAGTTAAAACTTTACTGCGTACGTGAAGCTATAACGTATAAGACTATGAAGAGTAAAAATAGATTTTTTTTAAATTATGTTTACGCATATAAATATGCATGCAAGTCTCGTCAACAACAATGGGTTCATGGAGAGAAATCTTATAAAAATGCGAGACATGATCGTAGGAATATCAAACGTATTGTATGTTTATTAACTTCACCTTTCTTGTTTTTATCTCGGGAAAAAAACTCTTAACTAATTTGAGCGAAATGCTCTTAATGAGGTGTTTTGTTAAACAATGCCAAGTAATCAGCTTATAATCTACGATTTTATCTTAATAGATGTTGAGAGACTCGTACGTGTATGTACTAGATTTGTCTGTGTGGGTGTGGTATCTTTGTATGTACGTTCGTTTGTATAAATCACAGTTTCATGTAAAATGCATGCGGGGCGCGGTCAGTGTAAATTTGACTTTAGCCTTATTTGAATTTCTGAAGTTTATCAGATAGAGAACACGCGTTGTGATGGCGTGACCGCCCACAATGCGTATTGTCTGCAACGCCAGATATTTTATTCAATTTACTTCGAGATAAATGGCTTTTTAAACGCAGTTTTAAATCAAGACCTTTAAGATTTAAACTAGCTGTTGCCCGCGACTCTTTGAAATTATAAAGTTGTCACTATTTTTAAGATGTATTCTGCTATTTGAGGCGAGGACAAATCCAACGAACCAAAAACCATTATAATTGGTCTAGGCGATCTCGAGTTATAAGTGCTGTAACAAATCCGTCTTGGTTTTATGTAATTATGTAGATTTATTTATTCTAGTAGTGTAAATTCGGTTAAATGGAAATAAAATATCACGTAAATGTTATCAAGATTTGTAAGTTTAACTGTCAGAAATCTACACGGCATGCTAAGTAAATTACATCACGGCTGTAATTCAAACAGAATCACAATAATCTCACGCTACTTTGCTTTTCATAGTATTGATATGTATCGGGATATCCAATTCCCAATCTATTACAAATGTTTGACTTTATTGCTTACTAATTTATTTTATTCCATGTTTAACATTTCAATAGTTAGAAAGGGATTTAGAGCTGTTTGGACATAGTACTATATGTTTTTATTAATCTGTAATATCTTTGAGTTATTGAACTGAGTATGATGGATGTAATCTAAACTAATATTATAAAGAAGTGAAGTTTGTGTGTTTGTTAAATTGTAAGGGGTAAACTCGTAATCTACTGAACCGATTAAAAAAATTCTTTCACCATTAGAAAGCCACATTATTATTGCTGAGTGTCATAGGCTATATAAAAAACCGAAGAGGATAATTAACATTATACCAAACGAAGTGGGTACGGGTCAGCTAGTCGTGAGATATAACGATACATCTCCATACATTGTTGTAGTTTTCAAACGATATAAACGCAAAAACGTGAGTGTGAGGAATAGTATGCCTACAAGTGCCAATTTTCCCGTCCTTTGCCTCGCATAGCTCTGAAGAAGATATATGTGCCCATTGTCCATCATTTTAACTTCCTGCTTTTAAGAACGTGTCTAAAGTATGGGTTTAGGTCGTCCAAGATAAGCACATTAGAGGCAACAAAAGATTTTACAGTTATTTGGTGTATTCTTGTTCAGTTGTATCAGTCGAAATGATCCAATGCATCCACACATTTGTTTACGCAAGGAACTGTATATAATACGTAATGGAACTAGGAACTTAGTACTAGGCAACGTATTAAGAATTTCAAATATAACTTCCTACCTACATTTTATGTGATACACTAGCACAATAAATATTATAATCTCGCATATTCTTATGCATCAGTTCATATAACTAAGCAGTACTCTATCAAGTATATTCTTTAAGTAGTCGTTTCCTAAATGAACAATATAAAATTCTCATTGATCTGCAAACAGACTTTCCTTCTAAAAATAAAAGCTTGAACCTTGAACATTTAACTACCCATCGTAAAATAAGTACAAGTATACTGCCGTGCCTTAAATTGACGGTTAAAGGATTATCATTATAGAATACTTATGCTTCTCTTCAAACCATTCCCATTTTCGTATATTTAATGTTTCTTAGAGAACAATTACGTTAGCGGTATTTTGCTTACAAAACCAGATTAACTCGTTATGTACTCCATATCAGGCCACGTGTGAGTGCAGATCTATCAAAGGGATATAAATAACTAAGGTCAATCCGCAGTAATCGTATTTACATCTGTCGTTTGCACTTTGTGTACGCATTTCACTTATATAATCACTCCTCAATCCAATAACTCAGAATATATATGGAAAACAGATTTAAATCAATCATTTTAAATGAAGCCCTTATATGTATAAACATCGACTAATTTATTAATACGTAGGATTTGCAGTGACATTTCAAGTTTTAAAATATTTACTTCTTATATAAACACAGTCCGGCTTATATCTTAATAAAGTGTTTCCGTTTACCTCGCAAATATTTTTCTAACGAATAACGTAGAACTAGTTAACCTTATTCGAGTGACCTATATCCTGTTTAAACGCGAATGAATATGCATCCAACATTAATTTTAACAAAATAAAATCACATTAACAACTAAACTTTGTCAATTAAGACACTGAGCTTCCTGGTACGAAATTATAACAAAGCACTCGGTTCTTTAGTTTGTTTGAACTAACTCTATTACTCCGGGACTAACATTATTAGGTTTAAAATTGAAAGCTCGATAACGAGTCTAATATTATTTGTGTTGTGAAAGTACATTTTCAGAACGGCTTCTGAGTTCTGAGCAAACATTGCATGTGAACATATTTGCTATGGGATTTTGAGCCTTATAAGTTGTAGCAGAGGTGTTTAAAGATCGTGATTGTCTAGGCGTCATAACCTTTGGAGGATGTTGGGTCTAGTTAATAGAGTTTGAGATCGCCGCTACGGAGTATGCAAGGTTGCATTCTGCTAAGCGGGCACATAATACCTCATTAGTACATAGCCGCTGCTGTCACGCCTCTCCTACCATTGTTTGCAAAGGCCAGCAAAAGCCAGCCTTATTTCGTAATAACCGACCCATGTTTATAATATTAAAATTCCGTGCTTTGTTTACATTGCTAAGCGGAATATTTTATGTCGCAGATGAAATGTGAAATTGTTTTAAGCATTCCAAGTGTTATTGTTCCGAGTTAAACGGGCAAATTCGTTATTTAACTAAGGATATTTTACGAATAACATATTGGGATTAAGTTGTATTAAAATACCTTGAGTAAAAGTGGATTAGGAAATAAGGGTATTTTTTTAGGTCGTATTTAATCTTTACATTAATGATGTCACAAATTGAAGTCAAGTACGTACCAGGAAATTATTCCATATCGAATTAAATTAAAAAATGGGACCACATTATGCGATACAAGACTCATGAAACATTAATGAGGTCTTAATATACAAAACCGCTTTGTCACCATGTACTTCTGAGAACTAAGGACTTTTGTATGCTAATTAGTGACATTTTTCCCTTGTCATCGGATCACTAGTAGAAATTCAACTGTCCCACTGACTTGCTAATAATTAATAGCATCTTAACGCTATACATTATCCATTTCACAAATAAGATTAGAGACTTAAACTGACTTTATTTGGAAGAGTTATTACATGCAGGTATTTTCGTTGAAAGCTTAAATCTTATAACATTCTTGGTTTAAACAATGCTTGTATGGCATGCCAAGCTTGCTAGTTGCAAGCTACGTAGAATAATTTGGCACATATAGCATTGTGTAACTAACTACAAGCTTTTATTATCATCATAGCTCTACTTCATAAGAATATTGGGTTTTAATAAATATACATTATTTATTAATAATTGAAAATGACTACAAATAAAATATATTAATTTAAAACAAATTAAACCAGAATAACAACAATGTAATTTAAAATATAAAATTTATCGTATTTAATTTAATTTTTAATATAAAAAACAATATACAAGTCAAATATGCTCTAACATTTTTAAAACTGTAGCATTCTTATTTTAAATTCCTGTGTGTATAACAATGTTCATAAATAATAAATATATAAAATAGGATATGAGCAATAAGCGTCATCTATTTAAATTGTACCAAAGCAAGAAAGTTAGCATTTTTCTTAAAATCTTCTACGTTACTACAATTGGCAATAGATGTCGCTTATTCTAAATCGGTTGAATTCACTGGAAATATTTTACCTAGACTGGAAACATCAGTTTGACTTGCTGTGTATTTTAATTTTTACATGCTTACTTAAGTCTACTCTTAAATGGTTCAATTAAATTCTGAAATAAGCACCTAATGCCTTGCTTAAACATCCATTCATTCATTCTTAACATTAATTGTTTTGCTCAAGAAAAATCTTTTAAATGAGTGAATATACCTGTTTAACACATCTATGTGAAATGGTTTCAAAGAACATGAATTATTATATTATTTTTTGTCGTTAAAACAGCGCCATCTAGGTTCAACATATACAACGTATGAATAGTGTCAAAAGGTGTATCATTCCCAAAATTTTGCACCTTAAATTCTAAATTACATTCTCTGGTTTCAGGTGAAGTAACGTTAGAGCGACCGATAGAAGAAATAGCTGCTATTTCACACGCCGGTACCCCGATACTTCTGACTGTGGTTGCTGAAGAGGTGAGGTTGTCACGGGAGGAGCCTGAAGCCATGTCGTCCACCGTCCAGCTAGCATTCATTCTTCCAGAGAGAGATAACTCACCGCCTTACTTTGAGAATGAGCTGTAAGTTAATCACTATCACTACATAGAATAAAACAGACTTGCTTTTTCTGTCTTTATCTCTAGATCCGATAGAGTGATTCTAGAGGAAGGTTTATATATATTAAGTGCATCATGCGAGTAAAGTCGGGGCGGGTCTAGATCTATTTATCACTGTCAGAAAATATCAATATTTGTAAATTTTGTACCTCGTGTTTTTACGAAACTTATATGCCATGATTTGCCAGACCAGAAAACGTTCTATTTGTATCTTTTAATAAAACTTATTAATTGAATTACAGATATGTCACGTATTTGGATGAGAATGCTCCACAAGGTACAGCGCTGACCTTCAACGATCCCTACATCCCGCAAGTGAATGACAATGACGCTGGCAAAAATGGCGTGTTCTCACTATCTTTGCTTAATAACAACGGGACCTTTGAAATATCTCCCACCGTTGCTGAAAGACATGCACAGTTCATCATTAAAGTACGGGACAATACCATGTTGGACTTTGAAGCCAGAAAATCAGTTGTATTCCAGGTTTGTACACCGATTTGTGATATGCATTATTGTGATTAAAATAATGAATAAGTATATAAATGGTATTTAAATAAATATGTAAAAGTCAACCGTACTAAGTTTATTACATATTTATTTTCAGGTTTTGGCTCAAGAGCTTGGTCCAGCGACAAATTTATCAGCGACAGCTAATGTTACCGTATACCTTAATGATGTAAATGACAATCCGCCAGTATTTCTGGCTTTGTCTTATGACGTAGAATTGCCTGAAAACGTTACTGCTGGAACGAGAGTGGTACAAGTTCAGGCTGATGACGTCGATACGGGCGCCTTTGGAAAAATCCAATACACTGCCATATTAGGATATCTAAATACGTCTTTAAGCTTAGATCCCATATCTGGTGTGATTACGGTCGCAACCAACAATCACGGTTTCGACCGTGAGGCTATGCCAGATTTGCATTTCTTAGTAGAGGCTAGAGATAATGATGGAGTAGGTTTAAGAGTTACAGTGCCATTAATAATTAAGTTACTAGATGTTAATGATAACCCACCAGAGTTCGAGAGGACATTATATGAATTTGTATTATCCCCGAATTTGAATAATTTTACATCATCAGCATTTGTGAAGGCAGTTGACAAAGACGCTGAGCCACCCAAAAATGTTGTTAGATATGAAATCATTGAAGGAAATAGAGATGGAAAATTTGCTATTAATGAAGAAACAGGTAAATATTTTATCCACTATCTTATTTCATATAACGTTAAAGAAATACTGTAATAAGATATACGTTAATTTTTATTTGATGGACGTTAATTAAAAACATAATAAAACTAACTTTTAGGGGAGTTATATCTTCTTGCACCATTAACAAGCGAAAAGACTCGAAGCTCATATCGAAGAAAACGTCAATATGAAGAAGAAAGTAAAGTTTTTACTTTGACTGTAAGAGCATACGATCTTGGCATACCAAGATTATCTTCAACCACAACAGTTAAAATATATCCACCTGAGAGTAAAACTCGAACAATGTCTTTTATCGTCCCTGGAGCAAATCCAGATAGACAAAAGCTGGAAGAACTACTGAGCACTCTTTCAGGAGGCAGAGTAACGATTTTGGAAATTAAGCCTTATAAGGGAAATGGCAACAGTTTTAACGATCAAAACAGTCAGGAGTCTAGTCAAGAAAGGTAAGAGTTAAAAACCTATGAATAATCCTACCTAAATAGAATCATACTTTACAAAAAAAAATAGTTAAAAAAACATGTTTGACTAAAGTTATGTCATTCTCTTTATTACTTTTCGCAGGAGTGAAGTTATAGCTGTTGTGAGGTCGTCGGAAAATAGTGCGATCAATGTGGCAAAATTACAAGAACAGCTTGCTAAAAACAAAACAATATACAGTACAGGAGTAACACAAAATGATCACACTTCTACAGCAGAAAAAGATGAGTCTGTGAGTAATAATATTTGTAATGATACAATAAATACAGAAAAATCAATGATTGTGTGTTGAAAACTGAAAATAACGTTTATATTGATTTTTGCAGAGCTTATACAAAGCAGAAAGCCGGTTGTTATTCTGGCTATTAATACTACTAGCCATCCTAGTGGCACTGGTATTACTCCTCTTAATATGCTGCTGTATCTGTGAAGGATGTCCCCTTTACATGCCACCCAGGTAATTAATAGTTTTTTATTCTTTATTCCAAACAATTCCACCGCTTTGAAATTGCTGATACGATAACACCACTAACACTTTCATTCATCGATGCTTTCAATGTATACTCCAAAAGTATTAGTTAGCTCTTTCGTTATATTTGAACATTTGACATAATTTGGCACAATACGATACCAATATTATCACTTATTTAACTCGTTATAAATTTACAATACTTACTATTTATTTATTATTTTTAGTACGTGCATGCATGAAAACACAACCCTGTAAAAGTTTGGCACTACTCATGTACATTGAACATAAGTCAAACCGCTAGGTACATAGATATCCATTAATAAATTCTAGGAAAAGAGTGATACGTGTCAACTCCACAGAGGACGACGTGCATTTAGTGGTTCGGGACAAGAGAGTTGGGAGAGAAAACAAGACGACACAAAACGTAGAAAGTAAATCAGTACAAGCGCTAGAGTGGAGGAGACGAGAGGCGTGGAGTGCGGAACAGACAGATTTGCGAACGAAACCAACACAATGGAAATTTAACAAAAGAGATCAGAGATCTAGAGAGATGACGAAACCATCTTCGACCCCGGGCGATATTCAACAGGAATTTGTTTATGCTGCTGAAGACAATGATTATAAATATGATGACAATAGACGTTCTCTAAGAAATAGGTATGGTTAAGTAGATGATTCCTATAGTAGTTATTGTAGTTAGTTTACTAATTGACTTACACGATTTTCAATAAATCCATAAATCTTGAACTGACTAATGTATTTATTTTACAGAGATGGTCCAAAAATAATATATACAAAGGAAATGCAATTGCAAAAAGCTTTTTCAAACAAACATAAAGAATATATTGAAGATCTGGAAAATGGTTATGATAGAATTGCAACACTTCATCATAGGAAAGAGCAGGATAATGATTCCATACGAAGACATGAAATAGACCGGGGGTCTGATGTGGGAGTTGCTAATAAACCTGAGTTAAATAAAACTACAGACAACAAAGATGATAATAAAACTAAACCTGAATTTCATGATAAACAGCATGCTACGTCATCTCTAGGTAGGGATCAATATTTTATTAAAGAAGGGAACACTGAAATTTTACGATTGGTAACACGTGGACACAACGAGGAAGAACGTTATGTAAACCTTCCAGTTCACCAACAACGCCCTGTTACATTAATACCACAAACGCAATATGTTGTCGTAGATAATGGCAAAGAGTTGTTAATGGAAAGATTTATCAGAGAACAAGGGGAAGAAGCAAAATACATCAGGGAACAAATGAATTCTAAATTAGTGACTGATCTCGATGAAATATCAGTTGAAAAAGAAGTAAGGATCAACGGACACAAAGTTCAAGGTGAAGTACATAAATCGAATGAATATAACTTACAGTCCGATGTACCTGGGACAGTACCTTTGAAAGCTGAATATTTACAATCTACGTTATTGGATATACAAAATAAATCTACTATAAATCAAGAATTGTTAGAAACATCATTACGTAAACAAAATGAATTATTACATCAGATACTTGTAGAACGCGAGAGAATGTTCCAAAACCAGGAAACGGCTTCTCAAGTGGAAAGTAAATTAGAAACTCAAAGCTTACCTGGACATTCTGTTATGGCTACACAAACAGAATGCCACATTGGAACTCAAACTGAACCACAAATAATAAATGATAAAAGAAAATCCCGAAGCGACAACGATTCCTATAGTGAAGATGAGTCTCAGGTATCTGCTAAAGACGAAACGAGGAAACCAACTTGGCTAAAACGAAAAAGACCTAAGAAAAAAATTAGGCACAAAGACCCTAGGCGAAGTATGCGATCTTATGACGTAAAACGAAAAATCAAAACTCCTATTTTAGAAGAAAGTGAGGTATCTCCGTCTCTAGAAAGTGAAAAGCGAATAAAAATTAGCAAAACAAATGAACGACAGGAACATATTAAAAACTATGGCGATGTGACAAAAAGTACAATTATAACTTCTAAAAATGAGACTACTTGTTCAACGAAAATAAAACTTTCAGACGCTGATAGAAAAGAAAAATTAAAGAGAGAAATTTTATTGGAAATATCAGACTCTCTTGACGAAAAATTAGATTACAAAAAACAAAAAAGGATAGCAAAGCAATCAGAAAGCTCATCACCCATTAAATCTGAAGCTTTAGCATTAGAGTATGAAAGCAGTAAAGATACTCAAAGTATTAGTAGCAGTGGTAATAGGAATATAAAAAATTATTCGTCATCAGATGGCCATGACGCTGTTAAGTCAAAGAAACACACCAGTGATGGAGATGGGCCACAACAATCAGTACAATCGAAAATAGATGAGCCAGCTGTATCAAAAACTAGTAACGAAGATGTTAAAAGTCTAGAATCGACAAAAGTTCCACAAAAAAGTTTACCAAGATATATGCAGTGGTACAGCAAAAAAGGGGTATCATCTACAAAGCCACCAAATGAGAAAATTGTACCAGATAAACCTAAACGTCCGTCAAAAGTAAAACCTGATATGGGAAAAACACAAGAAAAAACAGAACGATATGGTAAAATATTGTCAAAGGATAATAATGACAATAAAGAGGCAAAAAAAAACTTCAAAGAAAAAGAAAGTGAATTCATTCACCCTCGTCTCTTAAAAGAAGGCAAAGTCACGCCTGTACCTGAAGGGCCATTACCAGATGTGCATCCATTACTACAACATTCGGAACATCGATACGAACATCAGTACGAAAATCAAAATCCATTATGCTACATACAGCCAACACATATACCGAAATATCTTAAAAATGAATCGAATGCTCCCGCTTTGCCTCGAAGACAATCTATAGAGCAACAACCAATATATGTCAATCAAGATGAAGTAAGAGGGAAAGACCAGAAACAAGAAAGTCCTGAAAGTGCTCTTACACATAGCATATCAATATCAACAAACTACGATAGAGATGGTAAAGCGCCTGAGGTGCATGTTTCGAAAATAAGCATTGGGTGTGAGAATGTTCCAAGCGTGAATAAAGTTGTTACCACAAAAATAGATGACAATGACTCCGGGATTGCCATGAACACCTTGGCCCAACAAACGGGCAACATGAAGAGATTACCGATAACCGAGAAAAAAAGCGTATTCAAAATAGCTTACGACGATGTTCAGACAAAACTACGACCCGATAGTAGCTCAACCTCGTATTAAAATGTGACTATAAAAAGATTTTGAGACAAATTGTTCGATTATTATCTATTAATTAAATTATTATCCTATATCTATTAAATATTTTCTATTTATATCACATTTTACGTCGTTGTAAAGTAAAGTGCCTTATAATTTGTAAATTTGGGGTCAAATATAAAGACATTCCGTCCTTTAAAGTATTACTTAATTTAAAGAAATGTAAATAAACTATGCGAATACTTCATAATTTAATTATAACCAACTGCCTTCATGAATGACTGTTTTTAAGTTAATGATTTTAATGTACATACTATTTGTAAACAAATAACTATTATTTATAGCTTTAATTCCATGTAAATATTATTTCCCACTCATAATGATCGTACTGATCAGATACGATATTGTATTTGTTATAAAATATAAAGTTAATATTATATTATTATTCTTATATATGTGTTTTATTTTTTCCTACGATTTTGCCTGTGTTTTATACTAATAGTAGTAATTTTTATATACGGTCTTAGAACGATGTAGCAAGATAGACGTATTAATTATTATTATATGACGCCGAATAAACTTAATAATACTTTTGTTTTACTGCGTTACATTTCGGCTACCATCAACAGCAGTATTTACGTTTTTTTTCATTGATCAGTAGAACAATTGAATTTTTAAAATATAAGCAGAACATTTATTTTATTTTATTATTATTACGAATGTGTTTGTTAAGCGAGCGATAAAATGTTTGCGGCGCGTGATGGAGCACGGCACCAGGGTAGCAGTGCTAAACAGCTCAGCATCAACTCTTAATGTTTCTACTCCTTGGTAGATGGCGCTGTATCATGAGTGATAGTAGCGTTGTGTGTGTCTACGTCCATCTTGTAACCACAACATGAACCTTTTGAAACTCTTAACTACCGTTCGCTCCCAATAGAGGGCGTTAGACAAGTGTCTTTTAACAAGAAAATTTGCTGATAACAAAATATATAGTTAACTAGCGACCCGCCCGACTTCTATTATGATGTAAGTTATTCTATATTTTAAGTTGGATCAAACCGCACACGTTGTGCAAATTCAATTAGTCTATAAACCAACGCTTTTTAGAATTGTATCTAATGTTATGTAAATAAATAAATAAATCGATAAATAAATTTAAAATCGGTTCAGTAGTTTTGGAGTCAATTGCGAACCAACAACTCGTAATTTATATATATTAAAAAGATGTTTGTTACCTATATTCTATAATACTGGCCAAATTCACTACATGTTCTAAATATATTAAAACTATAAGTTACAGATACATAGTTTATCACAATTAACATTTTTGCAGGTTTTAACTTTATGCCTTGCTTATTATTTAGGTTATCATTTATTTTTTGGAATTTCCAAAGATTAGCTTGAAACTGAACGATAAAGTTAAACATTGTTTCATCGAGCACTCAATCATTCGCATGAGCTGCTTCATTCAGCTCATTTGCACAGACGACTCACGCGGAAAATTATTTCTTTTCATATTCCCATTTTTCACGACTTACTTAAAGTTTTCGCTTGATGACTGGGGAGTTTGCAATTCCTTCGTATATTTAGATACCTATTTTTATTATTCACCGAATCTCCAAGCTGTTTATTTTACCTAATTGTGTTGATTCTTATCGAATTCAAAATGTAAACAATATTTGTTCTCAACTTTTGATTTGATTTTATAAAAAAACGAAAGTATCAAGAACGTTGGTTGATTTGCTTGCGCAGCAAGAAAGAACTATTTCATTAACAAGTAAAGTGTCAAAATTTGAGGAAGTTTTATTAAGAAAGCACCAGGGCGACAGAAGCAGACATGAGGTATGGAAATTACATTTCTCCGCGGCAACTTGCTTTCACGGTCCACTGAGCTGATCATAATAAAAACTCGCGCCGTCGCCTTCACGCGAAGTTTGACCATAAATTCGGTGGCCTCAGTAATCGCCCACCGCTCCAGGCAAAATTCCTTCCCGACCCTAGATCTGCTTTTAATATAATAATAAATATCACCAGAATACACTACTTTTTTGCAAACTTTTTCTCTTTGTTTTCTCGAGGGTGAGACAAGACCATTAAAAAGGTTAGGAAGGGCGATATTTTATGCGATTTTAAGTGTGTAACAGTCTTAATGGCTTCTGTATTGCATTGTGAAAAAGGTATGGTATTTCAGATGACCAATTTTATGGAATGGAATAATATGGAAATAAAATATTTCGGTCGGAATTTAAAATACCTTTGCCTCTTCTAATAAAACGCGTTGTACCTATATTATAATTGATGGTGTGAAGTATTAACCCGCAGTAAATATATTTTTGTGCTTGTATATTCTACTGTCATAAAGTATTATAATAAGTATTATGCTACAATTAAATTTTAAAATCAACTTTATAACCACTATCAAAAATACTTAGCCCCTACAGAACTATTTACGTATTGTAGGTGCCTATTATAAACGTTCATATATCTTATATCGAAAATTTACAATAATTGGTTCCTATAGAGCAGTGGTTCTTAACCGGTGGTCCGCGGATCACTGGTGGTCCCTGGAAGCATCCCAAGTGGTCCGCGAAGCAATCACAAATTAAAAAAATTATATGAAGCAATAATTCAAAAATTAGTAAAGAGTATGCAATCACAAAAATAATAAATATATAAAATATGTATTGAATAATTTTATGCATTTTTTTATAGATACATAGAACGAGCCTTTAATTATTGACACTTAGATAATGTAGGTATACTCATAAAGCAACTAGGTGGTCCGTCACAAGACAGAAATTTTAACAAATGGTCCCTCTTGTCGAAAAGGTTAAGAACCACTGCTATAGAGTATAGATATCCCAGATATTAGGCCGGAAACACAAGTGGCTAATATCTCTCATTACTCGAGAGGGTTAACTCTGAAGTATCATTTCCATTTATTAATGGTCAAGTTGAACTGCCGCGAACACCCCAAATTAAAACTGATTGCTTTAAGTGAATTATTAAATTGATATCATTTGTTATCTTACTCGATATTTTTGAATATATTTTCATTATACATTTCATCATGCAATGGTCTTAAAATAAGACAAGTCACCAATACGTTCACAGTATAGAAATATATGTAACATATAAAGTTATATATTATAGCATTTTATTTATTTCTATTGAGGTTGGATTTTCAACTTACTAATTAAAATTCATTCGCCTTGTGATCTATTATTTTCGGAAATGACGTATGCATACGGATAGATCTGTATGGAAAAACTTCATAATATACAAAGTAATATCCCTTGGATTAAAGTTACACCAATTATTTTATACATTTTCTATATAAGGATAGAGTTAAAAGGAAATAGAATATAATACTATTGTTCAGTGATTACTTATAAGTGAATGTTTAGTTTTATAACATTTGGTTATTCTTAGACTAAATAATTTTTTTTAATAAAAAACTTGATAAAATTTTTTTATCCCTTATTCATTGTTTTAGTACAATGTTAATTATAAAGAATCTAACAAAAAACATTATTCCAATACTCGCTATGAATTTGAGCATTAATTATAAATTTCTTTATTAATTTTCAGTGGCTATTGCGAACGCGTAAAATTGACACTTATTGCTTTTAGCCGAATTTATACCAAAAACCAATTAATCACGTCGCCTCTGTCCAATAAATCCCCTTACGGACTTTAATTATTTTCTTATGATTTTAATTTCTCGCGAACCCTCGGATCTTGGATTTGCGAACAACTGTCTCCACTCGGATTTTTTTAGAAAGTTCCAGACTTTTATTAATAAAGAACGAAGATAATTAATACTACTTAAATTTTGTTTAAGCATTGGCAAACTTAATTAAGAATTTTTTGTTCTCCGAATTTCTCGCTACACAAACATTGACAAGAAATAAAGGTCGTAACTCATAGGTATAGGTACCTACTGCTCATATAAATTTATATTACTATACACATCACAGATTGCACGCACTTAGAATTACAAAACTTTAATATTATTGAATAATAAGTTGAAGCTTGATAAATTATCTTTTCATTTTATAAAACAAATACTCCTGATTAGGGCGTTTCCTTTTTAAAAATACTTAAATTCATAAATAATTTTAAAAGCCATCCATATAGTTTTGAAAAATATATTCGCAATAAGACTTTTAAAATGGTCATAATTATTATAATGTCTAGAGAACAAAAAATAATTATGACTAATTCATGACATTCGACAATAGCGACCAAGCAATTATTATCAGAATTCGACCCAAAAACCGAGCAATTAGAGCGCCATTTGTCCACAACAATAGACAATCCGGCCCCTTTTCTTACGAAATTAGTGATGACTTCAATAAAAATAATTCTTGTCTTTAGGCAAATTGCATCGGCAAGTCCAAGGAAAGCCTTTAATTAACGCCGGCCCCTCGCCACCCCGTAAACAGCGTTTCTTGCGGCCGTCACCTTTTATTTTTGTTAATTCCCGAAGCTCTTTCGCCGCATAAGTTACTCTCACCCTTTGGCCCGTGATTCTTTACGCCTTTTTGTCACCGTTTTGAATTCTTTTGAAGAAACCCTTCTTCCCATCTGCTACGCCCGTCAATATTAACTCCGCGGCGAGTTAAACTTTTTAATATCCGTTTAATTTTGTTACACTGAGCGAAATGCTCTTAAAAAGATTGTATTAAAAACCCTGCGAAACGGAATTACGGTAAGTAAAATAATTAAAAGTGCATAGTGCATATCTTTACATATTTATGTTACATAAATACATATATAAATACTACGGACAATAAGACATTCATTTATATTTAAAGAAGTTTTCCTTGTTACCACAATCGAAACGATATTTCTTAAGATTCATTAAATTATTCACAAGGGAAAGTAAAAAAATAATGTAAATGAGCTGGGAATGTTTAAAAAAGTTGTTTAAAAACACAAGAGATCGTGATGGGGCCGCAGTTGTTGGGACATGGAATTTTTAATCCATTTCCCTTCGTCGATTAATATTCAAGACTGGAATGGTCTGGTTCATCTCCTTTTCCATTATTTCTTGGACGCAGGAGATGGCTGCGACTTCGACCGCCTTCGCTTTGATTTTGTAGCTAATTACTTTCTCTTTGTAATCAAATTTGGAGTTGTGGTTACAGAATTAATTCGTTCAGGTCTCCTTGTTTTTTAAATTCGCATATATATTATAACAATAAGTAGAAAGTACTAATAGCCAAGCAATGCTTACTAAATAACTTTTCAAACCAGAAATTTGTCCTTTGCTCTAAAAAAAATAACTTACTACTACCTTGATTGCCTCTATATGAAATACTAGCCGTTTCTCGCGAATTCGTGCCCGTCGATCTCTTTTGCCATTATTTCTTCGCTCCTATTAGACACAGCGTGATGTTAGCCTAACGCCTTCCTCGATAAATTGTCTATTCAATAAAAAAAGAATTTTTCAATTCGAACAAGTAGTTTTTGAGATTACCGCGTTCAAACAAACAAACTCTTCAGTTTTATATATTAGTATAGGTTTAGATAATAACAAATTAGTTACATCAGAACCATCAAGTTCTCGGCTCAGTATTATTTAATATAAATAACAGCTTCCACTAGTTCAATATTGGATGGACGCGATTATATTCATATTTACATAAGATTCATGGGTTACGCAATTACAGAAACACAAACCTATTTTGCATCCTCTGGTGGCAATATTGTCTTAATATATTCAATATCCGGGAATGATAATTTACCGAGTTGGGCGGAATCCATTATGGGTATTTACTTGACCTCCGTTAGTGCTTACTAAGATAACAGGGGCGTCCCAGGGTATACCTAAGGACTTTGAGTACTCTAAGTATGGCACTACAGACGTGCTAATAGAATAAGAAAATATTTATTTAATTATAAGTGAAAATTCTCTGTTACGAGAACGATGTTACTTCTCAAGTGTTAAGAACATAATATTAAGGTTAAAATAAACAGAAAACGATACAAAGTTAAAAAAAGCACACATTTACACCTACTCTAAATCGATTTAATGATTTTAATAGGGCCTAAATAAGATATCAGCGACAATTTTCGAACTCTATGGCTAGAAATATCTTTTCGGTGGATTCATATGCATAAACAAACAGCAGCGGCGTCGCCGATAACAAAATAAAAGAAAGAAGATAAACAATAAGAAAGAAAACAGAGGTGAATGAAAATAACTGCGACCTGCATTTGGTATTCAAATCTCGTGCGTTGCTTTGCTTCACTTCAATCGTTTGATACTTGATTTTTTAGAAAAATATCTGATATACGGTGAACTTTATGGGATTTCTGTATGAAATGAAAAATATTATAATCAGAAAATACATATTATTGTGTGAAATTTGAATGTGTACATATTATGGATACTCTTTGGTATTCAATCTTGTTACGACTATTGTATATACACAGATACTGAATTAAAAATGTGCACATAATATCCACAACATAACACATAAATATGCACATATTTCATATGTTATTCGCAATGACTAATGCAACTATTATCCGATCACCGGCAATAATGTCTCAGTAGAAATATGTTTATGGCCTTACAACGTATATATCAGAAGAAAATCCGGGATAATCTATAAATATCGCCCTCGACACTTTCGCGAGAGAACCAAATTTTAAAGTGACAATATTCCTTATTGCACCCACGGTGAAAAATGTATGCACACCCCTTCGGTAATATACGAGGCGGGGGAGTTATTAAAATTATAAACAAATAAAATTATTCAACACGCACCCTTCTTCGTGGCCTGAATTCCTCATGTGTGAATGTGTATTTATTGTTGTGATCAGAATTTCTGTAATTGTAACACTGCTATTTCAGATCAAGAACTTTTAAATCATAGCATAGTAAAGAACAAAGTAGCTTTCTTCTGCCTGTTCATATGTAAGCTTAAATCTATAAAATTACGCAACTGATTTTCATGCGATTTTTTCAATAGATAGACTGATTCAAGAGGAAGGTTTAGACGTATAATACATGCATAATATATGCGCGCGAACCCGGGTCTTGTCGCTAGTATAAAACATACTGATAATAGACAAAAAAATGTTCACTAAATATACATCGGAATTAACATGAACATAATTGTAGTCCAGCAGAATAATTGTCTGTCACTAAACAATCAATTTACTTAGACACAAAAAATAGTACTTTCTAATTGATAGGTAAATCTCGATTAAATTATGTTAATCTATATTTAGTAAAAAAATTATACTGTAACATTTTAGAAGGAATATTAACAGTTGGGCGTCACGCGTGGCCGCCCAATATGCAAGTCATGGGAAGACGCTTATCACGCAGCTTAGATACCTCTCGGGAACGTGACGTGAATTATGGTAGCATATTGATGATATTCGCTTTGAACTGAAAACAATTTATACTAGTTTCCAAAGATTGTTCAAGTATTGATAGTTTATAAGATTGTGTAAAAAAAGATGCTGTAATGTACAATACATCCAGGCGAGTAAAAGAATATTAATGTATGTATGTTACATATTGAAAATATTAAATTATCTTAAAACTTTAATTTCGGATAGATGTTTCTTGTGACTATTACTGGAACATTAGTATTTTTAATACAGGGATGAGGGAAGTAATGTATTATTTTATTGTTAAGATGTTTTGTGATGCTGAATTTGTTAATATATCATCTACTTGTGTTGTTCATTCGACAATTGACAGTTTGTTATAACCTAGATTTCGACATTCAATTCAACGCACAGGTTCATCTCAGAAGTATACATTGGTAAAAAATATGACTAGAGGTTTAAACATCATAAATTACATTCGATTTAGAGATCCCAGGGGTTCGGCCGGACAGTCCAACAATAGTGTTAAGCATGAACTCGAAATTCATCCGTCATACAGAATTAGCTGCCCCAATGGGCACTTAGTAAGATAGTTCTTTATCGTTTCATTGGAGTTGCAATTTTTAGTAGCGGGTGGATAGCTAATTCCTTTATAGACGAGGACATTCTAGTACATACCTTAATTCATACAAAAGCATAAGGTATATAATAAAGTATTTTGCCGAATAGACATATAAAAACATGTATTATGAGGAAAGGTTTTGATGTAAAAATTCTTTGAAGTTACAATACTGAATCATAATATTGGAATTTGTATAATAACTTGCGCTAGGAATTTCCTTCAATATCTGAGAGCTCATAAAGCAACATTGTATAACGGTTGTGTGAACAAGCGGCCGTTGGGGACTCAAAACTTAAACAATTCCCTCGTGGCTTGTCGCGAACAGAGTTTTACGGCCAAATTAATATGGCAAATTAATGCGTTCCACAACCGTATAATTTTCGCGTATGGGAGGGGTTTCTTGCGACATCCCAACATATTGAATATTCAAGCAAGACAATCGTTTATTAGGTGTAAAAAGAGTGAACTGGAATTTGACTCGTACACACTTGAGTTAAAGGCTACTTTCGCGTCTATTTAAATATGGAAACGCGCACACTTGCGTTGACGGAGAACAATCAGACTCCTAGGGTGAGATTCGTATCATTTTTCCATATGGAAATGTTGTAACGAACAGAACGCACAAGACAACATCGGTATGCTAATTAAAAGAAAACAGTGAATGTGTTTATTTGCGGTCCAGAGGCGTAGTCGACGGCGTTTTGTTGAACGTTTCTTGTCCATCAAAACGTTTCGATTACAATTTCTTTTTATACTTTTTTAATTAAAATGTAACCGAATCGTTTCTTTTTGTTTATATAAACGTTTATTTACATGATAACATAATTAAATAAGATAATATAAGAGAGCACAAGAATTTAACTTTCGAATATTCACGCTATATCAATGTATATATTTTCAATATTTTTTTTTAATTTTTCTTTATTCTACATTTTTTTATTTTCATATGTAACCTATTATAAATCTGAAAGAATTGTGTCGGTGCCGTATATGTGTCATGATTGGAAAAACAGTATTTACTATCTTGGGAGCCTGGGTAAAATATTTTGTAAATCACCTTATTATGGAAATAAATTATTATTATTATTATTACTAATAATGTTGTAAACACTATTAAGAACTGCACATATTTATACAAGTACTTAGTATTAAGTAAGTTAATCTGTAAATATCTATTGTGTAAGTTTTTCAGTGTGTCTGTAAATAAATAAATAACTAAATGCCAACACGGTACGCAACCCCAGGCATATACATAAATATACCTTCTTTAGATGCGAATGCTCTGTTGGATACATCCTCTAAAGAAGACAACGTAATTACACAATTTTAGTTTTGCAATTACAGCAGTACCTTCAAGACGAGTATGTAACTTTATGAGTGCAATTCGTGACGACTATTGAACACGTGGGAGGGATCTAATGAGCACGTCTTACAACGCAATGCCGTAAAAAGGTGACGCTCAAGAATTCGTTTAACTTTGCACCTTCTACTCTTTATTATATCCTAGTAACGTTTGTTAAATATATTGCGTAGGGAGTAAAAATAATCAAGATTAAAAAAGTTTAAATAAAGCAAATGACTCAATCAAGCGTTTCTTTTTTCGTATGAAACTATCATGCTTTTTCACTTTTTTAGATGTATATATAATATTATGATCATATTTCAGATAAGGCTATAAATTCATAAAATTTTTGAAAATTCTTAGGTAGAATAAGGTAAGAAACATAGTGACTGTATATTTCTCATTCTTGTATTATAAATCACATATTATGTATACTAATCATATTATGAAAATTTGCTATTCCTAGAATAACGAAATTTAGCAGCAGACTATTATTTATTAGATAATTAATATTTACCACAATACACCCACTTAACGAAACTGAGCATACATAGAATATGGATAT
>JADANM010003811.1:6133948-6152850 GCA_026213755.1 Eurema hecabe | reverse complement strand
ACAATACACCCACTTAACGAAACTGAGCATACATAGAATATGGATATCAAACAAGATTTGGTAAATCGCAGATAATGAATACATTTAGTACAACGGACGTCGACAATATCGAAGGCAAACAATTAGAGGCAAGTCAGGGAGACGGGGGAAATTAAGTTATACACATACGGGTTAGAGGGTAACCCTGACTCAGGAAGATTAAGATTCATCGAAAGGCCCTTACATGGAAGCAAACATTGTATTACGAGCCGGTGTCTTGCCGATGTTTGTTCAAGGTACGATGTTAATTTCGTATTCACCCCCTTCCAACCCAATATTAATATTTTGCTTCACGTCGCGTGGAAAAGATTTGGAGGTGTAAGTTTTCTTAGGTAGCTAATTTGCGGAAACAAACAAGGGGAGGGCCGGGACGCTATTAATGTCTCTGGAACGCCTCAGGGCTGTCCACAGCTTGACCGTCCGTTAGGGAACAATCCACACTATTTAAGTGCTAAGAGGGACATTATTCTACCCTTGGGACTGTCATCTGAATAAATTAACGCTTTAATTGCTTCTATTCAACTTTTTAAGAAAATCAAATTTATTTTGAATGAATGTTATAAATTTTTCATAGGTCCCTTATTAGATTATTATTGTTGTACTGTAATATTTTTCAAATAATAAATCAAACGTCAAAACAATAGACAATTTTCTTGACATAATTTCTACAAAAAAGGTACAATAGAAACTGTCTCCAATAACCGTTAATAGAACTAGCCGAGATTTTTTTTCATTGGACCATGACCAGTGCATGATAAGCAAGTAAATCCGGAAGATAAATAGCGGGTATGATCATTGTGAGGTCCAATAGGGGCGGTGAGTGATGTGTTTCTTTGTCTCGCCCCGGCTGGTCAGCCGAGACAATGTAAGAAAGGACTTCGCGTCAGCAATCGTGCCGTAGAGCTTTGAATGTATAGACACGTACTGTTATACTGTTATTTTTAGCTTATTACCTAAATATAATAATAATAATCTATTTTCCAGAAAAGGTGATCTACAAAAATATAACTTACGCAGGCTCCTAAGATAGTAATAACTGATTTTCAGGAACCTATTACATTCAAATCATTACACATTATACATACGAGTATGGCACCGACACTGATCGTCCAGATATTTACAATACATACAAATATAAAAATTCATGTTTACAAAATAAATTAAACGTATTCTATTAATTTTCGCGCATACATTAAAATAATCATTTGAGTGCTTACAGGTATATCTATGGACAAATAAATGTAAATACATTTGTGAAACATAATATGTTGCGACGATAGTGACAAAGACGATCGATTTTTACAAATATACATACGAATAAAAGTCAACTCGAAATACATTCGGTAATAAATTGTACAAGTAAATAGAGCAGCTCTAAACCCACTTTATTCTATAGCAAAATCAGTATCGAGAATCTGAATTTTGTAGGTCCGGCACATTAAGTACAGACCGAAGTCGGGGTCTGTCAATCGGAGGGTTTAAATCGCCACCTATTGTGACTTCAATTACATGTGAAGCATTACTTTTATTTAATTTATTTAACAAGCTTTTTAACGTAGAACTCACCTAAAGAAACGCATTGGTTATAATAAATTTGTTTGGTCGTCTGGTTTGTTACTTTCTTCTTTTTTAAAAGCTTTTACTTATCTTTTATATTGCAAGTAAGGATGTAAGGTTGGAATCTTGACACCCGATTTGGAAGCATATACTCTCCACCGATTGAGCAAAAATTTTGTATGCACGTGTAGTTCTATGACAATACACAATTAGTTGTGTGACGTCATTCTAAATTCAATATCATTAAAGAAAAGCTTTCTTAAAAAGGTTTTTTTGGTTAATTTATTTTAAATATGGAAATGATAAATATGTCGTTTCTAAAATATAAAAAAACGGACATGTATACGTATTCCAAACTGATTTTAATTATAATAAAAGCATATAAACAATTGACACATATTTAGCTATAAATCTTATATAATGATGGCAAAAGCCCCTTTCTATTCTTATCGCCAAATCTACCAGGCGAACATGAAGACCGAGGATATGCTGAGATTTGCGAACAACGGATAAATTGACCGGTAATAATAAAATGTAAGGGGTAAGAATGTAGATGGCTATTTAGATAATTATTGGCTACGTCCGCACTAGCCAGTGTATCGGAAAAGTCGTTTGATAGCGGGAGATTTTATTGCCGCCCGAGGTGGTCATTTATAGGAAAACTATCAACGGAAAAGTCATAGCAATGGCTTTGGTTTAGGCGTATTAAGAAAATTACGGATAAAATAACCGTATAACTAGATTTACGATGTTTAAATATATATTTATTATTTATATTCGCTATAAAAACTTACGACTTCAATTATTATATAGATAATCGGCTGATGATCGTACTGATTTTTAAAAGAAGAGGTGCATTAGTTACATAATATTGCTATAAACAAAAGAACCTACTATAAATTTTAGTTTAGTTATAGTTTTTTATAATAATACGAAATAGCACAGTTTGATGTAGATACAATATTTTTGCACCCAAAAAAAAAATGCGAAAATGTGTTACAAGAATTGTGTAATGATTTGTAATATTTCTCATTGCCAGTTTTCGGTCGCTTAGTTTTTAACTAAAAGCGATGTAGTGATTTATCGATAACACATAAAATAAGTTATCGTAGCTGTAAAGCGCTAAATTTGCGACAAATTCAACAGAGGTATTTATGCATCACTGATCGCATTCGGGCGTCACCGTCCAAATTAAGCCGGTCAACTGACCAAGCGACGTAAATCTGATAAATAAACAGTTCCTTTGAAGATAGGTAATCTTGTGTACGCATTGTTTTGAAGCGCTATCTTCCAAACAGCTATTGTCGTAGAACTATTAGGAATGCCACAGTACAATGGTTTTATATCAATGTTTGGAACTATTAATATCATTGAATATAGACCGGACAGTCTTGGTTCAAAAGATAAAAGTGAAAACGATGAATCTGTTGCTTTTTTAAAGCTAAAATAAATTATAGAAAATGATATTTTTAACAATAATATATATCGTATCACTTATCCGCTGGAACTCAAATCTCTAAAAATAAAACAAACACGAGTATTAAAACTTGTACTGAATAATTTTATGAAATATTGTCGATGAAAATACAAATACTGTTTCTGGTTCAAGACGTGACTGACATGATTTCAAAATTTTTCTCCGCTGTTTAATATTGAGCTCTATGCCGAGGGAATAAGAAGTATTTTATTTTAATAAAATGTTAGGTTATATAAGAGCCGTATTTGCAAGTTGGATGTTTAACGCCACCTGTGTCGGCTATCGTCTCATAATATTCGGCTTAGCGGAATCTTGTACCGCGTGTAGCGATATTAAACAACTTCCATTTTGTAAGGAAATGCATACCAATACGCGTTCGTGGCAATATTGTTTTCAATAAATGCTAAGTTTGAAATTAATGTATCTCTATAAAATTATTATTTATAAGAAATACATATAGATACATATTAAGTATCATTAACTATATAAGCGTATACTAGATAAGTTTGCGACACAGATGAAGAAGAATAATTTGTATTTTATAATAATTTATACATTCATTGCTTTTATCGTCAAAATTTCTCAATGGTAGTCTTCTCATTCTATCAATTGTGGTCACTCCTGCAATTAATTTCTCTGAAGCAACTATAAAATTATACAGACTCGTGTTAAAAGAAATGAAACTGCGAGCGTATAATTAAATTCCATTAAAGGTTCATATGAAACAAAGATGAAAGCCTCTTCAGTAACATAAACAGTGAAATAAAACATAGGAACAGCGGCCGAAGCAAACGTGATGCATGGGGCTGTTGAAATAATATTATCGTTACGACTCCGTACTTACTCCAAGGAAAATCAACATAAAGTGAATAAAAGAAAATTATGAATCGCACGAAAATAAATTACCCCGTGTTGGCGGCAAAATAACATCACATTTGAATGCCTTTTATGCTTTATGGGCCCGTAACTATATGAAATAAGTCCCGCACCGGTTTATGGGACATGAAGGCACGTACGCGGTATAACTTCTTGACTTATTTTGCTTAGACGTCGTTATGTTTAACTTTCACATTTAGCATATGCGAAATTAAATTGAATTAGATTGTCGTTTATTCGAAAACGACTTTGTTGTTTATTAAGTAATGATGCTCTGCGATAAAATCATTTATGGTCTTAGTCACTTAAGGTTGTAGTTTTGTGGGAACTAAAAGTATTCCCCTTACTATTTTAAAGGTTATACGTAATAAATTACGCCACGATGAATTACGGCGTGTGAACGCGCGGCGTTTACAAACCACGCCACTTAGGAGCGGAATAAATTTCCAATAATTACATTATCGAAAAAAATTGTCCCACCTCGCTGCCAAATTTTTCTCCGTACCTCGGAAGCCCATAATTCCTAATGACATGCAATAACCGTACCCCCAATTTTCGACATAAACCCGCCATAACAATATCGACATCAGCGAAATTTTTCCTCAGGAATTTTTTATTTGAGAATAAGTAACACTTTTCGCTGTAATCAAAATTTTGCGAGCCAGCCCTCCGGCGTATTTATCGGCCACTCAATTTGATTTTTACCGCCGCACTGATTTCACTCCTACGGAATGTTAAAACGTACGTGCGAAAATGGTATCTGATTTATGGCTTAGATATCTCGCTATAATTTATTTCCTTCCCTTATTAGAATGGTAAACGCTTTATCATTTACTCTCCGAGGATCAAGAATAATTTTATTAAGACGTTGAATGACGTTCACGTTTTTAAAGTAATACGAGCTGTTGAAAATTTAAAACCTTATCTGACAATCGTATGCAATAAAAACTTAATTAAGACGGTCTTATTGCTGACATTATAAATATGTTACAATTTAATGAAAGACCTGTACCTACCTAACATTATCTATGAAGAAACTAAATACCGTAAAAACTCTTCAACAATTTGCAACTATTTGATAAGGTTTTGTTATAATGTATGCATATAAATAGATAAGTTTTCATACGATCAGGCGACTGAAAGTTCTAACAATATCAATAGCATTTCACATGCAGTCGGAGTCCAGTCGCTATCATAAAATATTACGATCTTACAAATTCGATCCCCAAGCATTACGCTAGTCCAGTGACGCAGAAACATCATATATTTAAATTGGGACTGGACGTTTCTATTGGTACTGTCACTTTACCTTCATAATCTGGTTATGGGTAGGGTGCCAAGTAAAAGTTTTTTTATTGAATTTGGGTGTCGCATGAAAATTTTTAAAATTCAGATTTGTATCCTTCAAAGTTGTACCCGTTTAAATGGCACCAATCATATATGTATCTATATGTTTAACAAATATAAAAATTAAAGTATGTTCTTACTTATAATTAAAATCCTAAAATATACAATCAATGTCGTATATCAGATACTACAACACTAACTTTTTAAAAATAGAAAGAGAGACGGCGGCAAATTTTCTGAAATGTCGTAAGTTTTCACTCAATGCACCCGCTAAAACAAAACTCAGGTCACAGTATATAGGGCCATCAACACAGCATCAGGGTTCCGATCACGTCTCTCGCCTTTATGACTAATGACCAGCTCACATGTACCACACCTCATGAGCCTCACTTTATATTCAAATCATACAGCTTCCTTGCTCTGATTAATGCTGTTTTCTTTACGCGTTTTCAAGGATCTTTGGCCTTCTTACAGTCTTGTAAATGGATGACGTCGAGGTAATGTTTATATGATTAATGTTCGAAGATATTATGGTTATTACTAGTGTTGAAATTTGTAACACACATCGCAAGAATGATTTATTATTAAACGTGATTACTTTTTCTTAAAAGATTAGATAATTTTGAACTCTTGTTCTTAACCTCAAAATAAATGTTCAACAAACCATGATTTATTTTTGAACAATATACAATGATGATTATATATTTATGATTATGAATGTATACTATTCTTCTAGATAAGTACTCTAGATACTAGGTACAAATATATTATTGAAACAAGGAACGCAAATAAATCTGTTCGAAGCAAACATTTGCGGTAGTCCCGTTTGTAAGACGTCTGAGTCTTAGACAAATTAATAACGAGATAAAGAAACTCGCCGGATCTTAATTCATTAATTAACCTAATTGTATTTGCTGCGGTTCCCATTGCTTTACTTCGATTTAATATGCATAGAGTATATTCTGAATCGAAATTTTGTTTAGAATCGCCGAGTTCGAAGCTATTAAATAATTGATTTATAATAATTTTGCTTGTTATTCAGAACTTATGACTTTATTTGTTAATAATTGAATTGTCTTTTAATACTATATCAAGAATAGTGATGGAAATTTATAAACCTCATTATATTTTTAATAGTCGAAGATATTGAAACTTTATTCAAAATTTGCTGTTAAAATAGAGTACCTATTGTGAATTGTTTATACAAGAAAGGGTTAAATCGAAAAGTTGGTTTGAGAAAAATTTGGCAATTTAGAGAAACAGGATAATCGTCGAACCGAGAGTTGCGAACTTAAGAATGATTTTTCACTTTCAAACTTAATTGTTAGCGAAAGTAAAATAGGGTTAGCAATTTTATTCGCGAAAGCCTCGAGGTAATCAATTAATTATATTGTTTGTTTTCCATTAGCTGAATTTATTACCATTTTTACTTTGCCAAACTTTTGTAATGTTTTTAAGGAATGTTTTGTGTACGTTAAAATCAGGGATGAGTGAAATTATTTTTCTAACGCTATGGTAACAATTCTCCTAGTTGAAAAAAGAGCTTCCTTGAATTCACTTATATAAAAAGTCCAATACAGGAACTAGTTACAAAAGTCAAAGAATTCATATAGGTTTATGTTATTACACATATATTTATGAGTCATACCTGTAATCGGTAAATCGAAGTGATACAAAGGGGGAATCCACAATAATTCTGTTTTGCTATAACGAAAGTTGGAGAATAGAAACAAATTACAAGCATTCCCCGTGTGCTAACATATCATAGGTGCAATACTAGCGGTAGTAAAAAAGTTGATATCGCTGTTCGTAGCCGAGAAAGTTCTTTACGACATTTATTGCTTGTCAGTTTTTTGTAAGTGCAAAGTTATTTTTTTCTGATTGATACGTTGCAATAATAACAAACTCATAAAAGTGGTTTAATTCGAATGAAACGAATAATAAACTATGCAATTGTTTTTTTAGTTTTAGTTTTAACAGCTCTCCGGATTACATATTGAAATGTTATGTAGTATGTACAATGAATTCATAATAAACAGCAATGAATTAAATGTTAATGAATACATAAAGAAATAATGCTGGTGCAGGATTTTCTTAAGCTTAAATAGAGAGATTTTTGTTTTACTTTAAAGAAAACAGTAACTCGAGCGAGTTGACTGCCAAAAGATCAACATGTAGCCACACTTCTCGGACACTCAATTTAAAAGTTTCGCTTCTTTGTTTAGTCCTGAACAAACTCAATTAAGTGCCCTCTACCTTTGACCTGTTAACATTTTAAAGACCTTTTTCCTTGCAATCATGAGAACGAATTTGTGCTTGAAGCGTTTCTTTGTAATTAACATTATAATGCCTATCAGAAACTGTTGAATATTATCAAAAAATCATATAACGAAACCTTGTTTTTTTAGTCGAATAAAGATTCTTTATTTGAAAATCGCAATAAGAAGCGCCTAATTTGTATTTTTTAACCGAATTCAAAAAAGGAGGTTACTCAATTCGACCGTATGTGCTTTGTTATTAATAAAAAAGACCATTAAAAACCTTAAGGCCGTTTTAATCAAGTTGACATGTGCGAGGCAATCGGAGGCAAGTAGTGGGTGTCTCGAATTAGAATTGAATGTAAATGTGCGGGCTTTATCGGGGATTATAGTGTTCGTCTGTGTGTGGAAGATAGTTGGCTGGCTGTCCGCTTGTATTAATACGTGTTCCTGCTTCCAACTTATGTGGACCCCTTGTATAATAAAGATCCATAATACCAGCGGTTTATTTATTTATTTATTCACACTTGCTACAATGTACATACTTAAAATTAGTTTTGATATAATATAAGTAACAGGCGACTCATCACTTAAGACTGATCTCTTCCAGGCAACCCATATTTAGTAGAGAGTAAAAAGAAAATAACAAAAGTAAATCAGACGGCGATACGCAACTTATTCTAGTTAACGTTCATGTATATTGAGTTGTTGAAGCAGTTTACCATAGCTGGGTGAATCGTTGATGGATTCATCGAGATATAATTGCATATTGGGAACCGCCGTATGAGATGAATATTAACAGTTATTAATAAGGAAACTAACGCTAATTGTAGTAATCCAATTACAAATCAAGCGTTAACGAACGTTGCCTAAAAAGGTCATCTTATTGAAAAGTCGGCAATCCTTTCCGGAGGTGTCAAACTCTGCGATTCATGGGCGGCAATGATCACTTTCCATCAGATGGCCTGCCTGTTTTGCCCCCTTTGTCATTTAAAAAAATAAAGATTAACAATATTTAATTATAATTACCGAGAATGGTCATACGATATTAATTTAACATACATAGAGAGATCTCAACATAAAATGGCCGGTGTTCGCCGCGAGGCACCCGTATACCTCTTTAGCAAATTTTACTGCCAACTAATCCGACCTTTTCGCAGTCCACCCTTGCCTTACACGAGCTTGATACACACGAACAATGATACTGTGAAAATAAACTTAGCCTTATATTTTTTGCTATGGAGGTCAAATAAGAAGGAGGTTTTTTTGATAGGAATTAACGTCTCCTCTTCATGCAATAGCGTCAAAGGCTTATTCGAGTTATTCGGCCTAGCGGCATATCTAAAGAAACTAAACTTCCCTTTGCCAAGAAGAGGTTTTATGAAACATATTTGAAATATTGATATTATTATTTTATATATGCTAACTTGCTACCCTCATAACATTTTAAACTTCAAATGCCTTACTGTTCAATTAAATGTTGCTTATGAATGAATATTAATATTTTAGTTTATAAACTTCGCAGCTTTTGGAAATTCCGTTACAAAATATATTATGATGATATTAGGCGGCAGTGTGTACACACCGTAGATGTGTCGTGTTATATCCGTTATGAGGTTATTATCCCTATAAATCTAGGTTATTCCGGTCAGATTAACTTACTTGTGAATTATTTTAACAATTAATTGAGTTCTTATGCTTTGAGCCGGTTAACCGATTTATTCATTACGTACATTATAATTATACCATTGATTTGTCAACTGACTTCCTTATTTATGTTCTTTTTTTCTTTTTATCCAACCTTCTTGTAAACCACAACATATACATATCTATACAGGCGTATTGTCTTAAGTATTTTGAAGTATAATAAAATTTGTAATGTTTATATAATGTACAACATAAGATTACGTAGATACATTGCATGCATCTTGAGAACCCCATTTATCCCTAATCCAATTTCTTCGTAACCCGCTCGCGTTAGAACTATCATTAAATCACACATTTCAAAGTATCATTAGTGTTAGTGATCCGAATCGCACATGTCAATCCTGAATCCCGGCTAACCGCGCATTACGCTAAATGGCTCGCGAAACGGGACGACCCGAGAAAGGGAGGAAATAGTGAGCAATACTGCGGATATGCGTTTAATTGCTTGTTATGTTATGATATAAATTGGTAGCGTATTTTGGAAATTTGCCTTATCGTAAATAGACAATACTTTTTGTTGTTGAATGTCGTAAATTGTAATCAACGTAAGAATATTAACACTTTTTATAGTACAAAATATCTTCACACTAACATCGTATATCAATTGAATGTCTGTCGTATCTGTGTAGTTACAAAATACAAATGATCTCATCATTTTGTCATCTTGTTAAGTTAGTCTTATATGTATATAATATCACTAGTATTAAGTTAATTTGTTATGTCAAATTAGTAACCTTCAAAATAAGCAAACACGAAATTTGTTGTCGACTATGCATGATTAACTTACAACATAAAATGAAGACGACTTGTATCTACAACTATCAATAATGTAGAAGTATCGCGAGTGTAACACAAACATCAATTTTAGCGATATTATTCAGTCTGGAACATTATCGCTGTTTGACTTCACATTAAATCTTCGCGGCGGCCCATAAATAACGCAAACTTTTATCCCACTCGAAATAAGCACTCAAAAATGCAGAGCAGTACGGCATAGAGCACGTTCACTAAATTTATTTTGTTTCGTACAATTCAAATAACCATAATTCACGTTACGGAACTGACTAAGCCTATCTAACGATATAATGAAACGCCATTAAGTTTCCGAAGTGTAGCTTAACTTTAAAACGGAATCGTATTTACCTTCAAGATAAAGATGTTACTTTTCGATTTATTGATCGAGGGTTATCCTTGATAATGGAACTGGTTTTATTCGAGTTCCTAAATTATTGCAAGAAGTTGAAATAGTGGAAGCGTGTAATACATAACATATTATTTAGCACTAAGAATTAAAAATATGCATAACTATTCGTAATAATGTTACTGCAAGTATGCTATAAACTTAAAAATTCGAGCTTAATGCAATAAAAGAATGAAATTTTCATAAAAAACTTCATTCCAGAACCACTCAAGCCTGAACATGAGAAGTTAAAAAACGTTAAGAAGCGACGCCATCTTGGAAATATAATGGGGCAGTTTGTATTCAAAACGAGCGGTCCGTATGAATTCTACCTATTGTCTGACATTGGACCTCTGAAGCTCATTTTGCACCTACCTTACAATATTGGGGAGGTTTAAAAGTAATACCAACTTGAAAATATTGAAAATATATAACTATAAAACACCATTGGCTCTAGGTTGTATTTCATTTAATAATTTTATTTAGAACTCAAGTAACAAATTTAAATATCTATTGCTTAATTTAATAATTTAATTTGACATTACATATTGAAATAACATATAACCTTATAATTTAAAATTGCAATAATTTAACTTAATATTCTAGAATCATGTTTGTCTGGAGCTTGTTGCTTACCAATGTATTGGTTAATTTGGCAATAAATGATAATATTATATTATTATTATAATAAAGTCCTATTACTTTCGTTAAAATCTTAAAACAACTTAAACTATATAATATACACAACCAAATGTTAACAAACAACATTTTTACGGCCACCGAGAGCGCCTAATTACTCTTTCTTTAAACATACAAAGAAGGAATAATTATGTAAACAATGAAAATTTGTATTTCACCGTTAACTAGCTCCCCTGTTTGCCGAGACGCATTGCCTATTTATACCCAGACAATCCCTTACAGTAAAACAAATGCTCCCATTGAAAAATATTAATCTCTCAATGCCGCCTAATAGATATTTATGCTTGGTTGGAAGCAATTTCCACGAAGGCCTCAGACCTGAATATATTTCATACAACCATAATAAATTCAATCAACAAAGCTGTTTACATGCAATACAACGGCTCTCCTCATTATCTACTAAGTTAAAAAAACTGACCAAGTAATACAAGACAAGTTTAACTTGCGCATCGTGGGTTTCGTATATTTACGATTTGAATATAATGTTCAATACTCGCTTACTATTATAACTAACTTTGTTAAACAAATAGTTTAAAAGCTTGCTTTTTCTATAATGGATATAAGGGATATAGTTAGATATACTTCTCCCATTTTGGGATGATAAGGTGAACGGAGTACTTATAGAGGTATAGTAACCGTCAATTTCCTTAAGCGGTGAACGAAACCTGCGCAGAAGTCAAAAATAAGGTATCAAGGTAGCGGTGCGGCGCGCGGGGCGCGTGATCGTCGGGTGCGTGAGCGTTGATTGGTTGTCCCAGTCGTGTTGTCTTTCTCGCACCAACGAGAGCGATTCTACCGATGCGCAGCTATTCTCGTCAATCGCTAAACATTTTTGACGGTTACTATACGGAACCATAAAAACGATATAAGTAAGAAATTAATCCACGGGGCTGTTTAAAATAATATGCAAGTATGAAACTAAATACGTAATTTATTAAATTTTTTGTGTACTGTTTTCGTCCCATGTATAATGTATAATTTACCATCTTTTGAGAAAACAGGACGTTTTTTACTAATTACGAAAATTACTTTAAAATATACTTAGTACTGTTTTAAAGATATTTCTTAACGCTCGTGGGACGGTGACTTTTTTCATGTATAAATATTATAATAGTCGAGTTTTTGTTTATATTTACAATAATTGTATATTCTTATTTTAAACAGAGCGAGTATCAGAGTTTCTTGCCGGTTCTTCACTGTAGAAACTGCCTTCCGAACCGGTGGTAAATGTTTTGTAATACCATGACGATTAAAAAGTGTTACTTTATGTAGCCTAATTGAATATACTTTTGACTTTGACTTTGAAAGTAATTGGGGAATAATAAGTACACCTTTAAAAAAGCGGTAATCCGAAATAGCCTCCATAAATTTAATTTAGTTTGGGCAATTATAAAAATGAAGCGTGGGTTTGAAGCTATGCCTTTTAAAATATGTACTAGAGTCTGGCATATCTACTCTGTCTAGACTTTAGACACGAATCCTCTATTGATAGCGGTAAGCGAATATTTGAGTATGTAAAAAGATAACTAAAACTAATTCTGTTCTTGTAGGCAGTTTGCTATAGAATTATTTATTTCTAAAATTCAATTTTACACGTCTTTCACTTATAGTGAAGAATTAAGAAATGTATTCTCTAACTTTTGCAATAATAACTTTTAAAGGTTACATCTTTAGCTTTGTCACCGTGAAAATACAAAATGGAAAAACAGTCTATCCGAGGAATGTAACCTACTGCTCGCATTTTAATCTAACGCATTATTTTGAGTCGTAAAAAATAATAAAGATTTCGATGTATAGGTACGGACTGTTTGTGATAGAAAATAGCCGTGATGGTAAGCGATCGTGGTTAGCCATGTGAATATATATTAAAGCTTGTCCTCATAATTTGTATTAGTTTGTAGTTTTTTCCATTCTATTATGTGTACATTATAAACTACATATGTGTATTATATATGTTCTATATATGAAATATTCAAAAAACAAAATAAAAAAAAACAAATTGATAAATTATCCATTTTTAGAATGACCTAAAGCAGCTATTAAACTGTTCATTGGCCAGAAAAGTTTGGAAGAGAAAGGAACGCGCGGAGAAAAAAGGCGTAACATTGCAAATTAAAAATGTCTAAAAAAGGATACATTCCGAGCAGGGGACAGGTTATGACAAATATGTGAGTCGATGGCGTTAATGAAAGTGAACCTTTTGAAAAAAAGCTGCCGAAAGCTTAGCATAAGCGAATAATACCGTTGTGATGAACGTTTTCATTATTTTTCTTTCGATTTTTCTGTTATTTATACCCTTACATTTTCTATATATCTTGCAGTACAAAAATCTATATTGTGTCAATCTTTATTTCAAGCATTACTACCTATATAATGGATATAACACTTTTTGAAAATCTCCTAGAACTTTCTAAATTTTGTTGATCACCAGTAGAGATTTAAAATTCGGAAACCGCTCTTCATTTGTGAAGTGTTTTTATGCAAAAGTACGATCTAGAAATTTCTTGATCAAAGGTTTAATTAACCTGATGGTGCTGTGACTGATCGCCTTGGATTCCCAAATTTCAACGCAATTAGAAACACTTTGCAAATCTCATACCAATTAGGCAGGCACCCAACTCGCGCCCTCGTAATTGTTTTTGAATGCGTAGTTGAATTTCTGGTGATTTATTGTTGTTATTAGCGACATGTTACGTTCAACTAAAATATCAGGAAGCTCGCCATATCATCACGAATTGAGCACTGAATTGCTTGAAAACTGACGCCGTTGTTTTGAACAATGGCTAAATACATCAGTTCCCTTTTTGCTGTCATCCCTTCCAAAAGAAATCACTGGAGACATCCCTTGAATAATTTCCATTTCTGGGATAGACAAACGGACGAGCAAGTCTACAGCCTCGACAGCTAATTAGGGCTTTCTTTGTTAACCGAATCTTGCAGCATTTTAAAGTTGCGAGTGCTATTGAGGAAGATGGATCCGAATGATTGGCTAGCAAAGTTCAAAATTGTTTGACAACGCTGTAGGCTCATTAGGCGTTTACTTATATATTTGGAGTGGAGGAGGAATACAATAATCGGATGAGAGTAGCTAGCATTGTATTGGGCCCGTGTCCGGGAAGGATGTTATGCCGGAGAATTCTTTTTATTGACGAATTTGCGTTTTATTGTCTGTCGTCACAGCTGAGCAAGTGCGACAATTTTACACCCTAGGAGAGTACAAGCCGTTTATATTTTTTGTTTCTATATTAGGCTAGATATTATAACTCTTATAAACACATAATGACTGAAGAACTAAAACTACAATAATTTTTAAGGCCGATTCTCATTTCTCTAATTCAAATTTTCTTGTTATATCACCACACAAGGTAAAAATATGCAATTCAAAAAGTATACTGCGGTATGTGAAGTTTAAGTGAAACGTATCGCCCCTTTACAATTATTTGCGAAGTGTATCAACCCCTGTCTCAGTAGCCGGTGTCCAGATGCAAATGACTTTGAAATATGAAGGATATTTGTCCTCTATGCGGAATTCATTTCTAGGTATTAACTTCTTTGAGTAATTTGTCCGACACATTTGTTAGAACTTCTCGTATCCCGTTATGGTGGTTATAAGCGATATTATTTCAGAAATGTGATTTACTATGGAACCAATTTTTATATAAGGAATCAGTAATCCTTGAAGGATAATTTATTATCCTTTTTATGCAATGTACATGTTCACATTTTATTTAAATATAAAGATAAAGTTCTATACATTTGCATAAAAGAATAACTTCAAGCGTTAAGTTACGTAAACATTAAGTTACGTATGCATTCTGACCACAAATAAGACGACTCTGTGACGTGACAGAGGCCTGACGTAAGCAAAACCATTTACGTCATTCCACTGGTTTCATTTTCACTTTCGATTACACAAAATGTCACTAGGCGCACAGATACCGCAAGAGTCAATAAAACATATTCGCGGCGTGAGCGAAACGAGGGTGTCACGATGGCCGCTCACCGCCGGCCGCGGTCAGACGTGACGAAGCCTGACGAAGGTCACTTTATTGCTGACCACTGTCTGTCTCTGCGCTCCTAATTACAGCTGTCGATATCTATTTGATAACCATTGTTTTTTTATTTTTCTTTTTTTTCACAGACTTTGTTTAGAAGGCTATCAAATGTCAGTACTTTGGCGTTTTATGTTATTAATAATAATAATAATATTCTTTATTAGGCAATAAGAAACCCCTACAAGTACAAATCTTGTTAATTATGTGATAATATGTTTAGTTTTATATTAAAATTTATTGAACTAGAGGCAACAATGGAGCTTATTAATAAATACTGTATATTATAATTGAGGTCGTATATGCAGGACCTCAGTCCATTAGACAAAAGACAAACAACGGGTTTTGCAGTTATAATAATCTCTCTTCAAATTTGCTTGACCCTTATGTCCGTGAGTAGCATTTAAGCTCTTCATTAATCGCAGGACATCTTTTCTTCCCCTTCATGAACATACAAATAATCTTTCTTTATTGCTAAACATATGAATAACCTTTCATCAGAATACTTTTTTTAAGTAGATAGATTTTCTGTTGGTAACTATACCTATATAAGTATAAGAAGAAAGTTATGTAGGTATTAATTAGTACTCAATATTTAAATTTATTAATATTACAACAACGGACTGTAACGTTTAATTAATACAGTCCTATGATATCAGATCGTCCATATATTAAGCTGACGCTAATACTCATATACGGTTTATTTGGTTTTAGCTTGCCCATTTAAACTTTTCTAACTGTTCCGCTCGGAGCTCGTTACCGAAGGATTATTAAATATTGAAACAGTGTTCGAATAAAGCTGCTCCTAGACAACGGTGGAAATATAAGATAAGAGAATAAAGACAATCTTGTTTTAATAAGGATCTATTATAACTGGATTCGTTTCAATCAACGCGGACGATTCAAGAGCTTAGGCTTGTGCTATGCAGTAGCGAATATATGATATAATTGTTTAATTTTTAAATTTGTGTATAATATATATATTCAATCAGTTTCGAACTGTACCTAAATATTTTGTTACTTAAATATGACAAATTATGTCAAACATAATAAAACTTCATCATTATTTAAATCGTATTAAATAATATTTCGACTCCATATCTTTTAGGGTATTTTTTTTAGATACTTTGAGTTAACCCTTAATTTTTTGCAAAAGGGCACGTATTTATATTAGGATCAACTAGTTAAGCCTAGCCTAAACTGGTTTATCCTATCGGGCCTAGGCAAAACTAGTTTCTCCTTAGATCGGGTTTGGCCGTTAACATAGTATATATAAATACTCTAAATAGTAACTAGACTATAATTTTTAAGTTACATTACTCTTCCTTTCAATCGCAACAAAATACATGTTGAGTATAGCATAGCAACGGGTATATCCAAGACCATTCAGACTTATATCTCCGTTTCAATTTCTCACTTTGTTTAGTATTCATCATCACGAACTGTCCACTACCTGCATTAGCCCTGAGCCGGGTGTAAACTCCGCGAAATTGTGGGATTAGCATCGAATGGACTGAAAAAGAAACAAGATTTCATGCCCGAGTACTTTTCAATTAAATGTAAATATGGGGACATCGTTTTGCACCTATATTCTTAATAAACGAGAAATGCTTTTAGTAGCTAGTAACTGAGTTATTTATATGTACGATATTATTAAAATTAATAAACGGATTTAAAGTTTATTAAAATGGTAACATGTTTTTCACCATTTCGTTCTCATAACAATCATACGCAGAAAATTATTTATTTCAGCATACAATCAGTACTACTTTATAACTGAGGTGACATTTAAAAATGTGAAGTAAACCGTAGTTAAGCCACATTTATCGTCACCCAACACCCAAGGGTGTTTAATTGTGAAAAGAAATCTCTTTGCTCTTTGTCAGCCGCGCAGGGGAAGCTATTGATTTCTTTTGTTTTATGCTGATTGAGACACCTTCGCGATTCGCAAATCTCCCCCGCTAACGCCTGACAAAACACTTTATTTCAAAGAGATGCAAAAAAGCGGAATAAACTCTTCGAATAGGTAAGGAGGTTATATTAGAAACGGTAAATATTGGTAGTGATTTTAGATTGCCATTAATTTCAACAAATAATTGTTTAGATGCGAGTAATTATGATGATTTTATAAATCAATATTACTCCTAAACACAACCTTTAACGACTTTTTACCTTATAACGACGATGGGAAATGACGATGTACTGATACTCTTAATAAAAATTTTAATAGATTACGAAATTACATGTATAAATGTATTATTACTCAATACAATTACTCAAATTTTGCAAGAAAGTGTCGAATTGACATCAACTCAAATATACCATACCTATACTTTAAAATTGTGAAAAATAAAACCATTCAGATTATTGAAAAAAACCTAAATGTTTGCAATTAATATTAAAATTTTGAGAAATCAAAGTGACAAATATGGGTACCGTGAAAAGGCTTGATATGTACCTATTTCTTATAATAATATTGCGGACTATTATATATTAGGGTATAATAAAATAAACATATTTTTGAAACATCATCTTATCTTAAATGGATATCACATAAATCTTTCATAGTAGCGCAATATTTATCGCCTACAGCCATCGATCAAGAAATCGCAAGGCGTATGGAATTGGTTTCGACATTACAACTTCTACATAAAAAGTTAATCAACGTTAGTCCCTTTAAAAATAGCACCAGGGCTCATTTCTATAAGCATCGGTTTTGAAAAAATTAGATTGGCACAACTCAAGTGATAGCATCGACGTTTTTTTCGCTAATGGAGGTCTGTTTTATCTCTTTCCCCTAATGTCTTTGTGATGCGGGTGACAATAATAAGATTTTGACACGTTAATAGAGAGTGGATTAAGATAATTATGGACAATCTTGGTAATTTAAAGTGTTAAAGCTTTCAATAGATTTAATTGAAGTTAAGAAATGTACCTAGTTTTTGTTTAAAACGTAATAAATAATAAATGTATGTAACTTGATAATTAATTATGAAGTTTGCATGAAGAAGTGCCCATCCATATTCGGGCTTATTAAAATTAAATGTTTGTATCAAGTAGATATTTTTGCCGAAACATCATTTATTAGCCATATGGTACTATGGTTTGAAGGAATGTTTTTATTGGCACCACCACGTTACAATCTGATTTACCTTGCAATAATTTCTAAGATTAAAAAAGAGGCGATAACGGTTAGAATAAAAGTGCTAGTCAGGGGAATGCAGTCCTCACGACCACAAAAGTGCAGAGACATGCTAAAAGCGTTCTTGCAGCGTACCTTGACCGGCGCATCGAGAGCTCTATTCCATTAACGATGACGAAGGTTCCACATCACTGATCACGCTTCAATTTTTCAATTCGTCTCAAGGTGTCCTCCCGTTTGTAATTCTCAAGGAGTCCTCGAGCTGAGGGTGTGACGTCAGCGGCGACTAATTGCGCACCACTTCGTTAACGGACTTGATGGCATTTATAATGAACACCCGAATTAATGTAGTGGGCGAAATCGAAAATCGAAGTGTGGACACCCTCATTCCAATTTGAATTTGTTTATTTAGGATTGGTCTTCGGATAGCTTATTCGCCTCTTGTTTTTGAAAGTGCTTTTATATAGTGTCTTCTAGTTGTTACTCGCCACGTAAATATATACTTACTACTAACCTAACTATCCTTCTTTATTAAAGAGTGGTTATACTTCTATTAATTGTACTCAGA